>VYZX01021128.1:0-217652 GCA_013401335.1 Brachypteracias leptosomus | reverse complement strand
AAAGGAAATTAAAGAAAGCCAGACTCTTATCAGTAAGCTTACTGTGCAAATCTACACTTCTAAAAACAGAAATCAAAGAAAATGGCTGAAAAGCAGAGTATAAAAAAAGAGGATAAAAGCTTTCCACTCATCTTCACTGTTAGGGGTTGCATTTTCAAAACCACCTTAAGGTTCAGGCACTTCACAAAAACACTACTCGACTTCTTCCTTTGATTTATTCAGATTTTTTTTCCTGTCATGCATAGTTGAATTTCTTAGGGCATTCCTTGAAAATTGTGGTTACTCCTAGTTTATTTTTTTTCCCCTATCCATTAGAATACAGTGCTTCATTCAGTTACTTAAAAGAAGTAAAAAATCCCTGCTCAGCTGTATAGACAAAATGAAAAACTGCATTCACATCCACATGCACACCAAACTATGCAGCTCTGAGCATCCTGTAACAGGCAAGAGAGAACAGGAATGTTAATGCTAACATGTCAGCATCCAGGAGATTTAATGGGAAGTCTGGATGTCTCTTTAAGGCACAGAATAATATCACTCTGTTACTAAGGCTGTGTTTAAATTACATAATTTATATTTGTTTTCCAGCTCTTACCTTTTTTACATCTACAGTTTATTTTTTTTTAAATCTTCCAGTCACTGATAGGTTGCACAGCACAAGCCACTTATTAGATTTTTCTAGCACAAAGCCAGAGGGCACTATTATATTGTTATTTTCAGGCTTCTTTGACTAGAGATGACTAAGACTACAAAGAAAGGAATAAAGGATCCTTTTACCTTAAGATAATAATTCAAATTTAGCCCAGTTCAGTAGCAGTGAAAGTCAACACTGGCTATTAGCATATAAAATAAGCTGCCAGGTTTCAGTTCCTGTTTCTAAAAATGGTCACTCACAGCCCAAAGAACAGCATTTATTTGCTGTTTCTCTAGACACTCCTAGAAGAAGCTACCACGTGCAGGGATATGGAGACAAAGAAACTTCTTGCTAATCTCAGAAGCTGCTCCAGCACTGAAGAGCCACTGACTCAAAACCACACCTTTCCCTTAAACAGCATTCAACTCGCTATGGAAAAACTATCTGAGAGGATATAGTGATTAATTATATCCATATAATCTTATTCATAAGTAAATTAGTGCAAAAGGCAGTTCATTAATGACCAAGACAACCAGTGATGCCTTCATTTCTCAGAGCACAGCTGCCAAGTCAGATAGTGCTGCCTTCTCTGCTGGTACCTTACCTGAAACGCTCTGGTTTTCATTGCTATTGCAGAGTTAAATGGGATAAGTAAAACCATCACAGCAACTCCTGCCAGCACAGAAGGCCCCAAAGCCTGGATTGAAAGAAAAAGGGTAAGTTGTTGTTGTACCCAAGTGCTGCTGTTCCCTATGGTGAGCCTTAAAACAACAGTAGATTGTAGAAACAGAAATGAATGTTTTATGCAGACAAGTTGAACTCCTCCCAGTGAAATGTTCTGATTCCACAGAACAACTACGAGGAGAAGACAGAAAAATATGGCAGCATCCTCTTTGAATTATGACGATTCTAGTACTGGTGATAACAGAGCACTTTGTGATTCACCTGTTAAGTGGTTCCCAGTGGGAGGGAAAAGTAAGTATGAATTAATGCAAACACAGAGCTATTGAGCAAATGTAGAACAAATAAGCCATGTAGAATTTATCCTTTGACTTCTTTCTGACCTAGAGAGCTGTAATTATTGAATTAACCCAGTACCCTCAACGCCAGTAAACACATACAAACCAGAATTCAGTTTACCAGTGGAGCAGCAACTCCTAAAGCTGCTGCAACTTAATGGCTTTCAAGTCTAAATCAATATGGATAAGTTGGTGCTACTGTTTTATGCAGTAAACCAGATTAATTGCAGAGAAACATTTTAAGGGTGAAAGCCAGTGCTCAAATTGAACCTGGAATAAACCAGAAACAGCTTCACTTGTAGCAAAGGAAAAAATATGGTTACTCCAGGTAAGATTTATTTTCATGTTGACTTGGATAAAGCTTCTTTATATGGCAGAATATAATCTTTATGTATGGCTTCTATTTCCTACGTCCGGGGTTTGTTTGGTTGGTTTGGTTTTTAAATAATTTCCCTCAAGCTCTCATTTATATCAACTGCTGGGAACACTGTGATGAGTCCAAGCCTGGTCCTATCAAAGCATGGTAGGGACAGAGGAGACACAAATGCTATCTTTTGTTTCAAATGCCTTATCTTGCCTACCAGCTGGACAAATAATTAAGAGACTGATGATCATGTACACCAGTACAAGCTATTTTACTATAAGGCAGAACAATAAGTTTCTAAAAAAGCAGTGGTGGATCAAATTAACAAAAAAATAAGCTTGCACATCATCTAGACAAATTTGGGAAAAAAAAAATGACAATGCCTGTACCTCCCAGAGGAAATACAAAGCTAGAAGTATCTGGAGTGGTGCAGACCACAGCATGTTCAGGAAAGTCATCAGGTCCATGAAACGTTGGGCATCCACTGACATCAAGTTGACAATTTCTCCAACAGTCGATGAACGTTTCGCTGAGTTTGTGATGACTAAGGACTGAGAAATTAGAGAGGTTCAGTGGATTCACAATCTTGATACACATGGAGAAACACAGAGAAGAAATTCTCAATTATTAGCAAAACAAGACACTCCCTAAGAATGCGCTTCCCAACAAGAATAAAATCACTCACACCTACATCAATTCCTAATCTCCAAAGAACGAGACTTCACAGAATGGTTTGTGAGCACCTCTATCTCAAGCAGTATGTAGCATCCTGAAGAAAAACTAGTTGCACCTAATCAACTCACAGCACAAACAAGCTATTCTCTTGGATCCCTTTTGCAGATATTTCAAATGAACCAATATTTGCCTGTGATATATCTGGTCACCTACCAGTAACACCCACATTAAGTCACTGATTGCTAGAAAATTCTGTAAAGTATGATGGAGTTACTTCTAAAAACTCACCTAAACCCCAACCTTTTCTATTCCAGGAGGCTATTCTTCAATACACCTGCTCTTCCCTGAGTATCTGAGAACTGAGGCCACTTGCTTGGCTATATACTGGTGCTCCAGTCCATGAAATGCTCCCAGTCTTACCTTTCGGTATATCACTCCAGTGATCCCAGTTCTCAGCCTCATCCCAGTAACAAAGCAGTACTGGAAATGCTGGTGAAGTATGAGTGTCTGCAGCACAGCACAGATAAACATCAAAGCTGCAATCAAAAATCCCCACCAGGCTGGGGCATCTTTGTTCTTAATGAAGCCGATTAATACACTGTTTTTCAGAAGATTAGGGAAGGAAAAGGGAAAAAAGAAACAAAAATAAAAACCATGCAGCACGTTTAATGGGACATAACACAGCTTCTCTCAGCTATGGCATCCTGCCACATCCTCCCTCTAACCACAAAAAGTAAACAGCTCTCCAGGATGCAGGCTGAGTTACCACTTCAGTCAAACAACATTGCAAAGACACAACAGCAAAACCTTTGGCTTTGCCAGCAGGAAAGTCCATCTGCAAATGATGAATGAAACATGTTGAGGAACTCTGGGTTTCCCCAGAGATGCAGCGTTTAAACACATGGCTCAGTGTCTGAGCTCTGTCAGGCAGCCCCCAGGGCAGGAGGTGACTGGTAGGACACAGTAGGGCAGTGCAGTAAAGCAGGAGAAACCAGCTTCTCTTTCCCAAAACCTCTTCAAGCAGCCTGAGTGCTTCTGCCAGGGGTGGTTTCCCACAAAGATGCAAGATCAAAGGGCATCCTTCTGGATAGATGCACAAAGAGTTCTTCACTCCTACTTTTTTTGGTAAAATGGTCCTACCATTAAACTGGCTCTTGCATTAATAAACCATTTCTTACTACACGCAGCTGCTGTCCCTGCGAGACCTGCACACTGCCAGAGAGCAACCAAGCAGAACAACACGTGGCAATGGCCAGTGCTCTCAAAAATCACATTTGTGATTCCAGATTGCTGACCAGAGTATTGAATTGTCAAAATATGAGAGGAACAGAGATTTGACTCCAAGGTTCAAACAACCAGCAGGGGGAAAATACACCTGGAAACTACAAATCAGGCCCCAAAGCCTTGTGTTAGAAGCATGAGGTTGCTACATCTTTCTTCTTCCAGTCCAGAGAGACCTTCCTTCTGCACTGCACCAGTCATTTGTGCTGTAAGCTTCAGGAAAACCCCTTCCTTACAGTCCCAGCATGGGATTCTGCAATCTTTTAAGAAATGAACTATCTTAGGTGCAACCTGCCAGCCAGCCATAGCTTCTCCATTTCTCTCGTACCTCTAGAGGTGCATTTTCCAAGTTTTCAGGAATTTAAACTTGAGAAGAAATTCCCTGTCATATGCTTTGCGATATCACTGACAACATATCCAGGAATTTATGCAGATTTGAGAAATTCCCAGAATAGATTACAGTTAATATATTTGCAGAAGGAAGCCAGCTGCCTCCTCTTCACTAGGGACTCTGGGAGAAGACAGACTGTAAGCCATTAAATGTCACCATACTGGGTCAGACCCTCTTTTTAGCAAATTTCTGGGTATGTCACAAACCACCCACAGAACAACGTGATCTCAGCACAGCTCCACGCTGCTGTTATTTTAAGAGACACTCATATAGGAGCAGAGCCCTTTGTTCTCCCCTTCCCCACATCCATGTGGCCTCCATCCAAACCCCATTTCTCTCTCACACATTACCAGAACTATGTGCTTTTCCATTGATTTGGAAATAAAAAGTAACTGGTTGATAGAAATGCTGGTATTTACACTGTTACTTTCTTCTTAGCTAATGATTACCTGGTGAAACTCTCACTTTAAGAATAATACTATCAGAGAAAACAATATGGGGATCATGCAAATTCCTTTATGGATCAGGCTGAGCAACTGGTCCCCCTGGAAGAGGAAGGTACAGGTGTTCCTCATGCAAGGAGAGTTTGAGGACATAAGGATATACTTATGTATATATATGTATATACTTGTGTCAAGATCTCACCTTTCTTTTCTTTTTAAATAGAACCATAATTTTCTTTCACAAGGAAATTTACTGCAACTGTGCTTCACACATTCTCATGTGTGAACTAAGATCACATGAACTCATCTAAATGGTCCAAAATCTTTCCCAGATGACAGCAGCATGGCCAAAGCACCACACACTTGAGCATCACGCTTCATTTGTCTATCAAGCCACACTGCAGCTGCAGCCACCACCAATACGTGTGGGTATCAGCTGTACAGAGACTACTGGATCCAGCAAGCAGGGCTTTGCCTTGATTTCACAAATAATCCTTTAGAAATGGGGAGAAACTGCTTTGGACTGTGGCAGGGAGCAACAGGTAATTTGTAATTCAAAGCTGTCGATTGGTGATGGGTTATTTACAAACCCTGCATTTCAGTGAAGCTGGCTCAATCTACAGCTTAGCCCACAATAAAGAGCTCCTGTCTTAGGGCGTTTCAGTGGGAAGGTGAGGGAGCACACACATGCAGCACTGTGAGGGAAACTAGCTCTGCACTTCAGAAATAAAGACACTGTGCCAAAGCCAAGCCTCCATAGGGATTGCACATAGAAACTACTCACGCAGCAAACCCACCTTAACAGCTGAGGGTTGACGAAAGAAAGCAGGTCTTGTATCAGCTTGAAGAAGGAGCCGATTAAGAAGTATGGCCCAAAGGTTCTCAGCAAAGCCTTGAGAAAGGAAGGCTGTCTATTGTGCTTCTTGTCTCTGATCAGAACTTCTGCTTCCTCTGGACCGTCACCAACATGATTCAGCACATGGTTGGATTTCTTCATATATGTCACATCTTCTTTCCTATGGGAACGAAACAATTAAAGACAACTGTCAGGGAGGAATGTCATTGCCTGATGTGTACAGCACTGCACTAACATCTAGAAGTCTGCTCCTTTCTTTGCTCTGCTACTGATCAACAGCAAGACTCAACAAGATCTAGATGTGCTCAGGGATAGGCCAACTCTTGTGTAATGAGTCTTGTTTTCTTTTCTTTTTCTGCAGTACTTATGAGGTGTATTCCATGGGCCAGAAAATCAATCACCGTGGGAGGAGAACATGGCCCAAAGGAGTAGAAGAAGGCTTGAATTCTTTTGGCAGAGGACAGGGTTGACCTTGAATCTCCAATTTCTTGTAAAGGAATCCTCTAACAGTTGTTATTTACATACCACAAAAGGCACCCTCACCTAGTCCTTTAGAGACTATTGGTTATTCAATTAGTAGCTGTATTAAACCTTCAGCTTTATCTGATCACACAGCTGCTTGTAGAGTGTCTGCATCCCTCTGAGGAGACAGGTATTGAATCACACACCAAGCTGAGAGAGGAAGCAGGCACAGGCCCCTCAAAAGACAGAATTTTGCATTACTGAAAACTTGAAAGAGTACAAACCAGAGCACCCCCAAAGCTGAGCCTTCTCTGAGATCGGGTCCACAGCTAACCGAAGCTCTTCCACGACAAAAAATTTGGATTTAGGTGCCTACATTTTGCTCAGATGATAATTTAAGCCCTTAAACTGTTTGACTGCATCCCTCTCTTACTCTGTGCCTCTCTTTCTCCATCTGCAAAATAAGCCAACAGAAGTAACCTCTTATGCAAAGCTCTTTGAGACTGACTGATGAAGAATAGACTCAACAGGTCCATGTTTCTCTCCAGGGCTCTAGGTTGGTTTTCTAGAAGCACTCCTGGGGTTTAGGTGCCTGACTTCTCTTGTCCATCAATGGGGTGCTCTGGGAAATTATTTCCTCCATGAATTGCTCTTAAAGAGCAGCCTGGCAGCTTTTCTACCAGCAAATTGCTGCTGTTTCTTGGGGGCTATGGGACCTAGAGAACAATTTCCTGAATGTCAGCCAGGAAGGTTAGGTCCAGGTGGAGCAGGGAGAAGGAAATTAAGAGTCTGGGGCACATAAAGCCTTATAAGAAGGGACGGATGGAAGAGAGACCCTAGCAACAGTGAAGACATACAGGAAGGCATGTGAAAAATAACTTGTAAGTATTACCAAGTGAGGTTGGATTTATGATTCTTCATAAAGAGTGTGCAGATTTTTTTGGAGCTGGCTGGCTGCAGAGTCAAATAATTCCAGCAGCCTGTGAGCGTTCAAAGTGATCACTGTGGCTAACAGTCCACAGGTAGAAACTTGTTCACATCCTTTCAAACAAAGGCATGTGCAAATCCCAATTTCTCTGCAATAAAGTTTGAGGGCAAGGGGAGAACCTAAACCAGATAAAACTTTTTTCTTTCCCTAGACAAGAACAATGTTGTCTTTGTCCTGATCAAACCTGGAGAGTTTATGAGCAAAGCCTTACTTTTCTGGCAACCAGGCTGTTAAACTCATTGAAGGATTTGGGAGAAACAAGACTACTTGCCCCTGGCTTTTTGCTATTAAGAATGTTTATTACAGTGAGCTAACAGCGACGCAACAGAAAAAAATCCCAGAGGGAGAAAGTGCAGCTCTGGTGTTTACTATGGGTAGGGAGGTGAGGTCAGGCTCCCAGCAGTGTGTGGGACTGCTCACACCCAGTTTATCATCAAAGCAAAATGCCTCTGCCTGGTTGCCATTATTTATAGCAGGGCAGACAATAGATGGTGATTATCTCACGGGGAAACATGGAGCTTTCTCACTGCTGATGACAAGGCCTGGCATCTTCAATTTGTCCTCATAAGCTTAGCCTCTAAAATTAGAGGCTAACTAAAAATGAGGCAAAATGGATTCCAGCTCTCACTTCTCCACCCAGCACAGCTCTAACTTTCTCAGAACTAACTGCACTGAGCAGTAAAGTGAGCAAAGAGATGTCAGAGAGAAAAGCAAATTAAAAATACTCTTTGCCTGCTTTATTACCTGTAATAACACCTTAAATCCACACTGATCTCTCCTGTACCTCATTAGTACCAAATGAATTATTAGCAATTATTTGACAGTAATTCACAAGACAGTTGTGAAACAAAATGTAAAAAAAGGTTTCACAGGTTTAGGAACAATAGAAATGTGATATTTATTACCATAAAGTAAGTTTAAAGCTTCAGCTGTGCCAGAGATGCAACAGATTAAGTTTTTAAAAATAAATTACTACTGTGTACACTGCAAATATTTTCCATGACACTTTCAGCAGGTGTACAACTTGACACAGCAATTTTAACGTCATAAAAGCTTGCTCAAAGCAGATTTCCTGAGGAGTGGAAAAAAAAAGCACCACCACCTATTTACAGTGTCTCCCAAGCAACTATCACTAGTTCTATTTGACATGAAGTAATTGAGAATACCTACTTATAATTGAAAAATAAGCAGAGCCAAGAAGCTTTGAGAGTTACGTGAAACCCAGCAACCTGGAGTACAGTGATTTGCTTTGTTTTTGCTCTTTCCCCCACCTTTGAATCATTAACATAGACGCCACAAAATTTTACCTGAGCTAAATACGAGCCAGAATATATGGTTAAATTCACTGCCAACTGGCCTCAGTTTGTATGGATAATTTCCAAAATGCAACGAATCCCACGACAAAACTCCAGGCACGGTTTCTGGTTTCCCAGCAAAAGTTTTCCTGGACCCTTGGCACTTCTGCACAATGGCTGTGCTCTTTACTACATAAAAGCCTGAGGGATTAAGATTTATGCCTGTGCAGCAAAAGACCAGAACCCAGACAACGCACATTATTCCACACCATAAAAATAGAGACATGAACAAAAAAACCCAAAGTAAAAGCACTACACACATACTCACAGAGCACCAGTGGACAAGCTGCTGGTGTCAGTGCTGGAAACCTTTCAAATTTTAACTGCGAAGTAGAACTCTCCACATCATATTTAGCCTTGCCAAGAACCTTGCAACTCTCTCCTAATATTATCACATAATTGGGTCTTTCCAATTTGGCAAGGATATGCACAGAAAAGAACAGAGGAAAGCCTCCACATGCAGAAGAAATCTCCACAATGAAAGGAAATGGAGGCGCAAGCCTTGTCTTTATTGACATTTTTCACTTAAAACACACTATTATCACATCTATTTGGAAACATTTTGGACACTAACCAGTGGGAGAAGGAAATACAGTTGCACAAAAGATAATTTCTCAAGATTAGATTAGGACAGAATGTGCAATAAGAAGGAAATCCTCTCCAGCATGGATGTAACTATACGCTGCTTCTGACCCTCATCCCATTTCCATCCGACACGATGGGAATTTTGCTGCTACCTTTCTAGGCAACAGGAGTAGAGGCTCGGCTCTCAAAGTGGGATGTCTCTTCCCCTCCTGCCTTTCACATGCTTTGAGATTCATATCTTCACTGCTTGGAAGTGAAGAGTTGTTCACTGCTAAAAGCCTTAAGGCTAAAAATAGTGTCAGGCCAAAAAACTCATGATGGGGACGATGATGAATTCCTTTTGGTTTGTGGTGAGAAGTTGTGCTGCAACATGCCCAGGAGGGATGCAATTGCAGGGTTAGACATCTATCAGCTCAGTGATGAAAGTCGTTCATTTTCTACAACCCAACCAACTCAATCCCTCCTTCCTATATATCTTCAGCCCTTCTCCACACCGTAAATGGTTCTATCTGCCTGTGTAGATTTTAAGCACCTAGTTGAAAAGTGTGTTGGTGGTTCACAAGCCCCAGTGGGCTCCTGCTTGCCTCTGCCTAGACATATTGAAATAAGCAAATTTGACTGTTAATATCAATGAAGAACAGAGAGATTGAAGAGGTAGGTGCCATTTTTACCTGGCTCATTGTGAGGGTAGAACAGCTTATTAATGTTGAAAGGACTCAGATCAATCTCTGTTTGCTGACTTTTCACATACTTACTGTTTGCACTCTGCTTTTTCTCTGTCCCACTCTTTACTTAGTTGTTGCACAATGACTTTGGAAGTATCATCTTCATTCAGCGACCACAAATCTTTATCTTCGAGGGGCCTTTTGTACCCAAGAATGGCCATGCTGCACATATGGAGAAAAACAGTCCAATTCAGTTTGGCTAAAAGGACTTAAAGCATTGTTAGTAAACCTGGGACTATTAGGCTAACAAAAGCAAGAAGACACATCTCTACAGAAAGGGTGATAATTATACCTCCATCTTCCTTTGTTCCTTATATTAATGTTTGCAATTAAGAAAAGGACATTACATAGTTTTGATTACATGTGTTCTATTGAAAGCATCATTTCAGAAAAAGACAATAAAAACCAACTACCAGAAGCATCTGAATGAAATTGTGATGTTAAATGAAAACAGTGAAGCTTTAGAAATGAAAATAACTAAGTCTATCTGGAATAACTGCCAGAGATGAACAAAACACAAAAGTGAAGCTCACGTAAGTTAAAGGAAAATCAGGTTTCTCCAAAAACTACAGTTCCTCAACTGTAAGAGGAATTTTGTCAAGGGATACAAACATCTAGTCACCAAGAATTTCAATGGGAAAGAGGAGCACTGAAAACACTAGAAGTTTAGAAAGATCTCACACTCTCACTAAAAACAACTTTACAGGGCTGTTACCAGGACAGTGAAGTTATGTGGATGGAAGAATGAAGAGCTCAACATCCTCAACTATCATGGAAAAAATGGTTCTTAACATGACCTTTGACAACTGTTCCACTTCTTTATCAGCAGTAAGCTCAATCTCAAATTTGCACCTTTATTACACATGCCTTTTGACAGCAGTATCAGTTGGTGGTAATCAACTGATTATTGTACATATAACTGGTTATTGTACATATAACTCAATTCACTTTCCCTCTTGCACAGAAAATGTCCTTATAAAAAAACCATTCACCCATGAACCTCAACAGAAAACAAAATCCATCCTCAGGTAGGTGACAGGTTGCCCCAATTAATCTTGTGGAACAGGAGCAGAGTCTTACATCTTGGATTAGGTTATCCTGCAGCATGTGGTAACCACAACCAGGCTGTGTACCCTGTTAGTCATGCCACAACTGCTGCTGCTACTCTTCAGAGAAGAATTTTGGGCAGTATGAGCACTCTGAAAGCTGCTTCTACAGAAGCAAAAGTTAGAAGTGCTGACACCACTGTGGATGAAAGAGCATCTAACATCAACTACTTACAGAGGAAAAAATAAATCTTGGTATTGCTAAATCTGTACAACACATATCACAAGTGGGGTTGTCAGCTGTCCAACAGCTTGAGAAGAGAAGCTCACCTCGTAAACCACCAAAACGTCAATCTCGACAGGAAGCCTGAAGTTAACTCTGGACATGGATTCTATAGTAAAATTATGGGAGAAAAAAAAACCCAACAAAATAAATAAAGTAAGACATTTACCATTACTTTAATAAGAAATCTATTTGGATCGGTTTGGGTAGATTATATGGTATATTGCCTACATGTACCTATGCCCTAACAAGACATAAAATTGATTTCTTTCAATTTCCCATGTCACACAGAACTCTCTTTATCTTTAAAAATTGCTTCAAATACTGCCTTTGAATCACACTTATATAAAGTGAAATGTCTTCTATAGCTTCCGAAATGTTCATTTTAAGAAATTAATTCAACTTCTCTCTCAGCTTGGTTCAAACATAAATCCAATTATTGAGAACATTTTATGCATCGGAGAAGAAATTTAACCCATGGCACCACTAATATCCTCTGTTATTAACATTTTTCCACATATATTCTCAACACATATAAAAGTCGTTTATAAAGACAACCCTTATAGACTTGAGCTTGTTAAGCAAGTAGACCACCATCTTCACAAAATCACTCTTGAAATAATTAATATTACACTTCCATGTTCATAAATGTAATTTAAGATGCTGCAAAGCAGCACACAGGAAAGTGCTTTTAGTGCATAGCTTTCAGTCATTACTGATGGCTCATATAATGGGAAAAAGCTTCAAACCCCAACATTATTC
Organism: Brachypteracias leptosomus; assembly: GCA_013401335.1. Taxonomy (NCBI): domain Eukaryota; kingdom Metazoa; phylum Chordata; class Aves; order Coraciiformes; family Brachypteraciidae; genus Brachypteracias; species Brachypteracias leptosomus. The sequence goes on along the minus strand of VYZX01021128.1, from coordinate 205,783 downwards.
TCCATACCCAGTGTTTTGTAAGGAGGTCACTAACTACTGCAATCTTAATGACAATCCAAAGCTGTTTTCAATAACAAGTATTCTCAGTGTAACTCTTAGAACATTATATAGTCTGTAAAATGTAAATAAAGAAAAGTAAAAATACTTACAGGATCTGTATTAACAGGGGAAAAAAATGGAGGCTTTTCTTTAAAACATGAAAGGATCAACTCAATGATTACCAAAGCAAAGTAGATGTAAAATGTGGTAAACCTGAACCTTTCATTTACATGGCCCTAGAGGGAAAAAGAAACACAGTAAATGATTGTTTTTATTGTACTTCCCAGGCCCCCCCAACACACACACACACAGTCTCTTTCTCACTGACTTTTTCACAGCTTTTTATTTTTGACAATTCCTTTCTTCCTCTACAGCTGAATACTGCAAAGTAGCTGCTGCAGGAATTATCTTACAAATGTATGTACAGAGTATGCACGTACTCTGTAAAGTGCTTAAGAGCATGCTCATCTCCAAACTTTTCATTAAATTATGTCAAGTTCAAAGTGCTTACACATCTTCACTGCATGCAGACACCCTCTGGAATCAGGGCTACATGACATCCTTTTAAATTACCCCCAGGGGTTCTCGGAAGATCATGTCTTAAGCATAGGAATTGTCAACCCAGATCAGAGAACATCCATTTACTTTAGTATCTTGTCACTGGCAAGCAGTCAGTGTTAAATACTTTCAGAAGAAGCTGAAAAAAAATCCACTGTATTGCATAATAACAGTTCCATCTGCTCTAGAGATATTTCCTTTCCTACTCATATGAGCCTGCAGTTGACTTAAAACTTCTTGCTATGAGGGTATTTCATACCCTAATGTAGTTGCGCATGTTCTTGTTGTTCACTTAAAAATGCTGAAACCTGAAGTGCAAGAGAGAATATTTAGTCCTAGGCAGTTGCAAGAACAGGAAAAATGTTACCTATACCTGTTCTAAGGCCCTGCTCCCATAATTTTAAGTTGAATAAAGATTCAAACATGGATAGTCCAATATTTGCACAAATTCACCACTACTACAGTTTTTTAATTGGTTTTGAGTGGTGTCTGAAAGGGTCTCACCAGGATTATAGCTGTTTTCTGAAGGAAAATGACAGACTGTCATTTAGGGTTTAATTCAATCTCTGCTGAAATATTTACAACAGCTTGGTATAGCAAAACCCTTGCTGAAAGGATAATGCAGTTAACAGTTACCAAAAAGCAAGTATAAAAAAAAAAAGAAATCACCAAACAGAATCACCACTGATTTCACTGAGGAGAAGCAATCACCTCCATGTTTTTCAAACACTCCTTTTCACTCCCTAACTTTGATGATCTAATCACTGAAGCAATCTGCTTTGCCCTACTTAGTGATTTTGTTTCCGTGCAAAACAGAACAACTTTCTGACTGTGGGAGAACCTGCTGCGTTCCCAAACAGGAATCAGCACAGCCCAGGTTTCTTTCCTCTCCCTCCAACTTTCTGTTCTCTATTTACAGCCACAGTTGGAGGCAAAATGCTGTCCTCAGCACATCAGGCCCTGACAAAAGAAAGCCTATGGAGCTGTATAATGTGGCCAAGCTGCCTAAGCAAAAAAGGAACATTGCATATTAAAATGTGTCATCTCCAATTACTACCCATCCCTACTTACACGTGGCAGGAGAAGGGGGCTGCAGAGGAGAAAAGGGAAGGGAAAAAAAGAAAAAAGAGTCTGTTTTAATATATATGTGTATGTATATACACAGAGTGTTGATACAGTCCTCACGTCTCTCAGGTTTCCAGTATAGCCTTGGGCCAAGCAAAATCTGCTTTTTGACATTGCATGAGAAATCCCAGTTCCCTTCAAGTTGCACAAGTCCGAGTCAAGGCAAAGGACCCAAACTTCTCTTTCTCTCTGGCAAAAGCTGGGCTCAGATCTGACTCCAGCCTGGGTGATTCATTCCCTTTGCAGGGATGTGAATGCCATAGTTCCTGTTCTCCAGGTGCTGACAAGGATGGCCTGTTACCTGTGCTGCTGTAGTCATGATCTTAGACCGGAAAGGCGCCACGGCACAGAGCACAGACAAAAGCCAGAAGATAATGAGGACTCCAGAGGACTGAACTCCCCTCAGCCTTTCATACTGAATAAGCAATGTAGCCAACAGCTGTAAAAGTAAATACAGGAACATGTGAACACATTCCCGTCCCACTGCTCCCATTATTCACACTCTCAGTTGGCAGCTATTACAGTCATCATCGACAACAGGACCTCTTTGAAATAAGGCCCCATCATAACTTCACAGAAGACAACGGCAAAACCTCCACCTAAGGAGAGCAGTGAATAACTTTATGAAATAATTTGGTTTTACTGTTTTCAGAGCCTCACCTCCAGAATTTGGTTTTTAAACTAGAGTTTGTACCTGGGGCTAGGCACAATCAAATATTAGCTACACACATTTTAAACGAGCGTAAGAGCTGTCATTTCTCCAGTCCAGATGGACAATCATGACTTGTCTAGAAAACAAGATTAAAAAAATAATTTAACCAAGGGAATTAAAACTTAATGGGCAAATTTTCCTGCTTCATTTTTCATACTATAGCCAGAAGCCTGTTAGTCAGCCCAGGCAAAGCAAATTTGGTTTCTGCTTAATGGAGGAACAGCCACCAGATAAGAGACAATTTACAAAGTCCAATACAATACTGAACAATGCACAAGCCATGCTTTATCATATCCCTCTGTTTAGGCAAAGTCATATCCAAATTCTGTCCACACCTGGATGGTAAGCCTGGAGAAACAGATGAGAACAAGGTGGGAGGCAGAACAATCCCTCCATTATAAAGACTTTTATTTGCATAGCTGCATCTACATGAGAGAGATATCTGTGACTGTGGCCTTTTTGGTAAGCAAAATTTGCTTCAGTAATACAAGTACTAATAATTCAAAGAGTCCAGGATAAGGCAATGAATGCAAAGAACCCTTTTCCTCCTCCATCTAAGAAAGAGTTATCTTGCTGGTCACAATAGGCAGAAAGAGCTACAAACCACAGTGATGCCGACGATCAGTGGAGTCACAAAATAGACTGGCGGAGGCGTTCGGTCTTGTAGGAGCTCGTGGAAAGAGTAGAAGAGATCTGCCCAGCTCACACACCACAGCAGGACACCGAACAGCTGCAAGGAGTCAAACAGAAACAGCGTTTGCTAAACCCATCTCCAGGGGCAGACAGAGGGCTGGCAAACCCATCAGGATTCACAGCTTCCCAGCGAGACAAAGACTGCTGCGCTGAGCTGCTGCAGCCAGGCGGGTGGAACAGTCCCACTGCGCTCACACCAGCAAACTCCTGTCAACCACTTTCCAAGGGATTTGCAAACATAACCAGGGGAAAGACTCATGTATTTATCTGGTATCTTTCCCATACTATTCCGTTTTGATTGGAAACACAGGCAGCATCCAGATTAAAGGCAGACATGCCCTAAAGCAGAAGCCTGGAATTTTTCTCCAGGAATAACTCCAGTTCTCTCATGGCGTATGGAATGTGACTTGCTTGCTTTCCTTAGACCTAGCCATTTATAAACCAGAGGTGCTGCTGACACCAGTCATCTCTTATGCATAAGATGCTGATAAAATCACATAGCTATTAGGTGGGTAGAATGGCTTAAAAAATACCTTCTTGGGCTTACCTTCACCATGAAATGAAATTCTCACTAGACCTATCTTAAGGTCTTTGGTTTTGCGGCTTTCAATGGTTGGTTTAAAGTTTAAGTAAGAGTGAACCAACACAGTTTTGGCTCAACAAAGTGGGGAACTCTCTTCTGCAGAGCAATCAGCTCCTCTCTCTACCCAGAAAGATGGGCTCACAGGACAGATTTCCTGGCAGATGAGCTATCCTTTGGTATCCTTCCTTAGAAATCTGTAGGCACACTGTTGTTTCCTATAAGCAAGTTCTTCAGTTCCCCCATAAATCAGATGGAATTCTGTTCAAACCCAACTGCAGCACTTTCTTGGATACTGAACTAATGCTGACAAACTCAAAATTGCACATTACTCATGGAGCACCACAAAGAGATCTTACCGTCTTGAACCTGCTCAACACGGAAAGCACGATGTACCCTCTCTTGTTGTGCTTTAGGTAGAGAAGATAGAAGGGCAAGGCACTCCACAGATAAATACTGGGGATCCACGCTAGGATGGTATTCTGGAAACATGGTGTCAGGTCTGGATTATCAGTGTGTATTGAGAGATTTGAATCCTGGAAAAGAGATGAGATTTATTAATAGAGAGGCAGAGGCGCTGCCAATTGGAACATCTGCTTGAAGACGTTGTATCCAATTTCTGCTGGAGTTAGCAAATGGCCTTAGTAAAAGCTTTCCAAAAATAACCACAAGTAGCTGGGATAGGTAATCTGCTATAGTAAAAGGGCTAAGTACAGTTTGAAATATTGGGCGAAACCTAGAAAAATAGTCTTCTGCCGTCCTGTACCTCAGAGTTGGACATACATCTTGCAGCAGACAAACCCCTTGTGTTTCTGTCTCTGCTAGCTGGAGGTGCTGATAGCACGACATTTCTCAGGCATCCCCAGCCTGGAGTGCAACTGCTAAACAAAGCTCTTGAGGCCAAGTCCTTGACATAAGAATTCACCCATGAAGAACGTCCAAGCACTGGAGAAAATTACCAGATTTAGATCAACCATCTGCTGACCTGGGAAAACCCCCTCCCTTTAGAACTAAAATTTTGTCCTTCTTACTCATATGGCTCCAACTATAATTACTTCCCTATTCTAAACAAAGGTAAAAGGAATGTATTGTACAGGCAGGTAGGAATATGGGTTTTCTTGAGCACATTGCAAGCAATGCTTTCCATCTGTGACCTTGGCTACCACAATTCACATTGGCAATTTGTACCTTGAGGATTTGACTGCACTACATGCAAACACACAGTTAGACAAGTTCAAACTAAAATAGCAATTCCAGTACAGTTAAGGGGAACTTGGTTTTAATCAAACCAGCTGGAAACTCACAACTTGCATTTCTCCATCTCATGTGTCATCTCAAATGTGGCAGATAAATACTTGCAGGAAATGCAAAATTACTTTGTTGTACTATTATTAGCAAGCAGATGAAAAAATAAGATACTTCTGGTTCAAATATATCTTATCTTTGCACTAGAATCATTTACTTGTACCTAATTTGGGGGTATGAGCTCTCAGTAGAAGTATGTTTCAATTAAGCTGAGCCATTTCTCCCCAGCCCTTATAAATGAAGAACTGACTAGTCTGAATGTGAATCCCTCAAAAGCATTTCCAGCTCTGCTTTTGTTTACCAACAGAAAAGAGGCCAAATGCTGAAAGCAGTGGTTGGTTTTAGGAGAAGTGAGGAGCCCCAGTCTGCTGACAATCCCCTGCTCCAGGGGATGATCTGTCAGAAGGGACACGTGTCACTGCATCACTCCACTAGTGTAATGACACTAGGAAGCCTTGGCAGGTTGCAGGATGATTTAACTGCACTGTGACATGTCTGTCACTCAGATCTTCAGCTTTGGCACAAATGAAACCCCTGCCAGTGGTGAGGGGTGGTACAAATCCATTGCCTGCACATCTGAACCACATGCACCCTTTAATGCTGCAGAGTTAGTGCCTCTGCAGCTGAGGAACGGCTCCTCTGGAGGCACCAACGTGCCCAGTGTGGGCCAGCAGAACAAAACCATTCCCACTTACCCAGACAGGTTTGTCCAGAGCTAGGGAAAACTTCAGCCACAAAACAACACCACAGGGGCAATTACACTGTGATTCAAATACAAGATCAAAACCAAGCCAAACCCCAGCCTCATATTCAAACTACTTCTGTGTTCTCCAGCGTGCAGGTCTCTGGCATCAGAAAGGAAGATAACGTTTAAAAAGCACCCATTTTTTGGCTCATCATCAAAACACTTCAGCATCTCTAACATGATAAGCTCTCCTAGCAGCTACCCTGCCTAGGGCAGGAGATGCCCTCTAGAAGTTTGGTGCTGAAGAGCTCTTTAGTTCCAAAGCAGGAGCTTATCTACTATCACTTATTCAAAAAAATACTAATTTTCTCTTTAAACTACATGTCATTTAGCAATGTCTTGAGCATGCTTGCAATTGTGCTCCTTTTGCTTGCTAGAAAAAAAACTTGGAAAAAGGAAAGCTGAGGAAGAATAGCAATAACTGGGCACAGAATAAAAGAAAGACTCTGTTTAAGGGGAAAGTTATTGAGGAGGGGAAAAAAAAGCAGCACTCTTAATTTAAACCTTTCCTCTAAGACCAAAATGTCCAGGAATGGCTTTCTGTCTGACAGCCACCTAGAAACTGTCCCAGATGTCCATTAACTTTGGACTGAACACAAGCTGACTATTGTATCCAGGACACAGACTGCATGGCTGCCAAGCCATTTAAAGCTTTTCATTAACTCTTATTTAAACAAGGCAAAGGACTTGCATTTCTGAATGCATAAATACAGCTGGCCAGAAAACAAAAATTCTGTCCTAAAAAAACATGCAAGATTTTGAGATTTGGTTGAATTATGCCTGAGAATAAAAGTGGAACCTTTCCAGAATTATGTCAAAGTACATGAAGCAGCACCCACCCCATGGCCAACAAGAACCTACTACTTCCATGGCACAGGGATGTGGGCTGAAGGAAAAACCTACATCCAAGCTGAAAGATGTGACTACTGGCTATCTTGGAAATGTTTTCACAGATCAAATTCCATCCTGGACCAGATAAAGGAGCCTTCCTGGAACAGATTTGTTTCTGTAAAAAATTTCCCTTCAACGAACTGTTGCTTCCTGAGAGCAGACTCTCTTCATCCTTGAACACAATGAGAAGGGTTTCTATTAGAAGACACAGTACCTAAACACTTCAGGAGTGTAATTCCATGCAGATTACTTGCTTTCCCCAAGAATGGATCACAGTGGACTAATGTTGCTATGCCAAGTAGCAGGGACTCCACTATGAATTATTATCATTAGTTTTAAATCTGGGAATCTGAAAGTTGCATTTCTTACCAAGCTGGATCTGTTTCCATGGAGCTGGCAGTTCCACTTTATGGCTTTATAAATCACCACACTGACAGCATGTATTCCAGCATCCACTCCAATCCCAAACAACTCATTTCGAGTCAGAATATGACACAAAGTCTCAATACAATCTATCATGACCAAGGCAACACTGTTAAATATTGCTAAATACCCTCCAGTTCAGCAGTAGAGTTATGGATCTCCACCCTTGAGAACAAACACGAGAAGCAACGGCTGGAGGACACACCAGCTCTTTGACTCCTATCTTTCGAGGTTCCTGCTTTAATCTGGCTTCGTCTTTCCATATGCTGAACTCTGGCCTGGTAAGCAGAGCAGGTTTAAATGCTTTTTGTATCCCATTCTGATTGAGGATGAAAATACCCACCTTGGGTTACTGAAAGAGGTCTAATACACCAACAGATAGCACTCATGTTCCTCAGCTCATGGCTCTGAAAGCCGCTGCTCACCTTCCTCCGTACATCACAGCTCTGTCCCAGGGTCCCCTCCAATGGAAGCCCACTAAAAACACTCTGCAGGCAGCTCGGTGACCCAGAGCTGAGATGACCCATCAACAGGCATCTCACAAGGGGAAACACTCAGCAACACATGTTGGGAAACACCACTTTCTCTAAGAAACTCATCCCAGGGAAACTGTAGCAGTCAGAGTGTCCGTCACACTAACATCACTGTCATCTCGCTTCCCCACAAGTGAGTCCTGTGATCTCTTCCTAATCCAGTCTCCCACTGTGCTCCTCCCAACTGCCAAGAGCTCTGTGGCAACTGTCCATAAGCAGCAGCCTTTCCTCAGATGCAGCCTCATGGCTCAGGTTGGAGGCTCTGCCACTGAGACAGAGCACTGCAGAAATACCAGCCCACCGTGCCAAACTCCCTGGGCACACAATTTACTTAATCTTGTAATAATACTTAAATGCAATGGCAATATCCATGGGAAAAGAGATTAGAGGTGTTCGTTACAGCTTCACAGCACACGAGGAGTCTCCTGGAGCCTAAAACTTACAAATTAGTGGGGCTTTCTGTTGATCAGTTAAAAGTATCATTGACATTGTCCCTTGCAGCAGCTTTCAATCACACACAGCACTCCAGTCACAGTCTTTGGATAAACAGGACCCTCGCATTAAGGGCCATCTGTGCAATAGGACTTAGATGTAAATGAGTAGTTTTAAATACATGATCTTCATTTAAGGGAAAGTATTCAACATGGGGAGCTCTGAGCAACATTAAATCTGCTCTAATACTTGGTACTTCCTATAATACTTCCCCTTTGGAAAAGAACATTGTTATTGAAAAGGCCACCCTTAAAACTGATAATGCCTTTAAAGGAAACAAAAGTTCAACACAACATATCTTGGGTTTCTTGCACATCATCCCTTACAGTTTTCAAAGAAAGGGAGGAATAAAGAGAAAGCCTCAAGCTAGACTGAAAAACAGGAACAGGGAAATTCCTGTCTATGCCTTTTCCAAATGACAAGGATCATGTTAATAGAGCCTGTTGAGAAAGACCAGCTGGGGTTTTGGGCATGGGTTTAAGTCTAAACCAACTCCTACTCCACTACATAAGTTTAAAATAAAAGTGCCTCACCCTGGCTTTACCCAGCACACAGCTGACGCTGCAGAAAAGCTTCTCAAAGAGCCGGCAATGAAAAGCTTCCAAACCCCAGGGAGGACTAACAATATCTTTTGGAGTCTCAAGCAGCTATCTCCATCAAACAGCTAAATTAAGACATGTTCCTCTCTATGTCTCTATAGTGCAAAAAGAATTGGGAAAAGCACAGGAAGCACAAATTCATTCTTTATCTGCCGGGAAGGTGAAGGCCACTGTGTTACGTCATTCACACTCCAGCCAAGGTTAACACATGCTTTATCACTGATTCTGTGTCAGTTATCACTAGTTGGCAAGTTATTTGAGATTCAAAACCAAATTGGAAAGCTGACTGGGAAGGTCCACATGAAGAGTAAAAGATAGGGAAATGAATAACTGAGAGTAACAGAAAATAAACATGGAAATGGTGTCGCTTGTAGAAGAAATTGTTAGTGAAAACTTAAATGCAGGGGAGGATCTTCCTGCCCTTCTTTTGCCCCTAGATCTGATAAATACCCCACCAGTGAGTTTCACTTGCACTGCCTGGCAAAAAAAGAAAGAAAAGAAGGGGGAAAAAAAGGGATGTTTTTCTCTTAGCTCTCCCACACTGCCTCCTGCCCAGAACAAGGATGGCTCTGCACCACAACACCAAAACCTACCAGGGTCTTACCTAGAGCACAGGCTTCATCTCAGCCTCTCCACGTCCCACCTCCCTCCTCTAGCTGTGTCAATCTCCTCTGCTTGGTCCTTGTTGGTAAACTCTGGAGCAAACTTGAATCATCATTCTAGAGCACAAATACAAACAAGCCCTCTGCTCCAGGCCTCCAGAAGGCTGCCCATTTCATTCAGGGCAAGATCATCCATTTACGTTTCCAAAGAAGCAACTTCATCCTTACTCACAGAAGGAGCAACAGGCTTCATTAGCCCACAGGGGCTGCTGCACAACTCAATCCCTTTGCACGATCCCCTCCATTAAGGGCCAGAAGTAATAACATTCTCCACTGCAACACCACAGCAATACTGCTTGGAAAAAAGGTGGGGTTGAGAGGACATAAGCATTTATAGTATGGCATGAAGCACACAGTTAATAACCAGAAACAGTATTTTTCTGTTTACAAAGCACACTGCAAAAGTTATCTACCTTAGCAAAGGACACCACACAGGGCACTGAACTTCCTTTTCCAGCAGTAAACAGATCTTTAGTGGCTTATTTTAACAGATCGTATAAAGCTGACACAAGTTCATAGCCTATATGAGCTACTTTATGGTCTTAGAGTAACCAGTTACAGGTTTTTGAGCTTAAGTTTCATGGTACAAATGGCATCAACCACACAATGCACTTGAGAACCATGGACCAGACATCCAAAAAACCAAGGTATGGGCTTAGCAACAGCAGTTACACAAAACAGTAAGTTTCTCTTTCTTCTCCTTTTAGTTTTTAAGATTAGAAGTTCAGAGATTCTCTGCTGTCATGAACAGAAATGGGGCAGAGTGGAAAAAAAAGTAGGTTTCATATTCTTCCAGTCATGTGAACTGGGGAAATGGGGCTTTCAGAAAAGCATCTGTGGCATAAAGTGAAGTGAAAGCTGACCACAGTAAATATATGCCTCTAAGACAACATACATCTAAGGTAAGAGTAAAATCCATCTACTTCAACTGTTTTAGTAGCAGTCAGGCTTCTTGCTTGGACAGAGGGACATTTATTGGCTTGCAGAGGGGAGAGCATAGTGTAACCATATAGGTACAAATACTCATGAATCAGAAGGATGATTGAGAGGAAAAGGAAACAGTCTCATTCCTTCAGAAGAAAGTCCCTGACTGCTTTTGAAATTGATTGAAGCTATATACTCTTGTAGAGAAAACTTTCTGTTAATTGCATCATCAAAGGCCCTTCCCGTGGCCTTGTGCAAGTACAAATAAAGGAGTGGGCTGCCCTGTTTCAGCCACTATAATGATGGGTGTGAGGGAATATCCTTAATTTGAGTCATCTCATCTCCCTTCAGTTGAAAGGAATTGGCTTAATTCAAGGACCATAATGAATGTAGCTCAATTAAGAGGAGGTAGAACAGCTGAAACAGCTGCAAATGAGACAGTATCTGCTTTATTCCTACCCTGACTCCCCCATCTGAAGCTGGCCCATCCAGTTGGGCTGCTGTACAATAGTAATAAAAGGGACTGTCACAAAAAAAAATTACCATCAGTGCTGCTCTGACACTTGGCCTGCCCAGCGGGAGCTGGAACCGACAAATTGACTGCAGCAATAATGAGATTTTAGTGCCTGGTGAAGGCTGCCTTTAATGTGACAGCAGCGTGGGAGCCTGGTGGGGCAGGACACAAAGGTGAGGTGCCATCTCCAGCGCCCAAGGTTGGTCACACTCCTCAGCTGCAGGGACACTCATTAGGGGAGCGCTGAGCCCAAGGCAGCAGCAGGCCAGAGGGCAAGGACGGGCTCTGGGTGCTAATGAGCTTTAATGGCAAGATTAAGCCTGGTTTATCACTCACAGAACTGACCTAAGCTCACCTAACACAGAGGAGCATTACGCTCTACATATACTCTCAGAGTTAATTTGCACAAACTGTTCTCATCTCTCAGTCTGCAGAACTATTTATTTCAGTCACTTTTATTCAGAAAGAGAGTGAAATCCAGAGACTGGCTCTAAAAAATGGCAGGAGTTTCTGAGAGAGAAAGAGCTCACAGAGCACAACTACAGGTAGCATCAGGGGGAAACTTCTGTTCCTCTGCCTCCCGCCAGCCTCTCAGCTCTCTTCTCTTCTCTTCCTCTTAGAGCAAAGGTTGTCCTTCAATGTTGTGAAGCCAAAATATTCAGACATAAATAAAAGATGGGATCAGGTGACTATAGAAAAAGAATATGTTAACCAAAGAAATCAGAGCAAAGGCAGAACTGTCCTGGTACACTGTTTTACCCCAAACCAATTCATGCACAGCTTCTCTCCCACATCAACTAAGTGATGTAAACATACCATGAACATGGAGATTTTTTTCTGTTTATTTTTCCATGTTTCCAAATGTACATAATAACAATGGGAAATGAAAGGAAAAAAAACTGCACGTGTAAGAGGTTAGAGAGATTCTGGAACACAAGAGTCACTCAACTGGGGGGAAAGGAGAGATAGCAAAGGAAGAAATTATTTTAAAGATCTTTTCCAACTTAAATGATTCTATGAAATGAGAATTTCTTTTTAATTGCACAAGTGTCAAATGTATTCTCAGAAAGTTTCAGGGAGAAAAAAAGAAAATTATTACTTTTGAAACTAAATGACTTTGACATTTGAAACAACTCCCGTGAAATAAATTTTTCTTCTCTCCCTCCTTATTTCATATTCTGTCCTACCTCAAAGCTTTATGACACTGGCACGTGATGTTACTATAAATGATCTATTACTCTGGCTTCACCTCTCCTGCTGCTGGGGGAGTAGCACAAGGACAAGGTGCCAGCTCACAGGGGCCCAGCACGGAATCAAGGCTGTTGCTTGTACAAAAGCCTGAGCACATCCCTGGGCATATCCCTGGCTGCTCTCCTCCAGCTCAGCCAAACACTGTGCCAGTGGAGAGTGGCCCATCACAGTCAGCACCAGGAGACAAATGGACCATTAGCTTACTGGAAAAATCAAAGATCCCATTTAATAGGTTTCTCAAAGGAATTTTTCTTAAATTAAATTTTAAACAGTAATAGTCTCTTCATTTTAATACATTACAAATTTACAGAGGTAGAAAGGATTCTATCTCCAGTGGCACAGCAATTTGACTACCAGGTAGGTTAAGCCTATCTCAAAATGCTTTATATTCTTAATTGTAGCAATTAAGTGAGCTCCACTTTAAAGAGCTCCTCATGCAACTCAGATTTAGTTTCAGATATTTCTTTTCAGGAGGCAAATTTTATAGTATTCCTAAGTCCCAGACACTACATCCACCAGCTATGTCACTTAAACTAAACCAGTCAGGGCTGTGACCAGGGAGCAACAGTTGTGCTGAAACTGGACATACATGATGTTGTGTTTAGCTCCAGAGAAAAAGCCTCCCTGTGGGGCTTTAATCCTCCTTCAAAGCAAGGTGAGACCTTGCCTCTGTCCCATCTCACAGCATCCTCAGGTTTTACTGTCCCACCTCCAGGAAACACAAGGAAAGGAGGGACAAGCCAGCTTGTCCAGAAGATCTTTGTGACCCATCTCCCACAAAGCCACAGTGTGCCTGGGCAAAAAAAGATTCTTCTCCCCTTGGGCAGTTTTTCTTCCTAGAAATTCTTTTTCCTGCAATTCCTGAATTGTAAATGGGAATTCCAGAAGTGACTCAACCATGCTGGTCAGATGTTCTCCTCCTGCACTGAGAATACTGTTCATCTGACCCATCAGTGTGCTGGTTTGAAGGAAATGGCAATGGCTGCTTTCCTTGGAAAACATGATCGATCACATTCACATATTCCTCTGAAATTACTGTAATTTTAATGAGCTTCATTAATTGACAATGTCATTGAAGGACTCCATAAATCCTTGCTATTGGCAGCTGTTACTGCTATTAAGTTTTGCTCAGAACTCTCAAATACAGACTTTGTCTTTCCCAAATAGATTCAAATACAGTCTGCTATGCTGTTTATACACAGATGAATAATAATAGGTCCTGGATAATACTCCAAATCTAATGATAAATATTTATACTGCTCTTGACATTGAGAACCCAAGGCCCAAATCCTTTAGCAGTAGCTTCCATTCAACTCAATTCAAGAATCTTAAAATCTTGGGAGGACTTGAGCTTGAGTACTTAATTGCTTTTAAGTTCAGGATGTTTCCAACACAACCACCCTTTGAAAGGGCCTAACTCCACAGATCTGATATCATATCTGAAGAGACCATTAAAGTTCCCTATCTCGATGTCCTATCTAACATGAGAAAGAACACAGACACCTGACATGACCAGTTGTGGAGAGGTTTATACAAGTGGGACTCAGTTACCTGAGTTAACAAAGATTATGTGGAGAACTGTATCACATTTAAATATCTATAAACACTGAACATTCTGTGTTTATCATGTGTGGCAGAAGAGGAAGCTAATATATAAAGAACAGCCAGTATGGACCACCCCAAACTACTGCAGAACCCCTCCTTTGCAACGATCTTTTGCTGGAACTAATTTAGTTGAAAATATAATTGAATAAGTGAAATTTGATGTTTTATTAATTTAGGCCCAAATCACTTAAGCTGTGTGTTTTTTTAAAATAAACTTGTACACAGATTACATTCAGGAAGTACATTGTTTGGCATCTTCCTTGAAAGAAGCATTTCTTCCTTACTACAGCTCTCCTAAGTCATCATGAACAACAAAAAAAGTCAGCATGACACGTGACGAAGCAAAAGGGGAAATTCTGCAGCCGGGAGACTGGTGGCACTTTGAGCCATCAGAGCAGGAAGCTGCATTTCCAGAGAGCAGCATGACTTTTAGCCCAAATCCACCAAGATTTCACAGAATGACTCAAGGTGGAGGAATATCTACAAACCTCAAGGTTAAAGGTGCTTGTATGAGACTATCTCGAAGACAAGGCTGAGGTATTGTTTACTTTCGAGAGTTGCTGCAACTTCCTGCTGAATTACTCAAGAGCCTTTGGATGAAGAAGGAGCCAGCACTCCACGTGGGGTGGGGAAAAAAGCCATCAGTCAGGACACCAAGACACAGGGTAGGCAAGGAAACTGAGCTCTGCCAGCTAAGCAGGATCAAAAGGAACACACCTGGATCTCATCCAGAGCTAGAAGTTGTGGTCTTCCCTTTGAAGCGCCCTATCACTTGTCCTCTCATTTCCTACTTATGCTGTTAAAAAAAACCAAAACCAAAACCAGAAGCTGCTGCTCAAGCCTAGGTACTTGGTCTGTCTGTAGGATAAGGTGTTTATATGACCCATCTTCCCAACAGTCCCCAAGTACTGCAGATCACCTAATGTTTTATCCTCACAGCAGCCTCGGTGCCATCCCTCACCCAGAGAGTCTCTGCCACAGAAAGACAACGTGTCTTTACAATGGAACAAAATTTGGGTTTCTAAGCTCATGTTGTTTAAAACATCACTAGGTCAAAACACTTCTGCAGCAAACACTCCCTTGGAGATCACCCTGTTGTCCTCTCAGAGGAATTGCTCATGTTTTACTACAGTGGAGGACATAAGCCACAAATAAGTGATAACTCACCAATATCTACTTCTCAATACAGAGATTGTGGGTCATGTTAATTGGCACATCTATCTAGCACACTTGCTATCACAGAGGAAATATGTGACACAAGAAATAGGAGGTAATTATGGGCAGCACTAAAGAACACACCTCAGGACTGCCTTGTGTGGGTATGTACTATCACATTCATCTCCTCCTGAAAGGCATTCCACATGGGAACACTGCTGGGAGATATTAACAATTGGCTCTGAATTCTCAATTGAAGTAGACAGTATGTTTCTGAGTGTTCAGACAAAGATATTGTTCATACTACATTTTGAAATAATAATGGTTGTTCCTCTTTTATATATAAATACCCTATATTTCTATCAGTGATTTGCTGATTCCATGCTCAACACATAAAGCAGTAGCTGGAAGCCAAAAGCTTTTCTAGGTTTCTAATGTAACCTACAGCGTTTCCTTTAATTTCTTATTTCTAAAATGGGTTGAACAGGAAATTATTTTGCCACTGCACAAACACAAAAAAGCCCAACCTGTTGACATTTCCAGCAAAATTCCCCACCCTGCATCAGGGTGAAGAGTTGAAACCTTAACACCCTTGATAAGCCAGAAAACGCCAAGATAAATCCATCAGCTGTTAAAGCTGATATATTTCAATGTAAACATTTTCATGAGCTAATTCTGAACCGTTTTGTTTTGAGTCTGATCTCCTTCTAACAGAAAAGTATTGTAGCCAGTTTAAACTCCAAAACAACTGTTTAAACTGGAACAGCATGTTTCCTTTCTCCCTGAACAGTTTTAAAACAGACACCATTATGTCATTCAGCTTCCGAAAATACCTAGATTTTCTTTGACAAAATATGGGGAAAGAGTTCATCAGTTATGAAAAAGTCAACATTAATACTGCTTCACATTTTATCATTCTTGATCTGAACTGCAAAGCTGCACCCCATTAGTCTGCATACACAGGTCAGTAACTGCCCTTCACCTCGTTCTCCCTTCTCCAAGTGTACAGCAGTGTGAGAAAACCCAACGTTTGTGGACACATCTCAAAGAGAAGCCCCTACTTGTGTTTTCCTACAGAACAGCATATTTGCACAAGGTGACTGTCATCTTCATGGTCAACACTTAAAACTCCTCATAAAATCAGTTCACTGTATACACTGCTGTTAACAGAGAAAGTACCACTGGCTACTGAAAATAGAGGGCAAGACTCTTAAGTCACTGAGTCCAGAGTCACATGTTTCATTTCACACAGTCATTGAGTACCATTTTTTAAAACAAACAGATGGAAGGTTGTTCTGGCTCTAAACAACTCTGGATCACTTCAAAGAAACAGAAGAGGTCTGCATTTATTAAGCAGTTTGCCCATTTGCTTAGGGAAGATTGCTCTTCTCAATCAGCCTCATTTTATCTTTTGGTAATATTTTATATTGAGGTACAAGTACATAGTAATTACAAAAAAAAAAGTTTCTGGAGAGTCTTGTAACACATGCCTGACATCTTCCTTCACAGACTCAGACAGAAAAAGCATCACTCTGCCAATCCAAACTACCATGTTTCAGATCAGCTGGCATTAATCACACTCAAACTATTACTTGGAGCAAGGCTGAAGGTATACATTTTAAATTATTATTTATGCTTTGTTAAACACATTTAGATCTCTTCATCATTTATGCTGTAAATAAATGTTCATTAATTAAAATTTCTTCCTTGGGTTACCTTTGTACTACTTCTTGTAAAGCTAGTTTCGAAAAGCCTTGGCAATATTGAAGCTTGAGTGTAGCGTACACCAGACCTGGCACCATAAAGGGCTCTGTGCTGGGGTGTAACAGTCCTGCACAAAGTACAGAATGATACATTTACTTAAAAACAGTAAAACTGTCTGAACATCTTACATTAATGTATCAACAAACTGTTATCAGCAGCTTTGGCCACACAGAGCAGTTGCATGACAAGCCCTCCTTGAGCAGCTAAGACACGCTTCTCGAGGCAGTCAATAAGCCAGCAAGCAGTGTTGATCTGTTTGTGCTTGTTCCTGTTCTCTAAGTGTTTGTAGCAGAAATAAGAGATGAAATACTTGTTTGAGCAAGCTTATCTGCCAACTGCTGTAGCAGAGAGCATGCAGAATGCTTGGAAATAAAATCTGGAACTGAACAAAGAAGTGTTACCAAGGGGCTCAGGGGTCCAAGATCTCTTTTAAAATATGATGTTGGAGGAGTTTTTGAAAGATGATTAGTTATCTGAAGATGGAGCTCAGTATTAAGTCCTCCTAGCCAATTACTTGTCATTTAATAGCTTTCTAGCAGTGATTCCTCTTCAGACACTCCTTTTCATTCCTACTCATATTTCTTTGAAAAAAAATCTTCCTTGAGCTAAAAAAAAGGCACATGTGAAGATGGTCATCTACTGAAGGGCAGCCCCAGATTCCCCACACCTGCTCAACTCCCCATGGCTCCACAGGGTCTAAAACGTTTGCCCCCCAGTGCAGGGGAAAGCAGCACTTGGGGAAACTCCACACCAAGCACTAAGAGTTGGCATTTACGCACTTCACCATCAGACCACACCACAGCAGCAATTTCCAAACTTTTCTGCTTACAAACACGGTGCCTGCTGCAACCAGCCCTTCCCAAAGGCAACAGCTCCAAATACGAACATAAGCCACTGCAACCCTCCGGGGCTTGCGGCCATGAACCCATCGCTCTCTAGCAGTGACAAAGCACTGAACAGGGAGCACTTTCCCACTCATCAGAGGGATTCTGAAAAGCAGCAGCAGCAACACTAGAACAGGACCCTCAGAAGAAGGCAACAGGCAGGTTCATCGCTATGAGGTCCAGAGGTAGACTAGGAAGAAACCGCATCTCCTGCGGGAAGGTGGGAGCTGGGGCATCACCTGGGGTCTGCTGGGGTCCCCTGGGGTCTTAGCTCTGGCCCGGAGATGCTGAATCGCGAACGGGAAAAGCGTTACTGGCCCTGCCCCGGTCCCCTTCCTCAGCCGGACGCCGGAGCAGCCCCCGCCCCTGCCGGCTCCCGGGACTCCAGCTCGGCAGCCAAGGGAAAGATGCAGCTCGGCAGCTCAGCCCCTCCGGAGCCGCGGGACCGGCCCCTCCCTGCCCGCTCCGGCCTCTCAGACCCGCCGCGGGGAGCGCACGGTCCCCTCGGCGGGGAAACTCCCCGGGGCGGCGGCGGAGCCCGGGGCAAGCCTCGCAGCCGGCGCCGAGCGGGCTGGTCCCCGCTTCCCCCCGGCCCCTCCGCGCAGACCTCCCCAGCCAACTTTCTCCTCAGCGGGGCGGGGAGGCGGCCCCGCTGCTTACCCAGAAGCGGGACCCGCAGAAAACCTCCATGGCCGCAGCCGGGGCGCGGAGCCTCCTCCAGGCCCACGCCGGGCAGCGGGCGGGAGGAGAAGCCGGCTCCTTCCCTCCTGGGCGGGCCCGGCGCGGCCCGTCCCGCCCTCCCCGCCGGCGGCGGGNGGCCGGGAGGCGCCGGTCGGAAGGTCCGGGCATCCCGTCAGCCAGCTCGGGCAGGACAAGAGCCACGCCTCGGCTCCGCTGCGGCAGCCCCTCAAAGGCCGATCACCCTCGGCTGGTGTCAGAGGGAGGAAGAGAGGCTGCTCATCCTCTGGCCCCTAAAGCCTGGGCGCTACTGCCGGCATGTGGCTTCTTGCCTTGCAAGGGTGGCCTCTCTGTGGAAGGACCAAGGCCCCAGGAAGACATTCCCCCTGTTCAGCGTCACCTGCTGGGACAACCAGACCCCTGCTCTCGGAGGGGGACATTTGTGGTCCCCACATGACAAGCAAAGGGCAGACTGAGGGATGGTCACCAAGAGTGGCTGCACAGAGCTGGAGCACCTGCTGGGTTTGGGGACCATTTCCATCCATCCAGACCACTCAGGCTACCGTTAACATCCTGGAGACACTTGTCATCTCTTCAGAGCAGTGGAGTGTGGTTGCCTCAGTGGGACTTCAATGAGAGTTACATCTCTTATCCATCCATCTGCAGCCTCCTCCTTCACACTGATTGCTTTAACCATAAACATGATTAAGCCAGCAGCGTGGACTTATTTTCAACAACTTTCAGCCAATAAACTTCACATATGTGCATAACTAATAGATGTTTTAGTGTAGCACCCTGGACACAACCTGGATTTCACCTCTGCGTGATGCAGTACTGTTTGCTTTCCTCATGTCCAGGACTTCTGCATCATTATTGACCTTCCAGCACCTGCTCTTTGTCCACCTGCTTGCTGTAGCATCTGTTTCAATAGCATCACCTAATGCAAAGCACCATGCTGCCACAAATCTACTTAGATATTTTAAGAATTTGAGTTTTCTTCTTTGCTGGAAGATGAGGAACCATCAGGCAGAAGGGTGTTGTCAAAAACACTCACCAGAACAGAAAAGAGAGGTGAGAAACATCCACAAAATATTTCATACCTGTAGAAAAAATATTCTTCTAATCTTTTTTTGAGGACCACTAAAGAAGCTAGAGGTGATACCCACTCAGTACTATCAAAAGGAAGCCATGTGCCTCCCACAAACAGTACTGAGAATTTGTTAGACATCTACTATAACCTAGATAAAGGGACACAATTCTTATTAGTGTGGCAAGATAAGGTTGTGCCCAAGATAAGGTTCTCTGGTGATTGCCTCCAAGATTTGATATCTCAGACTGATCCAGGCTCATCAGCACAATCACATTACAACCCTCTCAGGGAAATATTAGAGGAGCTGCAGCCAACTGGGTGAATGAGATCTTCTACGGATCTTCTCCTTTGCAAATCTTACATCAAAACTTTCGTTCAGTGGAATTGCATCACAATAAAAGTTTAAAGAAACTTCAGTAATAGCTGAGAGTTACTCTTTTAAGACTCTTTAAACCTCCACTCCTGCAACAACCTGGGTGAGCAGTTGCTCCAAGAGAAATGCTGAGAATTTGATCTCTCTTGACACATGAGCATGCACCTCTGTGTTTCTTGCACCAAGGAGCAGGACATAATTTAGGGCATGTTATCAAACTGCATCAAGAACAGCTCTGACACTATAAGATGTCACAGGTACAGAGGGACTTCACAAACAGCTACCGTAGGTGTGTACAGAAGGAGAGAGGTTTGTCAGTGTACTGCACAATTCCATCAACATGTGTAATGTGAATTAATCCCTGATTAAATTACTCACCTCAGTGGAATTGTTCCACTGTATCCATGGAGGAAGGTCCTGCATTAGTGAATTTAGAGTCTCACAGGACCTTAAATTAGGGAGCTTTAAGTGATTATGCTTCTTGCCTCATGTTCCTAAGTCATGGTGGGCAGCTTCTGCATCAGTAGAAGTTAGTGCCATTAAACAGGGATAGTACTGATGAGTGGGTGCCAGGTCCTTCCATGTTCCCCCCACAAGCTTGAGGAGGGCCACCAAGCAGCCAGCCTGGATCCCACAGCAGACCCTGTGGACTTGCACTGACTTTGCAGTGTAATTACTGACTTCCAGGTGCTGTCTGGCAAAACAGACTAGCAGAGAGGGAAAAATCAAAGGAAGGAATTAAGGAAATATTAAAGTCTCAGACAGACAAGATGAGGGGGGAAGCTTAAAAGCCTCTGGGAAGGGCCATGGTAAAGGATTCTGCTGAGCCTGCTGCAAAGCAGAGCCCGAAGCGCTATCTCAGGCAGCTCACTTTGGTCCTGTTTCCTTTTGATGATGGAAGGGAAGATGGAGGTAGGTAGAACATGTCATTACTCCTGTGATGTTCCCCCAGATGCCGGCTGGCTGTGCGGGGGAATGAAATGGCACCTTTGGTGCAAATGTCAGGGAGGTCATGAACTCACCTTTTCTCCACAGACATTTATTCCAGGGCAGGGCAAGAGCTGATCTGGGTTCATTCAGTAATGTATTTGCATCCTCAATCACATATTTGCATCCTCTTTTCCATGCCAGCTGCACAGTAAAGGCCTTTTCACCTGCTAACACATAGAGCAGGTCAAGTGAGTGCAATGACGAAACGCCTGCAAGGCACACCCAGGGCCCTGCAGCAGGAGGCTGGTTATCAACCAGGGAGGTTGGCTGGGGTAGGACAGGAGGTAATGTGAGAGAGGAGCTGTTTGTGCAAGCAAAGTGCCAGGTATGGGGCTGGCTTCTTTTCACATTGCACCTCACGCTGATTTGCCAAGCACTAAAAGCAAAATGAAGTGTGACTAACTCCTGAAGAAATCGGTATAAAGGAGGACATTTAGAGTTGAGGGGTAGGGAGGGCTTAAGCATGTGCAGCTCTGGAAGTCACAGCTTTATGGTTAGTTAACTATAAATTTCGCATTCTTTCTCTGCTTGCAACAGCAGAGGCTCAGCTTTCCCTTCCAAGACCCACAGAGGTGTCACATTGCACAGATGGTAAGAAAAAGAGGCTGCCAAAGTAGTGTTCACAGCAAGGCCCTATACATTTACTGTATAAGAAAGGGGATGACACCTTGTTTTAACACATAGAAGATGTGGGCTTGTAACAAGCTCTGCTTCAAGCCAACACTGCACGAGTAGCAGCAGACTTGGGGTTTTTACTTCTCAAGCAGTCAATGATGTTGCACATAGCATGCATCACTTCTGCAGGAAAGAATTCAACTTTAATGTCCTCATTTCTGGAAAGTGCAGTGAGCAGTTTAGAAGTCCCATGATAAAACAGATGAGGGAGTGGGCTGGGAATTTGCAGCCCTGGTTTTTACTCACAGCTCTGCTTTTGGACATGTATCAGCTACGTGGCTTTGTAGGCAAGGAGAGGAACGCAAGATTCCGCTGGCTGTAGGAGCAGAGGCGGCAGGTCCCTGGTTGGGAGCACGCTGTGTTTGGCCTGAAGCTGCAATGTAAAGTCATTCTCTTTGCCATGGGGCAAGGTGGGGTCCACCCAGTGCATCAAGGCTCTGTAAAAGGAGAAAATGATGTCCACATGACTCTTCCAGGACACCATGTGTAATACTGTCTTCTCCTGTTACGTGAGTGCTCCTACGTTTCATACTGAGAACAAAGAGCAGGAGGAGAATCTAGACATGCTGAGAGCTGCCTAGATCACCCCAAAGTGATCCTGAAGCTCCTCCAGTGGTGAGCAAACTCTGAATGCACTGTGAGTGTCTCACCTGCTAGATAATTCCACAAACATGCTCTGAAGTGCCTACAGATGTTGATGAGAGCCGTGGCAGGTGTAACACACCCCAGCTTGTGGGTGGTTTAGCTGCAGAAGGAGCTTAGAGTGATGGATGAACAGCCACAGACAAGCAGCATGTGGCACTTGGGCCTTCTGCAGCTAAGACCCAAACTATCAGCCCCTGACACAATCGCCACAGCTTATCCTCTCCCCCTGCCAACTCAGCCACCCCACAAACTCCTCCTGTATTTAATGGGCTGAAGCCATTCAGGATTTCACCCCAAAATGAGCACATAGAATTCACAGTGGTTGCAGGGATCTGAACATGGGGTCCTGCTTTGTTTGAATGAATATGGAGTTATCACCAGCTCTTGGCCATGCTGAGCTGGTGGCACCCAGCAGAGCGGTTCTGCCCTGCCTTCACAAACATCTATGATTCTATGTCAGCACAGCATGTGCTGTCCATGGCACCGTTTTTTTCTTTGTAGAATGGCCCCAGTATTAACCTCTTCCTGATTTACCCCAGAACAGCTGGATTCTACTTTCTGTTTCCGTAAAATAGTTGTTAGCACAATAAGTAATTAAGTGGTTCAACCACCCTTTTTATTTCCCAGCTGGAGCTGCAGGGGTCTTTGGTTGCATTATTTAGAGTATTAAGTAGATATGGAAAGATAATCTATTCAGGATCTTTTGAAAGCTTGCCAATTAGAGCATCCAGTGACTCAAACGATAATAGAAAATGCCAGAGGATCCTGCAGGATTATATAGTGTGTTGTAAACATATCCGAGGCATTGAATACAACATGTAAAAGCCACCTTAAAATCCCATCACCCTCAAATGCAAAAGTGCCAGCAAGGAAATGGCTTTTGCTGATGAAGACCATGCCAAACCAAACAGGAACAGGAGGTTATAGGGGACCTCAGGTGCAGCCTGAACTAATGCACAAAATTATCCCAACTAAAGCACTTCATGGCATTGCCATCTAGTGACAAGCACTCAGTCTGCGCCTGAGCAAACACAACCTCCAAGCACCTTGGCACAAGCCAGGTAAGATGGCACAAGGCCTGCTCGATTATCCTCTTCCCACACTGGGCCGAGCAGAGGTTAAACACCCCATTCGAGCTCACAGGTTGTGGATGTACCATAGCTGCTGTGAGTGTATGGCCCATAGGGGACTGGCACACACAGAGAGGACCATGTGCTGGGCTCTAGGCTTACATGTGCCTGAAAGGAGGCGTAAGCATGTGCAGGGACAAACAAGCATCTCATTTTACCATGAGGGTGGTGAAACATCAGAACAGGTTGCCAAGATATGTGGTAAAAGCCCCATCCCTGGAAACATTCAAGGTGAGGTTGGACAGGGCTCTGAGTAACCTGATCTCAGGGACATTAGACTAGATGACCTTTAAAAGTCTCTTCCAGCCCAAAGTGTTCTCTGATCTCAGGTGCTGCTACAGCCCTTAAGATGCTAGACAGCCACAGGACTGTCCCTGGATGGGCTGTTGTCTCCCAGGGCTTTGCAGAAGCCCAGGCCATGCTGCTGGGGAGGAGAGATGCAGCCTGGCTTTGAGCAGCTCCCACAACCACCAAGCAATGTGTGGCTCCACTGGCTGCCATGGTGCTCCTGAGCCTGGGAGAAACCCTTTCTCAGCTCCTACCACAGGAAGAGATTTTTATGAACTCAGCAGCTGAAAATCCCCACAGAAGTAGAAACTCTCTTTTTTCTTCTTTTTTTTCTCTCCTTCCCAACACCACGCTGTTTCTCCAGCATCAAGCTAGGCAGCCAAGTGCTACCTGGGTGGGCAGAGCAGGCCCGCAGGGTCCTTCTCACCCATTCCCCGGCGGCCGGAGTGTCCCAGTCCCGGAGTCCAGCTCCCCAGCCCCGCTCCAAGCTCCCAGCCCACTAGATGGTAGCAGAACGCCGCACACCAGCACCGCTGAGGGCCCTTGGCCACCTCCGGGCAGCTCAGTTCAAGTCTCTGCCCCTTCAAAACTTCACTGGCCTTCACCCTTTCACCTGTGAGATCCTCACCCCCTGGTACCTGACCACAGCTGGTCCTTCATATGGTGGTAATAAAGGGAGCCAGGCACATTGCTTTAAATTGCTTTTTCCTATCTTAGTTTTTAGGGGGATTCTAGTACAGGTCACATCTAAGACATGTTGGTGTGTCTCAGTTTGGACCTCTGGAACACCTGAAATACAGAGAGCACCTTTCATATTTCTCATGCAGCTGCTTGCAGGGTTTTGCAGAGCTCTGGTGAGGGGTGTGCTGTGCACACCCCTTTTCTGAGAGGACAGTGCCCTCCAGAATTACAGAATCACAGAACGTTAGGAATTGGAAGGGACCTCAAACGATCATCTAGTCCAATCCCCCCACTAGAGCAGGATCACCTAGATCAGGTCACACAGAAGCAGGAGAGTTAGCCAAGCTCACCTAACTGTCTCAACTAAGCCAGAAACAAATTAAATTTAAGTGCTGCTTCCCTAGGTGCAGCTGCCATTACACAGAAAACAAGTTAGTTTCATGCAGCATTCAAATTACTTACCAGAGTATCCAAATGCCATGTCCATGCTCTGGCAAGTAGAGAGCATACCCACAAGCAGCCAGTCTGGGTGGGAGCCTTCTAAAAACCAGAAGTAAAACTCAGCAAAAGAGCTTCATACAGGAACACTCACAACACAGAGCAGAAAACCAAGCCCCCTCCCAAGCTCCTCTGAAACCCAACATTGGAACTAGAGGGATTTCACATCCCTTATAAGGAATGACCACTGGGCTAAACTCACCTGTGTGCAGAGAGGTGTGAACTTCTCAAACCTGTGATGTCACCTGCTCTGCTTTCTTGGCTCAACCACACTTACCTTAATACCATGTGGCTCCTCCAGCCCCAAGGTGTGGTGGTTCCAGCATGGTGGGGATAGCCCCTCAGCCTGGACAACACAGATGCATTGCAGAGCTCACCTCTGGAGTCCTGCTCTGTGTGGATTTGCATGGGATTTTGCAGAGATCCACATTTTCTATCTGTTTAAGGGCCAGCTTCCCTCCTGCTGTTTCCTACTCAGAAATGACTATGAGAGAGCCTTTATCAAAACCACTCTGGATGTCAGTTTAGGGTCCCTCCTGCTGCAGAGCAATCATCAAGTCATTCAAGGCATAGTGAGAAACAGGGCTGCAGAGTGCCCAAGTGCCTGGTTCCTCCCTCTCAGGACTGCTCCCCAGAGGAGAGGAGATTTCACATTAGGAGCTAAAGAACTCATTCACTAAAGACCCCTGAAGAGCTTAGGTTCAAATGTTTCTGGTGGTACCTAAGCAGCGTTTGGAGGCTGAGCCCTCACTGCCCTGCAGCACAATCTGCAGATCCTGGGGTGGTACCATCCCCACCAATTCCTGCTTTGCAAGGAGCTGAAGGACTGCAGAAGTGATGGAGAAGAGGCTGCTGTACTTCAGGCTGGAAATCCTGAAGTTGTGAATGTGTGGAAGAGCTCAGCATCCTCCTCTTCACAGCAACACATTTCCATGAACAGATCAGATCTGCCCCTTCTCATGACATCTTTCTCCCCTTTGGCTGCAGCTCTCTCCATTGTGGTCCCATCACATCATTAACCAACTTGGTGAGCTGTCTCTACCAGCAAAGTGCAGTTTGCAGAAACACAGCCAATGGTCTCACTGGTAGAACAGCCAGCCCATCCTGGGCCAGATTCACTCACGGTGTCAAACCAAATTACTTCAAGGGCTGATGTTTCACAATCTTTCTCCCAACTTCCCAGCCAGGGCTGCCCCACAATACCTACCCCAACTGCTTGCAATTAAAACATGACCAAAGATTTGACTGCTCTGAATGACACAGATGATCATCAGTGACAACAAAGAAGGGAAGTGCACAGTTGTTTTCTTTTCAAAAGCTTTTAATAGGACACATTTGTTTTTGTCATTTGTAAAGATTTACACTCATTTTTTGTCTTTTTTTTAAATCTTTTTTTAAAAAGGAACATTTTAACCCAATTTTCCCCATGAATAACCACCTTTTGTTGCCCTGACCAAAAGACCTCGTTTTGGCCTATATACCTGATACAGTATAACAATATATTAACTATTAAATACAAAGTTCTCTAATATATACTAGGTTGTTACGGACATTGCAATGGTACTGTGCCTACTCTAGTCACCTTGTGTAATAGTGTACATGGGTTATTATAGCCAAAGGGGCAGAAAAGGGGAGACTGGGGCATAGCCTAATTTACAATAGTAACGCATTTGTTTTCTTTTTTCCTTTTTTTTTTTTTCTCTTTGAATACACCTTGTGCTGAGTGCAATCCACAGAAGTCAAAAACAGTGTTTTCTTTGCCCTCCTCCAAAATATCTACAGTATAAACGACCTTTAACCAAGCTATGAAAAATCAGTTCTATGCGCGAGGGGCTGCAAGAATGGAATTTACATTTTTCCAGACATGTCTGCAATCTCTTTTTCCCCGTGTGTCAGACTGGCAATAATATCTTCCTCCCACCTGTATACAGTAAATCCACAGTAGTAAAGTGCTGGTGTGCTTGAATGAACTGGATAGCCATGCGACTACTTGACCATCAGTAGGGGCTGGGGTTTGGGGGTAGATGTTTTTATAAGGGTACAGTTCTCCAACAGTAATAGCACTGCAATATTGTAGAACTTGAGCTTAGCTGCTTACTTCTAAATGCGACCTGGATGCAGGCTCTGAAACTAGGCTATACATGTTGTAATACAGTAGGTCTGGCTCCAGGTTTAGGATAAGAAACTTGTACATAAGAGCTGCTTCTGTCCCCAAGATGCTACGCGGACTTTTAACAATTTCTCTATAGATTTCTACAAAAATATAAAAAATTCTATCAACATAACCATTCTACAGAATTCCTGTGGATTTTGTACATTTTGTTTAAAAAAAGTCAAATTCTATAAAACCCCCCCCAAAGGTATTTAAAATTATCTTAAGATTATTGCACACACTGCAGTACATTTGTATTTGTCTTTCAAAAGGGCATCTAGAAAAAACTTATCTGGTTTAGAAAACAAACTATTTTACATGGATTTCTTTTCCTGAATGCATCATCATAGAGTACTTTTTATTGGTTAGTCTTTACTGAATATTCATGTATGATGTAAACTTTTTGTTATTTCCACAAACCCTGTCAGTGGGCACAACCCCAAATATCGAAAATAAAAGAGCCTTTAGGCCTTCTGTAACATTTGGAGTTGAGCATCACCATTTTGTGCCATGATTTCAAGCTAAAATATTCCACTTTTTTTTTTTTTGCAAGGAAGGAACTGTACGAGTAGTATCATTCCAGCTACACAAACACAATCATTAAGGAACCAGGGTCGGCAATTTTAGTGGCCTAGCTCTTTTCCCAAACTATTCAGTGAAAGGAAAAGCTAAGGCTCATTATGAGTGTAAAACCAAAAAGGGATTAAGAACATTTCTCAGGCTTAATACATTGTAATTTTATTATTTCCTTAAATATGATCTTGGGGGAAGAACTGATGAAAGGTTTGTTTGAAATCATTGCTTTAAACGGGCTTAGCTCTGGATTTGGACTGGCATATCAAAGAGAGTGGTCTCCATGTGGGCCCATGGTGAAGAGGGGAAAAATGTCCCAGCCAAGAATTAATCTAACTGCAGTAAATAGTACAGAATGTTAATCCTCCTACTTCAAATACACTGATTGCCCGACTTCCTGCTGAAAGCCCTTACATTTCTCCAGGACATGTAAATCAATAGGGATTGTTTATGGAGCAAATGTCCTCAAGTGAAAATAAAGGAGCTTAAGACTCGCATGGGCTGTTAGGTATAAACAGCATCCTCTCCTTGCATGTATACTTGAAGCTAATGCAGATACATGTAGTCGTAACAGTCTAATCTCTGAATGGATAAAAGGCTGTACATAAACATGTTGTAGTGATTTGAAAAGATCATCAGTTCTCAGAAAGTTACAAACTCCCCACTGACAGAATTAGCGCAAATCCTCCTCTTCCCTGCGCTGGTTTAAAGACAGGATCCAGCAAAGCCTTATCCACGTACGCAGTTTGAAACCAGTGACTACTCACACACTTCAAGCCATGTCTGCAGAGGCTTATTTAGCCTACATCTTAATGTGATTTTATGGAGGTTGAGTGGAGTGAATGTCTGCTTTCCATCAGCCTGGTGAGGAGCGGGAGGTGCTGAACCGGGCCAGCCTCTCGTGGTTCTCAGGCTGGGCTGCCCAGTTTCTCTGATTGCTTTTTGCAGAGGGCGTTAGCACGGAACTAGACAGTTAATTTCTGAGATGACTGACATGAAGGACGTTACAAAGCAAGAACATGAATTCTGGCTTTATCTACTTTGTTGCTGCTTAAGGCTTTCGATAGACTGGAAATTAAATTACAGTCAGGGTAATGTAAATTAACTCTAGCAGTGATAGCAAAAAACCTGACTTTTAACTGAAAATCAACAGTCACTTCAGCACCTACAGACTTCCTTACATGTAATCTGTAAAATAACTTGCAGTAGGCCTCGATTCTGTCAAACACATAAGCGTATTATTTTAATTTTAAAGAATTACTTAGATACCATCAACCTCAAGGCAGTTTAAGCAAGAGCTTCACTTTGAACATGTGCTTAAGCCCACTGCTGGGTCAGGTCTGCACTGGATTCACCCACTGCACATCTCAACCACGGGTGCAGAAAGAGGAGCTCCACCACAAGCCGTGGGCTTACCAGGGGTGTAAAACCAGCACCAGAAACAGTCCAGCTTGGAGACACTGGAAAAACATCTCAGAAGTGATTTTCGTTGCCTCAGTTTCCCAGAAAATTGGCCATTGACATGATTTTGTGAGTCGCCAGTGGGTGATTTATGACAGCTTTCTGTAATTCACCGTGTGTACAGTTAATTTAACTCCACATTCACCACCCTCAGACATCTATCAAGTAGGTTGTACCTTCCTGGGTTTGTGCACTTGCTTTCACTCTGGATGTTGATTTTATGCAAGATTGGAATATCATTTTGCTAAAAAACTGCCACTGCATTTCTATACTAGCCAAACAAGCTTTTTTTCCCAGAATATCATTGAAGTCCAAGGGGAAAAATAAATTACATTAAATAATCCTTATTTACTGCTGACTGTGGGATACATTTCCTCTGTAATGCACTAATTGGCTACATTTTGTGCTTTGCAAAACAACATGAAACCCAAACAAAACAAAACAAAAAAAAGAGAAGGGATTAAATATATATTTTTTTAGGTTAAAATATTCATAAAAACCAATTTTATCTCAGAAATATTCTGAGATACATAAAATAGAAGAAAATTAAACGAGTCTTTAGTCACAAAATGTACTACATCCCGCAATACTAGATTCAATTAATTTAATAAAATATAATATACATATAGATTCTGCACATTGTATTGCTTTTACCTAAGCAGAACATATGCTTAAGTAAGCGTGATATAGGTTAACCACTCTTTTAACCAGCTGGTTCTTTAATCTTTCTTTGGAAATTTTTTACCCAGTGCCATTTTGGAATACAGTTCTTTAACTTTTTTTTTTTCTTTTTTTTTTTCCTATTACATGAAAGGAAGAAAACATTTGGCACCAACAGAAAAGTAACTCAGGGGTCCATTTCCGTTTGATCAAAGGAAAAGCTAGGAAGTGTCAACAAGTCTTTCTTTGGGGTAGGAGATGTTGACATACTGTCTGGAAGCAACGAGTCCCCTATATCCATCGAATCCTTGGACTCACACGATGGAGCACGCCGCCTCAAGCAAATGTCTCCACTGGCAGGTGAGATGCTGTGAGGTCCTCTCGGTAGCAAACTCTGTCCATCGGGTGGATCTATAGATATACATGGAGGGCTCAGTTTTTTCTTCTGCCGTGTTCCTTGCAAGCCTTCCATTTCACTTACCACCTGACTTATGAAGCCAGAAGAGCTAGATGTGGAATAGTGCTGAGGACTGTTTTCCATTGAACAAATTTCTATTGAATGTCTCCTTTGATCATCTAACCAAGAGGGCGGTTTTTTTAGAAGACCCTGGGTATCTACACTGTGGTATTTCTTCAGGTCCTTCAATGTAACGTTGCCAGTATTGCCTATGTTCCTTTTAGGAGTGAGAGGTTGAACCTCTGAACAGGCACTCGAGGCTGTACAAGTTTCTGAAGTGAAAGGCTCCGAGGAGCTGTTTATTTCAGATACTTCTTGGTCCATTGAATCTCCAGGTGTCTCCTGATACGAGTCTGCGCAAGCACACGATGCTGGTGCCTGCTTTGAAATATTATACTGGTTGTGGGAGTGCTGCTGCGTATGAACGCTTGCCCGGCTCCATGCAGCCACCTCATTCGCTTCTGAGGGCATCAGAGCCACTGATGCCTCCTCCTTGGGCACAGTGGGGACATTTGGGTCAGAGAGTTCACTCACCTCGGTGTGGAGATTCTCCTTGCTATCCAAAGAGTCGTTCCGTATGGCCATCTGTATCGGAGCGCAAAGGGGTCGGGGAGGAGGGGAATTGCCGGGTGAGAGAGACAGACCAAAGGTTAGTACAAGCAAGGCACAGTGTTCACAGGGCACTCAACAATCCTGAGATACCTCAGCACAGACCCACTGACTCCTGTAACGACCTGTGTGGTGTGTTCTAGCAATTCCCATGCTTCAGAGATCTGTGGGTTCGCCCCTGTCTAAGTGACAGCAGAATTTGGCCCTTTATTCTTCATAAATGGTTGACCTTAGCTCTCTTCTCTAAGGAAGGAGGGCTGCAAAAACAGAATGCTGCCACCCAAACTTAGACAGATTCTTGTTATGGAAAGGATGAGGGTCTGCAGCAAGCTGTTTATAATTTTAGCAGCCCAGGTACAAGCAGGAGAGGGAAGATGTGCAAGTGAGCCTGTGTATTCCCTTCTCTAGCTCAGGTGATGCTGAGGGCACGGAATAAGATCCCCAGGGCCAGAGATGCCAGAGCAACCATGCTCTGTGCCAGCATCAGGGTGACAGCCTGTCCCTGGCTTCAGTCCCCAGGCTGGAGCCACGACTCTGCACCATCTCACAGCAGAGGAGCTGGAAAAGCTGGACTCCAAAGCTGGACTAATAATATTAATGATCTCTAATTATTTCAACTTATTCTGATGTTTAAGTTCAGGCTTCCTAAGGCACATTTTGCCTGGGTTGTCTTGAGCCATATGCAGCATCAGTGCCTGCTGGCAGAGAGAGCCTGTGGCATGTTCTGAAGGCTTTGTCTTTGCACTGCGCTGCATCCCTTGTCAAAAGGGTTTATAAATCAGCTGCATTAACTGGCCCTTAAAGGCAGAGTCTCAGTTTGAGAAGACTCTTAAATGATCTTAAAGATTAAAACCTTCACAGTGAAATTTGGAGGAAACACGTACAGCTGGTCTCAGCCCTTTAGAGAAGCGTAAGGAGACAAAATTCCTCATCCCCAGGAATGCTTTTGTCATGAATCGCCCCAAAATGATCTTAGAATTTATATAAAAATTGTCCCACAAGGACCGTTTGAGCCAAATGATCTCTACTCAGGCAAAGCTCTCATCAGCTGCAGTGTGCACATGTGTGCACAGAAACACAAGAGCCTAGTGCTGTATCTGCACATCGGGCTCCCTCTGTCACCTGGGAGAATATTTAATACAGCAAATGATTTTTTCCAGTGCTGGTGAATCCTTTCTAGTTAAAATCTAACAGCACAACACTGGAGACTAACCACAGTCAAGAATGGAGCTAATTCTGGTCTTCTCAGTGCCAATAGTTTTAGCGAGTGTTTGGGAGAAGACATCATGTTCATATCCTGAGAAGAGACACAGACCACAAAAAAGTAGAATACAGAGCAAAAAGTAATTATTGTCATTACTTTTGCTTGTACACCAACCTGTGTTGCACACAACGACAATATTAGTCACCACCAGCTCTGTCTTTCCCTATGATACAGGCATCTTTGGTAGTTGTTAGTAGTAACTGTACAAATGTTTTACAGGTTTGTTTCAAAATAAAAGGACCCTCTGCCATCCCACTGCGGGGTACACCTGTAGCAGCCACAGCTTGGTGTGGGCTACACCTTGGATACATAGTCCTGGAACCAGAAAATCAATAGAGTTTTAATTTCAGGTAGAATTCCCCTGGAGAAAAGCATTTGTGCAACGTGCTGCCAAGGAGCATGTTCCTCAGCAGGGAACGTTCTCTCAAAGCATCCGATCCACTCATCTTCATCTTGAGTGCATCACTAATTGTCAAACTTCCCAGAGTCTAAAGTGCACGTTACTGTGGGGACTATGTCCACTCTCCAGCACGCTGGAGGGAAACAAAGGTTAAGCACATGGGTTTTAATGATGGAGGAAACTGTATGGACCACGTATATGGTGGACAAGATTTATCTATACACAAATTTAGGAAAGGAAATGGGACAAGGGGGAAGGGAAAAGAAAGAAAAAGAAAAGAAGAAAACAAATCAGAATTACATGCAATATACGTCACATAAGGAAAAAATGGGTACTGCAAACCAAAATGCTTTGTTAGTTTGGGCTGTTGTGATGTAACAAATTAGTAGTAGCAATAAAAGGAGCCAAGCAGAGAGTAGTTGAGCAAGCAGAAGTGCAGGGAGTATAAAGGGAATTTTGCCTCTTTAAGGGCTACGTTTCACAGTGTCTGGCCATCTAGATTGCAATTAACAGTAATAGCAATACTGCCCCAATGCCAGGAACAACCTTACTGCTCCCACTAGCCACATTGGGAGCTCCTTGCTGCCTGGGAACATGCCCAAGGCAACACCTCACTAACCTTCAGAGAGATCAGTCCAACCTGTGGACCATATCTGGTCACTGTCCCAAAGCTTTTTCTCTCTGAAGTGTCACTCCGAGAGCACGCTCATGTCACTGCTTGAGCAGAGAGAGGAGGGAGGGGAATAAATTAACTTAGAGATATGAAAAGGTTTAGAAAAAGAAGCCTTCAAAGATATGAACAAAATTAGGTTGAGGAAGACGGCTAACATGGTAATTTATTCTGGGTAGATCAGTTCAAAAGGATGGGTCTGTTATTCATTAGAAAGCAAGAGAGAGTGGTTATGAACTGGAATCATGACATCAATTAGTTTCCCCATTAGCAGTGACTGGGGGAGCTGGCCAGCCCTGTGCAAATGAATACATGCTAGGAATTTCTTATGTCAATTTAGTATTACAGACTAATGTAATTGTTAACCTTGGTACTTCACATTCATTTTTAGAGCTTAATGAATCAACTGTCTAATTTGTCAATGTTGATTAAAAGATGAAAGAAATGGGAATATTTCCATTCAGGAAAGAAATTGCTTTCGAAAAAATAGGACCAATCTATTTTGTGTATATAAAATCAGGCATGAAGAAAGCAGAGTTTGGGAGTCAGACATGTCTCTGGTCCTGGTCCAGCTGCACAATGAAATATGCTTAAAATTGTGAGAGTGAAGCACAAGTTTAAGTATTTTACTAAAAAAAGATAAATTTAAACTTATGCTTCCAATCAAGCAGAGTGGAATCTTTGATGAGATCTCTTAGATCTTTGGTTGAATCAAGATTTCAATCAATGCCAGGCAAAACCCAGAGAGAAAACCAGTTGCAAAATAAAATGTGTTCCGTTTTGCAGATGCTCAAACTTTTCAAAAGCACACAGGAGATTCAAAAGATCTTAATTTCCAATTCTCACTGTAAAACCAGTATGCTTCCCATGATGGTTTTGCATATGAGATATCCAGCTTCCTTTAAACATTGTTCCCCTTTTGAGAAACCAGAGGAGCCAGAGGGAGGGTGGCCTGGGATGGAGTCTGCAGTCCCTGTGTCCTTTCAAGCACTGAGAAAATCACAGCAGTTAAGAATTAGTTGCTGAACCCCCACAAGCCCCCGGGGAGCATTCAGCTGTATTTATGAAGAGGACTGAGAAAAATAAAGTGCTAACAACATGGAGAACATTTAGGCATGTTGCCAAAGGAGATGATACTCATCACACATGTTCTTTGGAGACGCCTGGATGGCTTTCAGATCAAAATCCATCAACCTTTTTAGTTATTTCTGTAGGAGAATTGTAGTTCTCCAGAGGTTTCTCTGCGAATCTCTCCTTGAATTTAAAGCATGGTTAACCTGGAAACATGACAAAACCTCAGCAGGTTCATCATCATAAGTCTGCTTACCTGTCTGCGGAGCAGCCTTTCAGCAGAAGGAGAGTGCACCTGCTGGGAAACCTGGGGCTTGCTCTCCCTCACCAAATGGTCACGAGCTCTTATATGGTGAAAATGGTCTTTTGGAATTTGCAGGAGAGAGCTGGTGTCTGCTGGCTGTGACTGCACCGATGCCTTTGAACCTTGCAAGAGGGAGAAGAGACAGGAATGTGACAAGTTCATCTGGGGATTGTCCCCCAATCTCAATGACCTTTAAAGAAAACTGATCCATTGCACCTCAGACCAGTCAGGCATAGCAAAACCACTCAAGTCAGCAACTGGCTATCCATGATTGGAGAAAAACTCCCACCTACTGAAAAATTATTCCAAAACTGTCTATTATTTCATTTTTCTTCGCATTTCCCCCTGATACAACTGGGACTAGCTCCTGTTAAGAACAGAAGATTATGAACTAGAAGTTCACCTGGACTTGCAATTTCTACATCCCCGCTTTAGGGCCAATAACTTTGCAGGCAACCACACATCTTAGCACTGCAAGGATCTGACTTTGAAAGACTCTAGAAAAGGCTGTCCCATATCTGAGTGTACGCAGAGACCGACTGCTGGGATCTCAAACCCACCACGCACACTGGAAATGAAGAGAAAGGGAATGGGACCTGGCAGCTTTGAAGGCTAGCTTCACAAAGCATCCCAGGAGAAGCAACTACATACTCTCCAGCCTTTTTCTGACCCTTTGTGGTTGCTGGCTACTTCTTCTAAAAGGTCTGAAACTCTGCATGCTCCCCCCACCCCCTCCAGGCTCAACATTTTTCAAAACAATTCATTTAACCTGGACCGCATCCCAGAGAATCTCATTTGTCCTGGAATCTTTCCCAGAACAACAGCCCCATTACGAAGGAGTATTCAAACAAATGCCTCCTGCAAGTGCCAGTGTTTCTGACAACAAAACCTTTCTCAGCTTGAAATATTATTGCTTAGTTGGGGTGATTTATTAGAGGCGCCTGGCACCTTTTGCTATCTTCACAGCACTTTGTAATATTACAAACTGTAAACAGGTAGGGGTGACTTCCCCCACCCTGAAAAGCAGTGACATTGTAGGTGGAACAGGACAATGATGCATTTGCCAAGATTTGGGCACCTTACCCACCACCGAGCATTTTGGCCTGCTTAAGACAACTGGAATTTCACCAGCAGGAGAAAGACAAAAAAAGGTTTAATTGCTTAATGTGGTTCTGAATAAGATGTCAGCTTTACCTTTCCAAAATACTTCTGCATCTCAGAGGAACTGTTTTTCCTGTGGATTTACAAGGGTGCAGAGCCTGCCACACCACAGGCCAGGGCTGCCAGATGGGGCTAATACAGTTCTCCAAGCTGGGAGCTGGGAAGGGAAATCTTGAAGACAGAAGGGACTTAAGAAATTACCCACTTTTTGGTCAAGTTAATGTAGTTTTTGTTTAAGACAGCAAATGTATTCGAATTCAGGGTCAAAAATGAAGCACTGGAAACTCTCTGTAGCAAACTGGATTCTTTTGCATGGTCGGGGATTATAATTCTGTGGAATTTCTTGGCTGTTACAGAGAACCATAAATTCTGGCTCCACTGAAGGTAATAGGAGCTTTGCTATTGACTTAGTGGGATTTGGCCAGGATTTTAGCTGCACCTTTTGCATTATGTGCAAACAGGTTCTACAAAGCACAGCTCTTGACCTTGACAATTTTGCATTATGGCAGTGATTTCTCACAACTCCAGATTCATCTTTCTCCGTTATGTCCACATTCTTTTTCCGCTGTTGAGCGGTCGCTATTCATCCAAATTCTTATTACTATGCAAATTTCAACATCTTATTTCTAATCTGCTCAAATCTCCAACCATTCCAAACGGTGCTGAAATTATGTTCTGCTTAGAGGCTTTCGAATGACAATGCTTGTAAAAATTTCTCTGTCTTATCTGTGAGAAATGTCTAAAATGATGGCACATAGAGGAGAATTAAGGACAGCTATGTTCACTTACCAGCAGAAGGTAACCCTTAGCAGACAGAGTAAATGAAAGCACATTGATAAGGAACAGGAGGCAGCCTCAAGTACAGGTACAGATGTGCAGGTAGAGAGAGAACCCTTGGTATCTGCAATATGCTGTATCTAAGAATATCTCTGAATTTAGCTCTGAGGCATATATCCCAACCATGCACACTGGGCCAGGCAGCTCTACACTCTCTCATTTTCCCATTCATCTCACACTGAGATCTCACCCAT
Organism: Brachypteracias leptosomus; assembly: GCA_013401335.1. Taxonomy (NCBI): domain Eukaryota; kingdom Metazoa; phylum Chordata; class Aves; order Coraciiformes; family Brachypteraciidae; genus Brachypteracias; species Brachypteracias leptosomus. The sequence goes on along the minus strand of VYZX01021128.1, from coordinate 169,468 downwards.
TTATGTTCATTTTACAGGCATTTAGAGACACCACTTTCCCATCTTTCACAGATGTTCCCATGTAGAGCTTCCAAAACCTGCTAGAACAGGTACCGCTGCAGAAAAACAGATGTGAGGAAATACTCTTCTGCTGGGATTTTTGCTCTGGGGCCATGGCTAGCTCAGGTGAGACAGATGGAGCCCAGGTGGTACAGACTGTAACCCTTGGGAGCTGACCAGGGAGGGGGACAATCAGCGTTGAGCCAGGCCAACTGCTTGCTGTCACATTGCCAAAGAGTTCAAAGGAAAGGAGTTATCTTTAACAGCCTGGACTTTTCAAGTTGTGGAAGGTCTTTGTGAGTTGTGGAGGCTCTTTGCAAAGCCATTCCACAGGCCTGGGCACCAACACCTCACTGGAAACCGATGGCAATTTGCTGCCTCCTACTGAACAGCCCTGGAAAATCCCAGCTATTGCTATAGTGGATAATCCTGCTCTCGTGTACCTGACTGGGACTTGTGATGTGCTGGCTTCCTCTCGCCCAGGGAGGCAGGGCAGGGGCTGGAGTAGGGCGGCTGGAACATGTAGCTGTCATTTGGCAACGAGTGGGTGCGTCCCACCGAAGGCTTCCTCACGCTCAGCAAGTCCTTGCTGGGAGACAGGGTCAGTGTGTCGTCTTTGGAGCGGAGATCAGCCTACAGGGAAAAAACCAGTGAGGAAGGAAGACATGAAGGGGTGGAAAGAGGAGAAGTGCCCAGAAACGCTAGCGACAGCCATTGCAATCGGGATGGCACGATGGGCATGCACATCTCAGTGTGTACAACTTGCACAAATGGATCTACCAGGAAGCTACACCCCTCCTTTTGTATTGTCAATAGATTGTCACACAGAATGAACCACAGCAACAGAGGAAGCAACACTGTAGTAATAAACCATGACTATTTCAGGGATATGCAAAGAAGGCATCATGCCTCAAGGCCAGCAAAGGTCACATGCTTTGCATAACTTTGATCCTCTGCAATAACAGTAAAGCTCTTTCTATGTGCCCTCATCAGCAAGTCAGGCTTTTACAAAGGTGAGTAGTTTCCTCCTGTGATAATAAAAGCAAAAAAAAAACAAAAAACCAACCCCAAAACAAATGCAAAAAGTAGTTTACAGAAAATATCCTCTGTTCTGCCTCCCAGCACAATTTTGTTTGTTTTTCTTCTCACATAATGAATAACTAAACCCATTTTATTGAAAGGGATGTCTAAACCTACTGCTTCAGGGCTAAAGCCATTCTCTAATTAGAAGGGATCTAATGCAAGCGAGGGTTATTGTATATATGTTGACTATGGAGTTTTTACAGCCAAAGAGTCTTTTGGAATGGGCAGCACCAGAGGCAATATCAAATAAGGTGGATTCAGGTCTGATTCGACAAGGAAATATCTCCATCCCAGAAATGTTCCTGGGTGTTGGACAGCATTAGCAAAAATGGAAGCAAAGTCAACTTCCCTGGATATTTCTAATGAAAGAATGATTTAACCTTTGAAAGGTCTCCATTGAAAAACACAGAAATAAGATGTGACACTGTAGTCTGATACGGTATATTGCTGATCATCTTTGGAAAACTTCAAATCTTATTATCTGACAAATCTTCCCTTCACCCAGTGCATTACAGCTTTTCTGAAACCAACACTGAGGTTTTTTCCTAATTCTATCCTTCAGTCAGAAAAACAGAATTTCACTGTGGCATTTTGTCTGCACAAGAAACATGATGAGATTAAAAGGGATTTACAAAAAAGGAAAAAAGAAAACCATGAGGAAAAAAGAAGAAAAGCAAAAAAAAAAGGAAGACCACTGTAAATTTAATGAAGGGAACGGATCTGCACTGTCATGCAGCACTAGTTTCAGTCCTTGGGAACCTGCCGATTTGGATACAGCCTGGATACAGCCTAGATAAGAGACACTGCAGTCTCCTGATATAGCTCAGGGAAGGAGAGCAAAACCTGTGCTGGGAGATCTGAGACTCTGGGTTTGAGAATTTCTCTGTCCCTCCCTGTCTTCCTCTTTTGAGCAGCATGTTTATGCTATTTAGCTTTCATATTATTTAGCTGAAAGCAGAAAAGATGGCCTGAAACCCAGGGCTTCAAATTCAAAACCATTTGGATCTGAACACAAGAATTTGGATTTGAGATCCTTTCCAAACCCAACCTTTAATGAACCTTTAGGTTCATTGACAGGATCCAATACCACAGTGGCTTGTTTCCACTTTCTTATCATCTCGGGGAAAATTTCGTGACTGAACTTCATGAAAACCATTTAAAATGGCTGCAAAATGATCTTCCGAGTCCAGCTCAGAAACAGAGCAGTGGGAGCACATGACTTCTTGGTTCACTGGTAGTTTTGAAAAACATGTTGTTTTGGCTTGACTGAAAATCAAATCTGAGTTTTCCGTGATTAAAAAAAAAAAATCCCAACCCAAATCTATTCTGAGTCAAACAAAACATTCTGAGATATTTTTCAGCTGAAGCTGTGTCTAAACAAAGTGTAAAAACTTTGCTTTTAGAAAAGATTTCAATGAAAGTTTGCAGTTTTTCAGGAGTTTGGGAAACTCTTTTGACCAAAAGGCTTTGTTGGTATTGACACAATTCACAAAATGCTTTGTTCAACTTGGTTTTGCTTTTTTTTTTGAGAAAAAACATCTCTCTTGGCTATACCCTTGAGACCTTGCTACACTGTCAAACAGTTTTGTCTAATCTGATTCAAAAGTCAAAGGGCTCTCTCCTCAGTCCAGCTCTCCAGACTAATTTTGAACCAAAAAGTCCCCCACAAAATATTAAACATAGTTTACAAAATCTTTTGCACGTGATGCCATGAAGCATGATGGGAAATATTGTCACGGTTTACGAGATGTTCCCCAAATAAGTGCTACTTAAGATGACAGTCAACTAGTATGGCAGGAAACTTATCAACAACACAAACATCCAACGGCAGGTACATGAACAACAACAAAGGAAACAAGAATGATCCAAAAATGTTGGAAAAGGAGTTATGTCTGTTGTACAGCAGAAAAAAAGCACTTGACTGCTACACAGCTAAAAATGTCTAATGTTTCAGAGAGGAGATGGTTAAGGCAGGGTTCAAAATACTGGTTATTTAATTCAAAAAGATACAAAATAGTCCAAACTTTTCTTTTTTTTTCCCCCAGTGGGATGACTGCTACTAAGGGCTCACAAAACAAGCAGCATCTCGGAGAGATCCCCATCTGATATTTGTAAAATAAACAGTCTGGCACCAATCAGGCCAAAAGCCTTGTGGTGCCTGGGTTCATAATGACAAAAATCCATTACAAACCAGAGGGTTGTAGATGACCCCTCAGCAGAGGACACATGAGTCATTAGCTCATGGGTGTCCCTTCCATGCAGCATCACTGATTTTTTTCAGATGGGGAGGAAATTTCAACCTTGATGCTTTTCCAAAGCATTTTTTTACTGTTGATTTTACTTGCAGAAAACACATTGGTTTTACATAAGATGCCAAAGGAAAAATAGAAATAAATACTTGTTCCTTGCAAGGAGCCAAGTTTGTGGACAGGAGTGATAACAACCCAGGACCTAATGGCATTAAGGACAACGTCCTGTTCAGGGGAAAGTTTGGTGCTACTTGGACATGGGCTTGAACTGAAAATGCCATTAGGCAGGTGCAGAGCAGTGGCAGCAGTATTTCGAACCCTGTAAACATCAGACTATACAGTGACCAGTGTATGTACATTGCTTTCCAGAGCATTAAGTAAGTGTGTGTTAATATCATCAGGAAAAGAGTCATCCGTCAGAGCTAAGGACCAGGACTTTTCAGAGAGAATATCTGACGTCAGAGACAGAGCCTCCATCTCAGCTAGAGGGATCTAAAGGGAGAGATGATTAAGCATAAGAAACCAGGACACAAATCTTTTGGAAAAGAAAAAGAAAATATTATCATAATCTAAATACTTCTAAACACTCAAGCAATATCCCTGCAGTGGGAGAAGCTACATCATGCACATTGTTACTGGGGACAGAACAATAAAAAAATTAAATGCAACAAAGAAATGAAAAGAAAAGAAAAGAAGAGTGGGACATCCATACTTAAGTGCTTACCAATGATCTGGGATGGAGTTTAAAACCATACACTAATGCTAGCATTGTACTTTGCTGTTCTCTTGTCTAGATGAAGGAGCAAAAGTAACATTACTTTCATACTAGAGATACTTATCCTCTTGGCTACGATCAAACACAAGCGGCTTCAAGATCTTCCAACTGCACTGAAGTTAATTTCTACCCAATAACCATCCTGTTTGCTTGGTCTCTGAACTAATCTGGTCGAGTCCTCAAAGATTCCTCAGCACCAAAATAATTTTGCAGTTGGAATATTGAACACACCTTTCCCCGTGCTCTGGGGAGGGTACAGGGACCTCCCCTCCCCAAGAGGCAGCTGGGACTGTAATCAACTTCCTAATGGCTACATGGGCACAGGGAGAAACTTAAAGTTGGTTTTGGTCAGCAAATGCCTTTAGTGGGTTCTGGCCTCCTAAAGAGCCTCCAGTGCCTGGGTAAGCACCAATAACTGGCCTATGAAAAGAACTCTCTGCATCTTTGAGCCCCCAGGAGCCACCCCAGCCCTGTCCCCAGCAGCCTCCTCCAGCTCTGAGCAAACCTCAGCTGGTGCTACTCAGCCACACCAACACTGCACCCTCAAGTCTTGCACCAACACATCCCCGTGGAAAGCATTCAATAAATCGATAAAAATCTTTACCAAAGTCCTGATGAATCTCTCTCCCTAGCCACAGAGCTCTTTTTACAAGAAATGTGAAGCATCACTCCAGGTTTTGGAGAGAAAGGGGGAAAAAGGCAACTGCAGCACCTCCCCCAGAGCAGCGTCCCTGCTGCCAGGCACTGCAAGGAGGGGTGTTTGCCCTGAAGTGCAGGCTCAGCCCCCCCCAGATCCCCACCCTGGGTATGTATGTGAGGCTGGTGCTCACAGCTCTGGGGACAGCATTTCATCAGGTAACCTGCAGACCTGGCTCTTGCTTGCAGGAGCCTCCTGGTCTGGACAAGTCCCAGGTGCTTCCTTTTCATTTCTCACTCTACTTTTATTTTTTCCCTATCTTCTATGCTTGAAAAGCCTTTCAACAGCAATATATCTTCCAAGAGAAACCACAGTGGCTCAGATCTGTTGCATTTAAGTCGTCAAAGGGCTGGATTTTCTCACTCTTAGAAATGGCATCAGTGGGGTGAAATAAACCTGGTGATGAGTGAACATTGAGAGGCTCAAAACTTCAGCCGAGATAAGTAAGAGGGTCGGACTCCTCTCATCTAACCTGGGGTTTGATATCTCCTCTAGCACGGCGCCTGCTGGCAATGGATCAAAGAGATGCTTTGGAGGAGCTCTTGATTTCATAGAAGGCTCCCCAAAAAAGCATCACGACAAAGGCACAGGGACAGTGATCCTGAGCAGGGACCCACTGACCAGAGGGTGGGGAAGGGCTGTGCTAGAGTGTGGTGGACACCAGCAGCTCCTGCCTGGTGGAGTTGCTCTGCTGGGAGCTGCTATTAATCAAGTTGCTTTCAGCAAGTCCCAGTGCTGCTCTAAATTCCTGACTTCCTGAGAACATGACAAATGGTGCGAACAGAAAAGCCAAAATGTAAACAAAACATCACCCCCTCTTCAGCCTCCCCTCTCCCAAAATTGAGTTTGAAGCCGTCAAAACATTTTGGTGGAAACATTCAACTGATTTATACGGGTTTTAATTACAGAGGGGAAAAATAAAATAGCTTAAATTTTAAAAGAAAAAGCCATTGCAAACTGGAATGCTATATTTTTTCATTACAAAAAAATGTCAAAACAAAACCTTTTCTTTTTCTTTTTTTTTTTTTTTGCTGCAGCAGCACTATATGCTGAAAAATGTAGTGACAAGAAATTCCCAACCAGCTCTCAATATATTTCCTACTGACCCTCTGCCTTCCCCTCCACAGCTACTGTCTCTATTTCTCTGGCAATTCTTAGAGGCAGCCACTTCCTATAGCTTAATAGACCTCAATCTGGAAAGCACGATGCAGCAATCAGAGGGAGACATGTTATCCCACTATATAAAGATCTGCAGTAGGATTTCATTTTACCTAAGCTTGTTCCTTTCCTCTAACGAACCACCGAGTTGGATAATTTAGAGTGTCAGTGAGCTCATAAATAAGCACACTGATTTAACAAGAAAACTTCTGCTATTTTTAGGCAGAAAGAAAGAAAGAAAGAAAGAAAGAAAGAAAAAAAGAAAAAAAAAGATCAAGAAATAGTGAATTTGCTCAATTCCAACTGCAGGAAAAAATAGGTATGCTTGAATTATTATTATGGTCACTGCTGTGATTTAGGGAAAATTTTCGCTCTACAGAATAACACGCTTGAGAAAGTAGGTATTTTATACTAAGAAGTAAATGAACTAATTTTAAACAAGTATTACAGCTCCTGTTTGAGAAAGCACTGGAGCACACGATTACTTAAGTACATCATTAAGGGCTGCCTCGCCTTCTAAGTTCATTTTCGATAGGAGATGAGGATCTAGTTTTCAATGACCCATTTGCAAGAAGCCTCTTTGGGAAGATCTTTCAAACCTGGATTTTCATGCAGTGGAAGTAGGCACAAAATGTAGAGGCTGTTTTCTGATCCCCAGCAGCTCAGGCTCTGCTCTGGGAAAACTTCTCACCGTACTCCAGGCTCTGCAGACATGTCCTGACATTGCTACAGAGCCTGCTTAAGAGCAAGAAGCCACATACAAGAACCCCACTGAAGGATGAAGAGGAGATTTTGTACATTTTCCCTACGACACCCAGGAACAGTAAATCCCAATGAAAAACATCTTACTGTGCTGAAGAGGGAAACTCAGAGCCTGTACTTTTCCTCTTGCATTGATATACAACACCATAAACCAAGATATTATCCCAACTCCCACAGAAAAAGCCAAAATGATTTACGCCTCAAAATCCATAAAGTACATAAAGAACTTTAACTCTCTATTAAAGGTCTCAGTCAAATGGAGTTTGGATGGAGACTTTGCAGGAAATTAGGAATATTAACCTGGTTCTCATTGTTGTAATATTCGGGAGCTGGGAGGGCATAATGATGGCACACAGAGCCTGACAGGTTGTCCATCAGCTTCAGCTCTCCTTCCAGAGATTCCTGGATCAGCAGTGATATGGTATCAAACAAGTGCCTTTCCTAGGAGGGGTGGTGTGTAGCATGCAGAGAGAGCCAGCCAGGAGAGAGGAACAAAGCGAGGGACAGAGACACAGAGGAAAAAAAAGGACAGTGTGTAAAACCCAACCAACAAAAGGGGAAAAAAACAGAATAGGATGGGCAGGGGGGGAGACGAAAGCGATTAAGGGGAAGAGCAGTAACAGAAACAAGGGGACAGGAGAGGAGAGGAGAGAGAACAGTGCGGTAATATCACGGTGAGCAGTGGCAGCTTCCTCAGATGGTACGAGAGACGGGGCCGACGGTGGCTGCCCGGGACCGTGGTGCCCCCGCCCTGGGCCCTCCTCGGAGACACTTCTCACTCCCAGCAAACACGGACGGTTACTCCTGGGCTCTGAGCTGCATAACGGGGCTGGTATAGCAGCATCTTGACACTTGGTGCTGTGAAGTTCTACAGGACACTACTGCTGTGAGGTTGCTATACTCGTTGTCCGCATTTTTCAGCAAGAGGACCTAATACGTGACACCTAAATCCATATCCAGAGGGCACATAAATTAAAATAACCTGACTTGAAGAGAAGCTGAGCATCCTGTCCATGAAAGCTGCAGATGATGGACACACGTCAGGTCACTAATTCATGTGCCAGACATGGGTTAAGGTGCCTCAGTTGTCCTGGTCAACTCCAAGCCAGTTGGCCACAGCCCAGGCAACCAGAGGTCATACAGAGCAGGGTCTGGCTTTTGCAGACACCATTGGAGCAATTTAAGGGTTGCACCTTTCATGTAGGGAATGCCTGCTACATACAATGAAATGAGGACCATCGTTACAAACAGCACACACTGCAAAACTCCTGGGGAAGAGGCAAGCAAAGAGCATGCTGACCACGTGTCCTTGCAGGGAGGTGTCCTGGGGATTGTATTCCTCTGCTATCGTGCTCAAGTATCAGATTTGTCCTGAAGATTTTGGCTGGGAGAATAAATAGTCACAATAAAATCTCCTGGAGGTTTTTGAGGCTTCTGTTTGAGTGAAAGAGCAAGAAACACACTCCGGAGGCTATGAATAGAATAAGTCCTACCCAAAGCCACCTTCAGAGAGGGCAGGTGTAAAAGACTGAAGAGCTGAGGGGATCTTTCCCACTGATTTTTCTTGCTATTTCTCTCTTTGTCAGTGTGAGGACTGATGCAGGACAGCAGTGCTGAGGACAGTTTGCCAGTCCTCTGCTTAACATCTACAATAACAGTTGGGACATGTTGTTTCTTCCTAGAGGACGTAATGAGTCTGGATTTCCCCATATTGCCCTGAATTCCTTTCTCCTGAGCCAAGGAGCAGCTTTGGACTCCATCTCAGACATCAGTGACTCCTAATGGCACCAGAAATTTCCAGTAGCTTAAGAACAGAAACAAAGCTTAAGCAGGGATTTATTCTTTTTCACCCTTGGACTAAAGATCATAAATGAGTTTTTCATGCATTAGAACACTCATTAGTCCACCCCAGGCAGAAGCCAAGATAGGCCGTTGTGAAATCATGATGTAATAAAAGCTAATGAGGTCTGTGTAGAGTTTAACCCAATTTGCAATCAGCTAAGACTAAAAAAAGGCTGGACCGTTTTTCTTGTATAATTCCAGTTCAGCTCCCTCCCAAAGGACCTGTCTGGGTCTTGACCTCACCTCTCTCATCCCTCAAACTGAGTCTTCATCCAGAAACTGTGTTTTAGAGAGACTTGTTGCAGCTCATAGCAGCTCCCACATCACAGCCCTGCTCCGGCACCGCTCCTGCTGCCGGGAGTTCTGCCACCAGTTCTGGTGAGCTCAGGTTTGAGTCCCCTCTGGATTATTCTGTTGTTAAAATAATCTTTTCTTACAAGCTTGACTGTGGGGATGGGTTTTAAATTGAGGTTACATAAAACAAATTTAATACTTAAGCAAAGATTAGCCAAGTTTTATTCCTCTTCTATGTTATGGTTCACGGTCTGCGTTAGAAAAGCAAACACATTATGCTCATGACTTTGCTATCACAAAGGACCTACCCCAACCTCTCGGGTAGAGCAAATTTGGAGCTAGCTCTGAACTTGGTGGCTTGGGCACATCTCCAGAACAAATTGCAAAGCTTTCTACTTCCAAACAGATGCATCAAGGTGGTCTGGAAACCTGCCTAGGGTCCCTTCCCTGGAGCACTGGTTCCCACACCAGGCAATGGTCAGTCAGCAGACAGCGAGGAATACAAGCCCTGGACGTACGGTACAACCACTCCTTCATTACCAACTCGTGCATGTCTTCCCCTAGCAAAAAGGGAGGTCAAGCCCTCTTCACCCTCCAACTGAGATTCTCACCATAGGGTAAACTAATGAGAGCTGAGAATCCACCTTGATTTGCATGGGATTGGTACATCCTCGGGGGCTCTCGGGTCTCTCTCCACCGGGGCTGCCTGTCCATGCAAAGATGTCAGAGGGGCTGTGTTGTCCGGGGGTGATTGTCTTCATTTCCATCTCCAGTTCTGCTTCAAGCTCTGCCTCCTCCTTAGCCTCCTTGTTGCTCTCCTCCAAGTGCTTCATGAGCACAGCGATCACCACGTTCACCAGGACAAACTGGGCCGTCAGCACGAAGGAGACAAAGTAGATGGGTGAAATGACCGTGTTGTAACAGGTGGACTCCTGGTCACAGTCTCGCAGCGTGTCCTGGAAACAGGGGGGAAATGATGGAGGGATGTCAAGAGATTCCAGTAAGGAGCTCAGCCTGCTGTCTAGTCCTCTGGCTGCAATGGGTTCTCCTTTCATGAAGAAAATGGAGAAGATTGGGCAAATTTCACACCTAGAATGGCAAAACACTTGCCAGTAAAATCTTAGGTTTCTGTGCTAGTCACCACAGGAAGGCTCAGAGGAAATAGTCATTGGACTGTGTGACAACAGACAGCGAGACCCTGCTGATCAAATAAAGGCTGTTTTACCAGGTTAGAGACCAAATACAGTGTGGCGGATGGATCCAGGGCAAAGCAGGGTGCAGCTACATCCATGGGCTACCCCACGGCTGCTGGCTTTGCAGACACTCTTTCCTCAAGTTCACACCATGTCATTAAGACTTTGGCCACCTAACACTCACCAGGGGCCTACAAATGGAGAGAGAAGCAATTCCTTTTGACTAGCTAGCACCCTGTGTGTTCACAGACTGTATTTCTTCTCAACAGCACGCCTTAACGGAGGTCCACTAAGGGAGACTCTCTCTCAGAATCCTGGATTTGCCCAGAAAAACCCCCCACAAAGTAACACCATCAACAATAATAGTAACTGGAGACTTCTAATGAAAAAAAGTAAAACTAATGCATGTTACTGAGCTGAACTCGTGTTATACTTGAGAGACGAGTCCCTTCATTTTTTACCCCTTCTTCTTAAGTTGCTCTCTTAGGTTAAAAAAGGGAATAAACGGAATATGCCAGGAGGCTGCACTGTTGGGAGGAGGGAACAGAATTAGAGACTTTGGCCAGTGCATGAAGAGATCAGCTCACAACAGGACGTGTCGTTACTGGTCTGGAGCAGAGTGGCTGGCTTCTAATTAAGCAACTATAGGCAATACTCATTTTCCATGGGTCTCTTACCTTCATTATCCCATTCCAGTTGTCTCCCGTGGACACTCGGAAGAGGGTCAGAAAGGCCATCCCAAAGTTCCTGAAGGTGGCGTGGCGCCCCAGCCCCTCGCAGGGGTGTGTGTCATCGCACTCTGTGGGACCAAGCACAGCCATGAGCCCCCTGCCCACACTCCACTCCCACCCCTGCCACCGGCATGGGGACACTCACCGAGATCTCCAAACAGCTCCACTCCAAGAGCTGCAAATATGAAAAACAACAACATGAAGAGAAGACCCAGATTCCCCACCTGGAAAGAGAAAAAGAAATGGGGGGGAAAAAAAACACAAAAAAAGAACATTCATTGATTTTTTTGTTCCAGACCTGTTTCTTGCTGTATTCTTTAATCCAAACTTTAAAATTGCTTCAGGGGAAAAATGACCTCAATGTGAGGACTGTATCTCAGACTGTGCTTCGGAAGGGAAATGTGATTCTCTAATGACAGCAAAGATAAAATGATTAGCATTCCTCTGCAATAGGAAATTAGCTCTGGGCCAGAGGAGATGTGGTTTGATATGGCAGTGGGTTACCTGCGGCAGCGCTTGCATCACGGTGTCCAAGAGGGCTCTCATCCCCACAGCCATCTTCAGCAACTTCAACACTGCAGAAAACACGTTCATAATATGGTAATGGCAGCATTAGCACGGAGGCACAAACTCAGTCCCTCTCCCAGGAGCCACAGATTATAGGAAGAGAAATGTGAAATCATGTCAAGTGTTCCCCATTAGCTGCTACAGTCCCCGGCCTTCTTGCATCGCTCCTGGTTGCTTGGATACTATCAAAACCCCATGAATAGCAACATCACCTATCCTGAGACTTGGAGAAAGCGTTATCATTCTGCCTGGCATTTCCTCTCCCCCCTCTATCTCTGTTGGCCCCATCTCCTCCTTCCTCTGGTTATCACGAGCGGCTCCTTTCCCAGCCCTGGGGCTACTTTCCCGCTTCCACAGGCTACCCACTTTCATACATGATTCACTGAGGAACTGATTTACACATCTCTTCCAGAAGGCTGCATCTCCAATTGGAAACCATATGTATTTTTAATTCTGAAAGGGATCCAATGCACAGGAAAAACACTTTTTTCCCCCCCTTGAGACAGCAGCATTTCATTTCTTCTCCAGTTCCTTTGCTTAGATGAAGGCTGCAATCAGAGCAATTATGCCTCAGAACTCAACACTGCTCTCCAGGACAGCCTGGGAGTACTTTATTAAGGGTCTGAGCACTCACATTTTACGTCTTCATCATTTGGCCCTGAGACCTCCCTGTTCTGAAAAATCAGGCCCTGAAGAAGCTGGCTTCCCAACTCGGGAACGTGTCGTTACAAGTCTGAGGGGACAGATGGATGCAGAGTGACGAGGCATGCTTTGTCACCAAGTGCTGAGATGTAAAGTCCCAAGGGAAATTAAATTTATTAGATGCTTGTCTTTTAAAGCCAACGTACTCGAGCGTGTGTTCTCTAATCCCTGTTAGAGATGACTTTGATTTGACTGGCATATTTTCTCCAGGTGCGTCTCTGGGAGTCACAGCCACAGCTATTTCCCCTTTATTTCTAAGCTCTCAGCTTTCAAGTCCTCTTAAGATAGAAACACATGGGCAGTTGGCTCAGCTTTTTGGCTCCTTGCAAGTATTTTCCCCCATTGTTCTTTTATTTATTTACAGCCTGTGGATCCCAGAACTATGCACATCACGATGGGGATGTGCCCCAGAACCGTTTCCCAACACTTAACTCTCTCCTGGAGGTGACCCCACATCTCAAACACAAGCCAATTCTGCTGTACTTGTCTCACCTCGAGCAATCCTGAGAACCCTCATGATTCGGATAATAGTGGGGTTAATTGGTAGCGAAGCGTTCACCTCGATCTCTTCCAAAGTGATGCCCATGATAGACAGCAGCACGATTGCCAGATCTAATTGGTTCCATCTGGAGACAACACAAAAAGGAGTTTAACATCTACTAAGAAGCTGGCAAGCGGAGGTAGCTCGTTTCACAAGAATTCCAGTCATTTCAATGGTTCTAGCACTCAAATGAATCTGCAGCGTTTTTCTGAGAGTATTACACAAAAGCAGTTATGTTATGAAATCATTATAACTAATGCATCTCGTTAGAAGATCAGCCAGTTCTGAAGATATTCTTGACTGCGGGGAAACAGAAACAAAAGCTGGGCAGTTTTTCTACCCAAAGGCTGCAGACCTGAGGGCAGACACTGCGGCATCTGTCCGGCCACTTATGGACATGGCACTTGTGGACCTCAGCGTGAGATCTGCCCCAGAAAGAACTGGACCCCATGTCCAGTCCTTGCAACAAAAATGCTGGGTGAAGGAAAGACCCCAAGGATTTGTGCCAGGTCAGAGAGAGGCATAATGCCAGCATGGACACCCAAAACATGGGGAGAGTGGTGGAACCATCCCTGGGCTGCTGAAGAGCTTGTGTCAAGTCCTGCTCAGTGCCAGTGCTCTTAGTATTAATGTTGACGGAGGCAAAAATGGGAGAAGAAAGATTCATCAAGGACATAAAATCTGTATTTGTGAGCTAAGAGAGTGAATCTAGAAAAAGAAGCAATTTCATCTGCTGCTCAGCTGCATCTGCTGCTTAAAAAGAGATCCCTTTTCTCTTTCATTTCCATTCAGAATGGATTCTCTCTCGACATAAATTTTGTCACTTCACCAGGTTCTCTTGATTATGTGGACATGTAACTGGTGTGAGAAGAGAACCAGCTGCTTGGTGTGAGACTTGCTCCTATTTTGTCCACTCCCAGAGGGGTGCAATCACACTCCTTGGCATGCACAATGCTTTCTCCGATTCATATCCCAAGCCTCCAACTACCTACGTTTCAATCAGTCACACCAAAAAACGCTCACATGTGTCAGAGTGACATCACTGGGAAGAACTTTGGGGTCCAGGACACCAAATTTCGGCAGCTGTCTCCAGAAACCCACTGCTGCCCTGCAGTCAAGACAGAGCTGTTGTTACCTGTCTTGGAAGAAGCGACGAAACCCAAAGGCGATCAGCTTGAAAACAGACTCCAGGACAAAGATAACGGTAAAGATGTAATTGCAAATCTTCAGGGCTTCATCAAGAACCTGGGATGTGGACACAGGACCAGGGTTAGATGCTGGCTCTGCTGAGGGGCTTTGCTGCCTGCAAACCTGCCCTCCTCTTCCCTCACCAGTTACTCATTTCCAAACTACAGATAAAAGACTCCAACCGTGGGCTCTCTCCGATGACAAATGTCCCAGGGAAACGTCCCAGCACTTCAGGGAGTACAGAGGCTGCATTTCTGCCTGGCCCCAGCCCAGCTGATATAACTCACAGGAGGGGCAGACACAAACCCAAGGCTCAACTCAACCCCCATGGCAGTAACACAGCCCAGCTGGGATCACTTGGGCGAGTGGAAAGAGCGGATGCATTTGCAGGTGTCAGCAGCACAAAGCCCCTCGTGCTTTGGGTAGAAAGCTGAATTTCATCCCACCTGCTCGTCTATGCACTGCTGCAAGAGCCGTGGGCTGGCCAGGTCTCTGCAAGCGCTGGCCAAATGGCTTCTTTGCGACAGCCTGTCATGTACTCCTCACCTTGAGCTTTTGGCAAGGAGCAGGAGAGAGGGATGACGTGCCAGCAGGAGCGAGCGCCTCGAGTTTTCCTCCGCCCACCCTTCCTTCTGCAGAAGCCACAGCCTGGCCATTAACTACAGGTTCCTCCTGGCTGGGACAACTCTCACACCATCAGGCATTAAGCCAGAAGTGATTTCATCCCAAAAGTCCTGTTCATGAAGGAGCACTGTGGTAGCAGCATCCTGCATAGCCTCTTAGTATGAATTTCTCACTGCCTGGAAAGGGGATGGTGATAACTGTGTCCAGGGCACTGTTAGGGAACGTGTGAGATGGCAACAGGGTGTTCTCTGACCAAAACTGAGATGGGATGATCCCTGAGCACAAGAAATCAGAGTAGAAGGGGTTTAAGCCGAGCACTCTGCCTTCATGCTACAGTTCAGCTTCAAGCATCCATGGATGAAAACCACCTCACCTGCTTGAGAAGTACAAAGCACAGCCACCAAAGGCAGCCATGGCTTTGAACAAGCTTCCCTGTCATACTGCAGGGGCCCTGGGCTCTGCCAGCAAACAACATATTTATTTGGCAAAAGCAGGTTTTGCCCAGTAGCTCTTTGCTCAAACCTCCTCCATGCACACTGCAGCCCCTCCTCTCGATGGGCAGCCGCCGCATCTCCAGCTGGGATCTCACCCACAGGGTATCCCATCAACAACCCCTTCCAGCACTAACACGCCAAGCAATCACTAGTTTGGGTATTAAGCTTTCTGGGGCATTTAGCCCTTTAAGCACCTACAGGATCCCCAGGCACCCATCACCCAGAGCAGAGTGGCTTCGGGGCCCTGGTTCAGCAAGCCTCTCAAGCACGTGCGTGGCTCTAATTGTGCTGTCATCTCAGCAGAGCCCAAGCTTGGAGTCATTACCCAGACGCTGCATACCAGAGGCTTAGAGACAAAATGTTATTTTCCTAAAGAAAATGAAAAACAAAAGCCTGCCTAAAAATTTTTATAATACAAGAGAAAACGTAGCTGCAAACGACTGTGGTAAGACGCGCGCCCCAGAGCGATTCCAGCCCAGGCTCTGTAGCCAACAGCCTTTTTCATCACCAAATGACTGAATCACACAATGAGCCTTCCAGGGTGCTTAAAGGTGACCTGAACAGAAACAATAAATTGGGCTTGTGCCCTTTCACTTTTTGGCTTCTTTACGATAGGCTGGAGAATATTTTTCCCCTCACTTGCATGTCTTAGTTGTTTGGGCTTTTTCACATTAAGTATTCAAGCCCTGTCTAGTCTTAAAGAATATTTCCTCCCATTGTGTGTTATATTTATTCATTCTGCAAGTGGCTAATAAAAGTAAGTACAAGTTATATGGCAAAGGCAGCTATTTCCATTTCATACTTACGCACAAGAGACTTGACATCCCAGGACAGGCTGTTTTTATTTTCAGAGTATGACAAAGACTCAAGTACTTAGTGCACTAATATATTAAAATGTATTTTAAAGACCAGCATGGAATCCAGTGCCTGTGAAAATTGGGCCCTGTGGGACATGGGGGATTTAGAGGAAACTTTGCAAAAAGAAACATTTCACAAATTCTTCTATTCTTTTTCCTTTTTCTCCTTTATTTGGTGGGAAACCTAAGTCAAATGGAAGACTTCAATGATGATCTCATCTAGCAAACCAAGCCAAGCTGCTCCCATCCCCATTTTCAAAGCAGTCCATCTGCACTTAACTAGAAGGGAGAGGTGCAACAGAAACCAGGTACCAAAAGCCATGGTTGGAGCTGGAAGGCAGCTGTAGGATGGGTACACTCCATGGGGCAAAGGGACAGGTTGGTCACAGTGAATGGAAGCTCCAAGGTCTAACAGCAAAACTGGCCTTAACTCTGCCCATCAGCGCATCCCACCACGGCTGAGCACGTCCCCCCACACTTTTCCCCCTCTCTGCCCCAATACCTTGGGCTGCTGGTAGTGCTCCATGGCCATGGTGATCACGTTGAGGCCAATCACTCCGGTGATGAACAAGTCCAGGTAGTGGCTGGTGCACATCTGGTGGATGAGGAGGCGGAAGCGGGAGTAATCCGAATAGTAGGGCTTACACTGAGCTTCTGCAGCGGGGAGGAGAGTGGAGAGGCACGTCAAGTCATTTCTCTGCATCTCTCTGAAGTCAAGGCACCCTCACTTTCCAGCTCCAAAAATGATAAATTCTAGACCGATTACAGCAGCATGCTGTCTTTTTTATTTCCTTTTCTCTTCTGGCATGTTACCATTTTTAATACACAGCAGGGCTCCCGTCATCTTATATCCATTAAACATCTTCAGTGGGACATGCACTATACTCAGCCTTATGGCATCAGGGATGAGGTGAGCTGGGATTATTGTGCTGCTAAAGAATGTTTTCCCTGTAGGGGAATTTAAATTAGAACAACAATTTTTGTTTCTCCTGATCTTAAAAGCAGAAATATCTGAAAACCCAATTAACGGTCAGATGTTGGGGACAGATTTTTCTAACAATGGCTTAAGAACACAGGCCACGAAGCTAGTGGTGGTCTTTGAAAGGGAAGTAATTCAGACACATTATGTTCTTTGCAATAAACTGTAGAGAGAACAAAATTCAACACTTTGGCTGCCAGAACCCTGAAAAATGGTCCATAAAAATACCAAGGAAAACTGATCAGTCAGCCTTAGCGATTAGAAAATAACGATCCTCCATTTAGACAAGAGTATCAAAGTACAGATTTCACTGTTCAACTCATCCCCATGTTTGGCTGCCTCAGGGATGACACATGCTCTTTAGACCCCGAGTGTTCCTACAGATAAACTCATTTACTCACCTAATCTCTAATGAGGA
Source organism: Brachypteracias leptosomus (assembly GCA_013401335.1). NCBI lineage: Eukaryota > Metazoa > Chordata > Aves > Coraciiformes > Brachypteraciidae > Brachypteracias > Brachypteracias leptosomus. Next base: position 152,275 of record VYZX01021128.1, on the reverse strand, counting down.
AATGCCAAGGCTGAGTATATAATTCAGTACAATTTTCAAGGAGGCATTATAATGCAGATTGAAGTGGAAAGGACTGTCTTGAATATGTCAGAGTGTAATATTACTCTCATAATTAGATGATCAACTGGTTATGAAAATTATTGAGCTGTAAGAATTACATGGCTTGATATTTAGTGCTGCTGAGCAAATGCACGGTTTGATACATTATTCCAAGCAAAAAGTTGGGCAGAATGAAGCCACGAAGCACAGGTTCGGGGGGTCCTCAGGGAAAACTAATTTTAGAAGATTAAATTTTACCTGGAAATAGAATTCACTTTGTCAATAGCCAATGACATTGCAATCAAACACATAGATTTAATGGTTTCATGTGCTCCCTGCTCCATAACAGGACCCTGAAAAATCAGAGAAGTTTAGATTTTTCCACAGAGACAGACCTTTCCCTTACAGCCCAGGGACCAGAGAGACAAACCACTTGGCAGGTTTATTCTGTAGGGGTTTGGAATGCCGAAAACGCTGCTTCAGTGTCATCGAATGAAAGGCAGGATTAATATTCCCTTTCTGATCTGCAGTGTGCTTTAGGTGATCTGTACCTGGGTCCTAATGCGTGATATCGATGAAAAGGTCTATAAAATGAATTTTCATGTTGAATCTATTGAGTGCTTACAAAAAAGCCGACTGGTAGCTGCTGACTCACTCATAAGACTTTGTCAGATATCTCAGAATCTGCATAAATCTCCATAAAGTCAAGATATCTCGATCACATTATGCTAAATTATGAGTAGCAAATTAACTAAAATGTTTGAATACAATTAGGTTAGGAATAGGGCCTATTTTTATGAACCAACTTATCATCTCAGAAAGAAACACCATCATAATTGGATCACTTACTTCTTCTACATTTACGTATAATTCACATTGAAAAAGAAAAATGTCAATGTTTCTGCCTTCTCTCGCAATGGATTTACTTATGAATAATTGCACTGGAATGCAAATTTTTTCCTAGCTGTGATTGGCAGGTAATTCCAAATCCTACAGAATAGCACCGACGCTGTTAGAACAGAGAGAGGATTTAGAGAGAGGTTGTAAAATGTCTCCTGTGCAGGGCTCCTGCACTTGGATTAGCCGGTGCATGACCTTATAAGCAGGGTTGCTAATTGTTCATATATCTGCAAAGGCTTCTGCCCCTTCGCACCCCCCCTCTCCCAACCCCCAAAGCTCCTTTTCACCTTTCCCAGAACATGCCCCCTGCTCTCCACAGCCAAACGTCTCTGGATGCTGCTCTTGCGGATGCCCTTGCAGCCTCCAAAAATTAATATTAGTGGAATTTTCATCCTTCCCTGTTAACTTTGTTAAGAGGGGATTTGTCAACCCTGTTTATGAATCATGCCACCCCTCGCTCCACATGCCGACCATGCAGATCAGTGCAATAGAGATCCCACCACGAGATGACCCACACCTGGGCCAGCATGCTGCCCGAGGAGCAGAGATAAGCACCGACTGTGTCTAGGGGGCAGGGAACTTTCTGAACAGATAAATCATTTCCTTGCTATTGCATAAACTCCATTTATTTAACCCAATCTATGCAGTTCTGCAGAGAAGTTGGGTGTCGCTCACGTGTAATTGTCCTCAGGCAAAGCCCGTGCCCCCTGTCACAGTCTCGTTTCTAATTATTGCAGAAAAGATCCAAACAATACCAACATCTTGGGAAATACAGACATCTGTTAAACTCCAGGTGGTGAACTTCACAACTAACACAACACCACATTACTGTACTGTTACAATACACTGTGTCAAGAACAACAAGAGCTCTGGGTTAGTCTTGGTTATTACTGGAAAGGTTAATTGGCTTCCCGGCACACATGGCGTTAAAGAAAAGAGGAGGAGAGCAACTGAACAAAAGAAGAATTGGTAGAATGTGAATGTGAGAAGATGGGGAAATACAGCAAAAGCCCACTACGAGACATCAGGCTGGTAAACAGGGTGTAAATCAAGCTGCTTCACCATGGCTGGAGGCCAGGAGCAGGGGAGAGGGAGAAGTGACTCAAGATTAGGTATTGCTACAAAGGAGGAAATCAGCTCAGACAGGGGAGCCCGAGCAACCTCCTCCTAACCCAGGTAGAAAGGAGGTTTTGCAGGTGTTTGAGAGCTGGTTTGGGAGAGTCTCACCTGCCCATTCATCCTGGGTGATGGTGATCTAAGGGGACCATGCCAGCGAGGGTGCCTGAGTTTAGCTCGGCATTTCTATGGGCTCTCCACTTGTTTCCCAAAGAGGCATTTTGTACTCCTCTTGGCATCATCCCAGGGGATTATAATTGATCCCCTTGACAAGGGCTGGGAGGCACAGCCCGACAGCCTCAGCAGCCCCAACCTCTCTCCTGGGTACCCAAACTCATCACCATCCTCTCCTGCCCCTTTGGAAATGCAGTGGCCATTGTTGTTGCAGGACAAACATTTCCCATTCCTAAGCCTGCTACAACGTCTCCTTTTGGCCTTGGTGATCTCCACCCAGGATTGGGGCGTTGCGCCCTGGGCTACAGTTCATCTGGCAACTCTAGGACATGACCAGCAAAGTGTCAGTGTCCAGCAAGGCTTTTCTGGAGGCATCCCTGTTTTCCACCATCAGCTCCCAGAGTGTCCCAGAGCTCGTCCTGTCTCTTCCAGCACCATGGGAGATGGGGCTGGGGCCACTCTCTTCCCATTAACTGCATTTTCTTGGGGGGAACCAGGCAGGGCATATGGCTCTGAAATATCTCTGAAAAGCAGCTGCCTCTGAATATAGCCCTGTCAAGAGAGAAATTGCCACTTTCCCCAAGGTGGCTTTTGAGCCGGAGGTGTGTGGGCACGGGAAATTGGAATTCACGAGAGTGGGACAATTCCATTACTGTCTCCTCCAGCTTCTTCCTTCTCCTATAATAAGGGAATTAACTACTTTGCAGATCTGAGTATATCTGGCAAACCAGTGAGCAATGAGCCCGTGATGCAGCTGGATTTACAAACTGTATCAAGAATATTATTAGGTTAAAAAGTAGTTTGCACTGAAGGAACTTTTTTTATTTAAACATAGCATTTTACTTGGCTTTTATTGTACTGAATGGATTTATTAAAAAAAAAAAAAAAGGCAAAACGGAAAATGATAAATTATTTCCACTGAGAAGATTCCAGTTGTGATAGAATGTAGACTTGGGGAAAAAAAAAAAAAAGAAAAAAAAAAAATTACAATATCTCTCTAGCACCAGGCAGCAGCACACACACACTCACACACACAATACTCCATCTTATCTTCACAGAAAGAGAAAAGCAGCCCTCTGTAAGGGCAGAGATGTGTGGAAGTTTTGGGGTCACAACTCCAGATTTCTCATTGAACCACAGGAGGTTCATCTACAGCACCTTGGGACTGATTCCCTCATATCCCCCACAGCCAGGTTCATAAAGCAAATCCTTCTATTCCCTCATGCCGGTGGCTGAAGAGCAGCGTGGCACATTCACTACCACTGGATCCAAAGAAAAGACAACAAAAGGAAACACAAAGAGCAGACCTGACAATCACACACTTTTTAAAGGCAATCTAAGAGTCCTTCTGAGCCTGTGTGGGATAACGGAGCGGTTTGGAATGAGTTCAGTGCCTTAAAAATAAAATAAACCAGCCTTGATGTAGCTCTGTGGGACCAGGAGAGGAACCACAACTAAATAAAAAGAAGAAAAAATAAAGAGACCCCCCCAAACCCAGTGACAACACCCCCCCCATGCTGCCCCGAGAGGACAGAAGACCTACCAAGAAGAGCAAGAATGAAGGCAAAGAAATAAAAATATCAGGAATGGCAATGGGAAGGAGATTCAGGATTTATTAAAGCATGTTGTGATAACTTCCAATAAGACCTTAGAAATATAAGGTAGCAACCTTGGTCTCCCTAAGTTATCCTCTGCAGTGAAAGCCGACAGCCCTCACCCTGCAATCTTTATTTAATCAAAGCTCCCTGCAATATGTGAGAGATGGATGGAGCCTGGCTCCCATCTCAAGCAGGGGGAGTTTGTTCACAGGTGAGAGTTTTAATGGCACAATTTTCCTAGCATATTATTTTTGTCGAAAATTACAGCTATATTTGTTTCTATGTTGGCGCCTCTTTAATTATTCAGGCTAATATTCTTAAGTTATGAATTAAACAAAATGCTTGCCAGATCAAAGCTTACTCTAAAAATAAAAAGAGCAAGGGACAGATTTGCAGCCCTGAACATCATCCTGGCGAGGGGGATGGGGAGACATGAGTGAGCCCTGGTGGGGGTGGCCAGGTCAAAGCCCCCACAGTGTTCAGCCCAGCAGGTCCATCCCCACCAGGACCTGGAAAGGCTTTAAGGTGGCATCTATCTTTTAATTCACAAGATGCCTCACAGATTGAGCAACACTCAATCAATATGAAGAATTCACAAGCAGGGCAGCACAAGGGCTGAATCCCATGCCCACGCTGAGGGTCAGTGTGGGGTTGACCTCTGTTAAAGCACCAAGGTTCTGCACTACACCGAATTTTACCCTGCTGTAAAAACACTGTGCCTGCCTGAAGCACTGTGCTTGTGCAGCAATGAGCAAGTGCTGGAGAAATAATGAAATAACCTCCCTGAGCGACACTGCCTATCTTCCAGAGACACTCCTGCAAATTATTCAGACTCCTAAGTTGACGGTGGGAAAGCTAGAGTAAACAATAAAGGACCCATTTCACAGTCCAGTCATTATCCTCTAAGAAAAAAAGGAAAACACAAATTAAAAAAAAAAAAAGGAGGAAAAAAAAAAAAGCCATGAAAAGTTTGACAGTGTCTTAATGAAAACCAGGCAAAAAAAAAAAAAATACTGAAGAAAAATAACATGATCAAGGGGTAAATTAATTAAGGGTTTGCAAGTGTCAGTGCTGAGCCAGGTCTGCAGACCTGGGGCTCAGAATGATACGCGTGTGCCATGGAGTAAGCGGACGAGCTTTGCACCACACAGAGGGTTTAGTGGGATGCCTCACAGCAGCGGTGGCCAGCCGTTAGTGACACAGCACTGCCATTCAAGGGGGACGAGACGTGCCGGCTTCCCAGTACCTTGCACTGCACTGGCTGAGCTCTCCATTAATACATCATCCAGCATTAGATCTAAAAGAACGAAACGGCATTAATCACCCGGCAGGACACGCGGCACCACTTCCCGTCCCCTGCTGAGGTCACTACGGCTCTCGGGGTCTCCGATGCCTCTACTGGGAATGTTTTCTTGTGGGATCCTCTCCTTGTGCTTCATGGAGGGTGGGCTCAGGTACACAAGCTCATCGGGCTCTTGTGCTTCACCCATGTAGACAGGTGGAAGCCCAAGAGGTTCCTGAGAACCCCCTTGCTTGACGGTGATGGAGAAGACACTTCTGAAGTATGGGCTTAGTGCATATCCTGCTGGGTCAGTGCATCTTACAGCGACCACTCCTGCATCTCTCTACACCTCACCAAGCTGGCATCTCACACACTTTTCTGCGTTTCAGATATCTGATTGGGCAAATGCATTTCAAAAATTTGCAATAAAAAATGACTGCGCAACCACTTAGATGTCTACATCTCTCTCTGTCTGACATCCATAGGTTCTGGGCGTCTGAGGTCACTCAGGAAGCCCGGCTGAAAGGAACCCCCACGCAGTTGCTGGCACAATCAGAGCCCTGGCCGTGACGTCATCTGCAAGTTCCCACCCTGCAGAATGAAGCTAAGCAACGGAATCCGTTGCCTCCAAGGGCAAAGCTGGACACGGTCAATTAAAACCAACATTTCACTGAATGTGAATTGGGAAAACTCTTCTGAAGTGATTTGGAGGGCTTCATACTTTGCTCTTGAAAGGTTTTTATGGCGATTGAATACTCAGCAATATTTGATCCTCAGTAAAATCGCTGTTTATTGCCTCTTTAATTAGGCATTTCATAGGACTGAATGAATAACTACATCTCCAAGGATGGTTTGTGATTCCTTCCCGCTGGGAAATTGCCCAGACTTATGTCTTTTCTTCATCTAGTTCCTCTAGCATTATAAATAAGGTCATTAATAATAACTAAACATCTATTTTTCTTCCACAGAAATCTCTGCTTTCCAAAGCTGTAACTTTAAATAGGGAACTTTCTCTCCAGCCTTTAAAAACATTTTCTAGCTCATCAGCCTGAAACTGCATTTGGGAACTTGGACTGACCAAAAGAGCTTTCTAGGCATTTCCTTGATGTGAAATACAAAGAAAAAAAAATTCTTTCCATCTGCATCTCACTTAACTGAGAACAATCTAACGTGTCCTCCACTGCTCTTGAGGGAAGCCTCCATCTTTGCACTGACCATCGAGGAAGCCAGGCTCTCAGCATAAACCCAAGTTTGATGTCCAGAGGTTGGTGTGATACATCCTATTGGTTACAAAACCTGCGAACTCATGAGACTTAAAGATGTGACCAAAGGAAAGTGCTGGACTGAGAGAGGCTGAGACACCACTGCTGTACATGGTTGCACGATTAAACCCGTCACAGCTATTAAACACCTCAGACTATTAAAAAAACCCAAACCAAACAACTTAATATTACCAGCTTTCAGAACAAGCTCCTGATCAGAGAGCCTCTTAAACAGTGCTGAAGTCTGTCAAAGATAGAAGAGATGTGAAAGGGGACACAGGAGAGCAGCAGGCGGGCTGACCAGGGAGGGCAAGCGTGAGACCACGGGCACAAAGGGCAAAGGAGAAAGTTGTCAGAAGACAGCATGCAAGAAGAAGAGTACCTCCAACCTGTGACTTCTGGCTGACTTATTTCTTGCTTATTCAACCAATTTAAATGAAAAACAAAGACTAAGAGACAAATGTCAGGCTGGACACTTTTGACAGAGGGAGGTCTAGGCTCCTTTCACCTTCTCCAGGCAGGGCTGCAAGCTTGCACATCACTTTGGAGTTGGGTTCAATTTCCATCGGTGCTATTTTGACTAGTTAGTTACTCTCCTCAACTGCTGGGTTTTTCTTCTAATCTGTATTTCTCAAGCAAATGCATTGATATGTTTCTCTAAGGAGTTTTTAAGCATTACTAGAATGAGATGGCTCCATTATTTTATTACACTCTTGAATAGCAGTGGTGCTACTGTGCCAATAAATAAACCTGTTTGATAAATGGGACAGGTAACATCACTGTGGCATTACAAGGCTGTAATAAACCAAATAGTGAATTCAGTTATCAGCAGCAGTGCTCATGACTCAGAAGATTTATGGTGCCAGCCAGCACTGCTGATCTTTGCAGTTGTCACTATTTGTGTAACACTGAGCTCTGCTATCCAAGAAGCTCCAGGTCTAATTATTATTATATTTTAATTTAAACAACCTCCAATGGAAAGGTCATTGCAAATCATGCAGCCATTAAAAAGGCTTCCATGGCTCCTTGCTCAGCCTAAAACGACACTATTTCCTTCATGCAAATTTTATAGCTGGACATGCTTTTGGGAGAGGAATGATCACCAGACGCGAGGCAGGGAGGGGAGGGAGGAGGGGATCGTGTGGAAGGTCAAGCAGGACTCAGAAAGATGTGGAAAGACTACCGACCAGCCATCTGTTTCTCCTTACTCCTTCTCTTTTTCTCCAGCCGGCGAAGCCTCTTCTCCTCCCGTCTCTTGGCTTCTTCCTCCTCCTGGTGCTGCCGACACTTGTGGAAATTCTCTACCACCACCCCCACAAACATGTTGAGGACAAAGAAGGCCACGATCAGCAGGAAGGAGATGAAGTAGAGGAGCATCCACGGGTTGTAGTTCATGACTGGCTGCAAAGTGGAGGAAGATGAAAGTCAGCTGAACCTCAGGAAAAAATGGGAGCAAATTGACAGAGCTGCTCCATCCACAAAACCTTTTGAGGCAGCTCGGTGTGTTCTTCCTCAGGATTAGAGTCCTCTGAGACATTTCATCTGAATGTTCCCAAAACATAAAGCATGCTGAGGACAGAAGAACCAGCTCTGTTCTGCCAACAGCAGGATGGGAGCATCCTTTGCAGCTATTGTAAGTTCCTCACTGAAAACCTGTACCTACACAGAGCACTTATTTTCTCCTGAATTGTTCAAATTGCTTAAGAGGCCAAACCATCCTTCAATAGGTGCTGTAATGCTAGTTACACCAGTCATGTTGAAAAATCTGTAGGGAAAAGCCTAGGTTCAAACCCAGACCAGCCCCAGGACTTGGGTTAAACGCCTCCCTTGATCCTAATCCCATGACCCCTCTTGGCTGTGGAAGCCAACACAAGAGCCCAAATGTGCAACCTCTGGCAACTTACTTGTTACAGCTCTGCTAGAGCACCTACCTGCTGGTCAACTCCCACAGCATCTAAGCCATCATACATGATATCCACCCACCCGTCCTTGGAGGCCAGAACAAAGAGAGACATCAGGGCCTAGAAATACATGGAAAAAAAGTTAGACATAGTTGCACTAAAGCCTTTTTACTTGTAACATTTTTTTACTCCTCTTCGCCCTTTCCTGTCTGAGGCTCATCATTACCTGTCTGATAATGGGACACTTTGATGACCAAGGTTTCTTCTGGCAGCAAAAACCTATCAATGCCAGTGCCTGGTTCAACAATGAGAGCTAATTCAGAACCCACAAAGCTGAAGACAAAAGCAGCTTCATTTCCACCCTCCAGGTCTCTACCTCTCTCAACTAATTATTCCTTACCATGCTGCTAAAATAAGGCTGTGTTGCAGAGATGGTTGAAAGTGTCCGGCTCTATTAGACAAGCCCTTCTGCAAGATATATTTGGTTTGTTATGTAGCAGTGAAGCAATTAAGTACTCCACGAAGCCACATATGCTTGTTCTGTTCCAAAAAGAAGTGTATACCTGCTTGGAAACACTACCTTTGGGATTTACAGAGACAGAAAGCTGTGTATGTGAACTGAATATTTACTGTGACTGGCAGTGCCCTGTAAGAAAATCCCAAGGGATAATAATGCACAGGTTTTAAGTCAAGGAGGTAAAGGAGCAAAGAAGCAGATTACCATTCTATTAATACCTGGCCGAGATTATCAAAATTATACTTGTGCCGGACCCATTTGTAGCTTGCTTCTGTACAATCCGATTTATTTGTGATGTTTCTGGTGTCCTCCCCCTGGCAGATAAAAAACTTGCCTTTGAAAAGCTGCAAAACACGCAAAGGAGAGAGCTGTCAGGGTTCAGTCTGCAGGTGATGGGCACGTCTCCTGGGGTGCCCTGCACAGCCCACACCGACCCGAGAAGCGAAGGGAAATGGCCTCATTCATGCAGGTTATTAAGCGCAAGCAGCCTGTGTAATACGCACCTAATGAGCAAATGCCTGATTTCACCTCGTTTAGGACACCCACCTCATGCATTAGGTTGTCTGGTTCAGTGATCTGAGACTGGCCTAAAGGCCTTTGCTTCTGGGTCGTCAGCTCAAGTGTAGCCCCAGCTAATAGCCGAGACCAGCTAATGGCTTCTTACCACACGTGGAACGACTCCGGCGACTCTCAGCCCAGTTAATGATGCTGGTTTCAGGAGTTACTGACAAATTAAGTGTAACGGGGCCCCTCTGTCAGCAGAGTAAAGGTGGCACTGAAGATGCACAGTGATGGACTGAGCTCTGCTCTTACAGGTCACAAAGGGACATGTCAGAGAGGAAACGAGCTGCTGCGAGTGACGCTGGGCTCTTGCTAAATCAAGCCTGCTGTCAGTCCAGCTCCAGTCTCTGCTCCTGGATGCTGTTCTCCAGCCGTCATTAGGCTCTGCACTCTGTGCAGGGGTCTCTGAAAATATTCTTTATGCAGAGCTTAAGCAGCTAAGCTCAACTGGGCTGGGTGCCTGATCCCAAGCTTATTTCCCTACAGCCAGGAGAGACACAGCTCGTGGGAAGCCAGCCCCTGATTTACACCTGCACAAGGAACATGAGCCTCCACATGCTCAATTCCAGACCTGGTGCTTCCCGCACACAGAACAGAGCAGCAGGGGATGATTACTGCTTCAGACAGGGTGATTGATGCTAGCAGGATGGATGGTATCAACGCCCAGGAGACAGCCAACAAATCTGGTTTTATTTGCTGACAGAAGCTATTGACATTACTGGTTTTGGGGGAAATGGCAGCCTGCTCTCCAGGCTCCTTAAAACACCACCTGGGTATACAGAGAGAGGATGCTGAGGGGGTTTGATCTGTTGTTCTAGACAAATATCAGTAGAAATAATAACGAACAAGATAAACCCACGCATTACTCCATGGGTTTCCTTCAGAAATCAACAGCAGAAGGATGTTCTCTAGGCATGCAAAATTAATCACCACTCAACACAGTCATAAACTTCTGGATGCAAGAGGAGAAGTATTCCCTCATCTTTCCATGGAGAAACTCTATCCGTGGATAAGGCAGACTGGGGAGATATAGCCTTCACAGAGAAAAGTTTTAATTAAGCAGGAAGGTAAACAACTGTTTTTAATATATTGTCTAGGAATATAACTTCTTCAGGAGCTGGACTGTAATGCCACTCAGATGGGAGCAGTAACGTGGCTACTAATGGGGCTTGGAAATACAAAGCCCCATTTGCAAAAATGTTGATCCCTGTCAGTGCTTCAGGTTTTAGCACTTCCAAAAGTGCAAGACCCATTGTTTCCTACTGTACTTGTTTTATCTGTTTCTTGTGTCTTATTCACAACGTGTGGACAAGCTCTACAACAATTGCAGTCTTGCTAAGAGGAAACACAGTTAGAAACATGGACGCCTGGATTTTAATAGCATTAAAATCATCTAGTTTGATCCCCAGTTTATATTTACGTGGGAAAACCAACTGCAACTTTGAAAGATCATCTTTTTATAGAAAATAGCTACAGCCTTCATCTTACACCTAATTAGACATAAATATTAACTGAGAATTTTGCATCCTGAATGCAGGATCAGTCTTGCTCATATCTCCCACTTAAGCCCATCAATAGTCATGACAATTTAACTGCAAGTCACTAGGGAAAGCAATCACAATTAACAGGGAGGAAATTCAAAGAGCGTACTGCAAGTTTTGTTGTTTGGCATAAATTTTCCTGTGTCTGAGTTTTATATTGGTTTACAGGATATGCTTAGTTTTATGATTCTGTTTAGTAAAATGGATGGATGTTGTTGTACTGCAACGCTGAGGCAATCGAGCTGCTGAGGTGGTTATGGATGGCATGATTTTCTTTTCTGTTTATTTTCAATGCTGTATTTATTATTTAAACAGTATATTAGTATAAAATATTATTTGAGACACCTTTCCAAAACAAAGCCAAACAGAGCTGTTTTCCAAAGCTGGCTGCGACAGATCAGATGAACTTCAGAAAGAAATAAGTGTTATGTCAGAATATTTATATGAAACCATCTCTTCTTCCCAGGTAATGAGAAACCAATTGCATTGGAAACTCTGCCACTTTTCCCCCGGGTTCCTGCACTCCTGGGACTGAGGATATTGCAGCAGAGCTGGCAAGAAGCACACTCAGAAATCTCTGTTTCTGCAAGCTTTCAGTTATACAAACTGTCAGAATCTATATGAATCTCCAGGTTAAATCCTCTCTGGAGTTTACAAGCAAACAATTTTAGGTTTGAAAGTTGCTATTTCCCCATTGGTTTATGCCTAGAAGAAAGGTGGAGGGGAGATGTCCCCATGTTATTGTCTAGATGGAACAGGAATGGGATTTAACAGCTTCCCTGAGCAGAGTTTTTCTGGTGATACAAGTCATGCTTCAGGCCTGATCCTTCTGTGGTGTGGCCAGGGGAAGAAAACAGAGAAATATTTTGATTCACATCCCACTGTTGGGAGAACAGAAGTCCTTGTGGTGGGAAAAGGATGAAGAAAGCCCATTCTGTGCCTTTGAATGGGTCATCACATTGGCTTTTGTATCACTGCATGCAACAGGGAAGATTCAAGAAAGTTCAACAGGTCAAGTGACACATAGCCAAGAATTGAAGTCAGGAATAAATGTGTCCTGAGAGCACCAGAAAGGCCACACTGTGCTGCTGGGGTGGAGGCTGAAAGCCACATCAGCCCCTGGGTCTGAGCTGTTTCAAGCTGTTAACAGTGGCAAAGTTACAGCTTCAAAACCAACACACTGTTCTAGACCTGGGCAGAGGACCTCAATAGAACCAGAGGGAGACAAAAATAACCCCACTAACTGGCTCTAACCATTGCTCCTTCAGCTATGGCTAGGGATGCATGCTGCTGGGCCACTGTTGTTAGGTTCTAACTCTTAATGAGGTTTTAATGGCCAACCAATAATGGGAAATCTGCTTCCTTCTTCTTAGGAGGAAGGAACAACACCAAGAAGGCCAAAAAGCCCATTGGTTCAGCTTGAGAAAGGCTTACAGTGTGCCCATTGGTACACATAACCAGATGTGGAGCCATCTGGTGCTCATTACACTGTTGGGTTGGGTGCTGAGGCTTATAGGGGACTCACCTGAACTCCCAGGATCCCAAAGATTATGAAAAAGGCACAGCAGATGACCACGATGTTCCCAATGGGCTTCAGGGATGACATGAGAGTCTCCACCACCAGCTTCAGTCCTTGGGCTCGACTAATGACTCTGTGGGGGCAAGTAAGCACAAAAGCTGTGTTAGTCCTGGTTCTGCCCAGTTCTGCCTCTTATCAAGATAGATGTGGAGAAAACAGCATTAGGGAAAGTGGTGTCTGCCTACATGTGCAGCTTTGCATAAAAGAGGAGGAGGAAGAGGCAACATATGAGAACCAGGCCAGAAAAGCCACTGGAGAAGGACCTAGTAAAGGAAGAGACATAGGCCAGTCTCATATTTTTCAAACTTGGAATAACGATCTCAATCTGTTTGCTGATCAGCATCTTCTAGTTACCATTCACTGTAATATATCCAAGCTTTGGCATTTTCTTTTTCGTATCATTTGGTCCAAAGAGCTCTCTAAGTTTCCAGCCTTGATCATACCTCTCCTGGGATCCAGCCTCTTGGTTTGGAGCTTTATGCCTGTAGCCTGCCCAGGACTGCAGAGAGGACCTCCCAGTGTCCATTCCTGTATAGATTTAGGCAAGGCTCCTGTTCTCCCTGTCTCAGTCTGTGCAATGGAGCAGCCACCCTTACACAGCTGCCTGCACATCTGTAGCCATTATAGAATCACTGAATGTTTTGGGTGGGAAGAGACCTTTAAAGGCCATCTAGTGTCCCCCCCCCCAGTGAGCAGGGACATCTGCAACTAGAGAAGGTTGGTCAGAGCCCCAGCCACCCTCACCTGGAACATTTCCAGGGTTGGGGCATCGACCACCTCTTTAGGCAACCTGGGCCAGGGTCTCAACACCCTCACAACAACAATAAAAATCAGCATGTGTCCTTATAGTGCTGCTGTGTACCAGAACCTGAGCCACCCCTCAGGACCATCACAGTCTCTGCTTTATACCCACTGTACGACCTCAGCTACTGAACCAGTGGTGTCTTTAGGTGAAACTTCACCAGCAGGACCACAGGCATCTAACCATGTTTTTGTAGCTTCTCTCTATCTGGTACCACACAGAATTTCATAACAGAGGATTAGATTATATGGGAAGGTTGGGGAATAATAATGTTGACATCATGACTGAAAGCAGGTAAAAAAAAAAAAAAAAAGAAGACACTGCACTGTACTCTCAAGGATACTACAAAGAATGGACAAGACTTGTGTGATTTAGAGAAACCATCTCACCATGCTGGGCAAGATGAATGACGTATTCAGCTCACAGACCTGAAGGTGGAGAGCTGGGGGACTGAGAAAGGCATCTGAAGAGGTTGCATGTCTCTCTCCTCTTGATGCCAACTGGAATTAAGCATTTCACCAGCGCTGTAAATCAATTTGTACTGATGCCATAGAAACTGTGCTCTCCCAGGCAGAAATAGCTGTCTGCTGCATCAGTCAGAGGGGGGAAGTGTCTCTGTGCCTCTGGGCACTGGCTGGTGACTCCTCTGAACACTTGGCACTCAAAAGTGCCACAAACTTCCCCACATTCTTGTTTCTGCCTGGCTCTCTCTTTTGCCATGGGAGTCCTCTCATTGCCTCTCCTGTTTCACCACACATCTGGCTGCACCACCTGAAGCAGTTTGTTGCCTGGAGAGGATCCAAATTCCTCTCCTCTCTCCCCTTCTCAGGTATGATGCTCCCAGAAGAGGTCCCCATGGACACATCAACATGCCCAACATTCGTGGCCTTACCTGGGAGCCCAGCCAAGCCTGCACCAACCCAGTCCTGCTCCAGAGACAACAGGCTTAGCAGACTGCAGTGCTCACTGCACAGGCACCAGGGCTTTCAAAACCTGTCAGCTTTAAACAGTATCCCTCAAAGCTAAAAATTATTTCAATTTTTTTTGTGAAATATTTACTTAAAATGTCAAGGGTAACTCATCAATTATCATTTAAAAAAGGAAAGAGATAGTGGTATTTTTATCCACTCCCTTACCAGGGAAGCACACAAGGCAGATGCTGCTGCTCCTCACGCTGGGTGTCTGTGCCAGGCAGCTCCTGTGGCTCCCTAACTTGAGACACCTCTGCTCTCCTGATGCTCAGATTTGAGTTATTTTAGGGACTGAGCTGTGGGGTGAGACGGCTCAGGGAGCAGAAGGCTGCTCAAGGCTGAGATGTCCCCAGGGATGGTGTGGACCCCATCCAGCAATGGCAGCGTGAAGACTGGTCAGTGTGGGCTGCCAAAACTGCCCACGTGGATCAGTCCAGGCTGAGGTCCTCACTGGGGCAGCTGCTGCTGCCACCTTGTACCTGCACTGAGGCTGAGGCCAGCCAGCAGAGGAGGCAGGACAGCAGGTTAGTGTGGCCAACTCAAAGAGCTGGTTAATCCAGCCTAAGGAGCAGTGTCCACACAGTAGGGGCTCTTCCCACTCCATCTGAGCACACAAAGCAGGCATTGGGCTGGACAGTCTGAGGCTGAACCTCTCTTCTGGATCCTCAGATGGTCTAAAGACCCCAGCATCCCTCACACAGTACCCTCAACACAGTCCTGGGCAAAATACTACAATTGTCAAACAGACACGAAACCGAGGCACAAGAGGACCACAAGCCATCTTCTCAGAGGTATGAAGGCAACTCATTTCCAATTATTTCAATGGAAATTAGGTACTTTGGTACCTTTAGGGATCCTGACCTAGGTATTCCTTCCACTGTCACATAGGATAGAATTGAAGTCAGGTCTTCTAAATTGAATGCCTGTGGTCTAAACTACAGGAGCATCCTTAAATTTGGGGGAACAAGGAAGAACTTCAGTCTCCAGAGACTGAAATTGATAATTTTCTCCAAAACTTATTAAGAAAGCCTATTCTAGAAATAATAAAGTGATTTCCCTAGTGGGAGACTATTTGGTATCCAGTAGAGAGAGAAAATAGGAGGTTACTCATCTGACTTCGCAAAGTCATGTGCATTGAGGAAAAAAAGGTCTGAGAAATTGCAGCATTTGCCTGCTTTCAGTGCTTTGATCAACCAGGGAATTCCTCAAATGAGAATGCATGAGGGTAAAAGCTGCCACCAGCTTAGCTCCACACCAGTGCTGTTTCCAGCCCTACAGGGAGAGATGACTTTGAAAAGATTTTGAAAAATAATGGTTCTTACTAATGAAAACCTTCAGACCTTAGAGCTGGCTTCAGACTAAGGGCCTGATCCAACATTGAAGCAAATCTGTGCAAAGACTCCTGCTGCTCTCCTGAGAGTCTGATAACTCCCTAAGAAGGGCCAATGAAATTCTCAGCACTTCCAGATTATTAGTGTCAGCTCTAATGTGCCAACATACAGCATCCCTGCTTCTCATCAGTATTGCCCAAGGTCCTACTGATACCAGGCTTGTAAACCCACCACTCCTGCAGTTATTGCTGAAGGATCCAGCTGATACGGAACCCTCTGGGTGTGCCAGAGCCATAGACTGGCTGAGGTTGCACTCAGGACAATTCCAGTCTGCATCTTCCTTATCACAAATGGGGAAATTGAAATAAAACCTTTTTCTTTTTTTTTTTTCCTGTGTGTTGAAAAGTTAATCCTTTTAGTTCCTCCTGGCTCTGCTGGTCTCAGCATTCCCAGCACTGTTGAACCCCTGTTGTGAGACACTCCAAACCCACTGCCAGCCTCACCCCAGCTGGATCACATTCACTAGCCTGCTAGTCTGAGCAGAGCTCTCAGAAGAAGAAGTAGCACTTAGATGAAGTAGCAGATCAGCATTAATGAAGACCTTCCTCCACAGATTAAAAAAAAATTAGCAAAGGTGATAATATGATAGATAGAAGAGAGTCTATGAAATGACTATTTCATACTGTGATGGTATGAAAAGTGAATAATTTATCCATCTGCTCTGGAAGTCAAAGCCCAGGCTCTGTAGGGAGTAAAACAGCATTGAAGTCCATCCACATTAACTCTGAATACATTTTCAATTTTGATTTCTCTTGTATCTTAAGCTACAACACTTGATCCCAACAACAGCAGGTTGAACACATTAGGAAGGAATGTTATTGTAACAGCAATCCCTCTACTGGCTGAAACATCAGAGGGGCACGGAAATATCTTTAAATGTCACTCCTTTGTGAATATATTTTTGGAATTCTGGTGAACTCCAATCCTCATGGATTCAATTTGGAGGCTGATAATCAATCATGCAATCAAAAGCCCGTGATTGGCACGCAGGCCAGTGGTTTCTTAATGCCTGTGCAAAAGGCACAAGCACATGTGGAAACAGCACAACAAGGCTGGTTCCACAGGAGAGAATAAGGGACTGAACCAGGGAGGTCTTTTGCAAGAAGAACCCCTTCAGACCATCAACCAGGAAAGCCAGCAGAGAGGAGGTGAGGGCTGACCCTGCTCTCAAGTTGAGTGTCAAAGTTGACATGCACAGCCATGGCTTGGCTTCTCTCTGGGGTTGTCCTCCCTGCAGCCCTGTCCCTGAGTGTCCATGGAAAGGGTTAGCTCCTGTGGTTGGGACAGAGCTTTCCTTTTGGTCTCTGCCCTACACCTTCCTGGAAAGGAAGAACATTGGTTCAGTCTCCACAGGGGACTTCACGGGGACTGGAGCCACAGTGTGCAAAGACCTCGGGTCACCTGTCCCAGCTGTCATGCCATGTTGATCCAGCTGAGCATCACGGGCACATCCCTGAGCCACATGGCACAGCCCGTGGCAAAGGCAGAACGGGCAGCGGGCTCAGGGCAGCCCAGATGTGCAGCGTGGAGGCAGATGGGTTTCCACATGTGGAGATTTATGACTTACTGAAAAGCCCCCAGTTTGATGGCTGCTTTTTCATTTCCTACAAATCTAATTACAGGGGAATAGAGCTGATTGTGAACATATTTAAGGAATGGGCTTGTTGCTGTCTTTTTACATTTCCTTTGTAGTAGAAAGCAGCGTGTTGGCTGAAAACACTCACACACTCTCTTGAGAAAACATATCAAATGCCAACAGGGATGAAATAGCAATGTAAGAGTCTAATCTTGCATATGCTCCAGATGGCAGGTCTTCCTCCAGCCTGCAGTTACTCAGTGGATATTCCCCATAACTGCAGACTACTCATGCACACAGGTGACTGCAGAGAAAGGCTCTAATAAGCAAAGACCCAGGTTCTGGCCAGGCAGGCCTATAGATTTAACCACATCACCTCAAAAGAGAAACTTGCATTCCACAGTTCAGAGATGGGAAACCAATCCTTCTTTTACCCAGAGCTATCCAGATTATTTTGTAGGTTTTCTTAACACAGGTCAATCATCAACCCAAACAGAAGAGCAGAGCAGATCTACTGAACCAGCAATCTGGCAGAAACTACCCCAGAAACCACGGCTGACATGGAGATGCTGGGGGACACATGAGGAGAAAAAAGTCTGCATTGGAATCATGTAGGAAGACAATCTAGTCACATGATCAGGAAGCTGAACCACACGAATGGCACCAACTGTCCAGATAAAAATGATTAAAAACAGCTCACGTCCTAAAACTCACCAGGCACAACGTACACATTGCCCAATTTAACAGAATGTCTTTCATAGCTGTTGAGAATATTTGAAAGGTATACGTATAGGCATGGCCATTGTTATTTAGACTTATTATTCACACAGGGGTAGTAAAACAACATCTTCTGTTAGAAGTGGGATCCTATTTTTCTGTCCTGAAAGAGAAAATCCTGACTCAAAGTAAAACCTTTCATGAGGGAAGCAGCAGTAAGATATGACAGGCTCACAAAGCTGCTTTGAGCAGGAAGGTTTATTAGCTGCTGCATAACAAGAGCAGCAACAATGGTATTAAAGAAGGGCTCCATTTAGCATGGAGAGAAACCTTCATGCCTTGGGGTACAGGACAAAACAGATGCCTGTTTGGAAGAGGCTGGTCGTTGGGCAGGTCCTTGTCAGAGGGGTGCCTGCCCCCGGAGCATGGGACTCTGCCTGCTGTCAGACTTGGGGGACCAAGTTAGCAGGACAATTGCTTTCATCTTGTCTGGGCAGTTTTCGAAATAAATGTCTCTGTAAAATTTATGGGGAACTGAGGGAAAAAAGGGCTTCTTTGCATTCTAGGTTAAGCAACAGTTTAGTCTCTGCTTCCTTAAAAATGATCCACCACCTGCTACTAATTTCCTTCTTTGTTACGAAAGCCATCGACTGCCTGAAGGAAAGGGGGAGAAGAAGCTGTTAAGCTGCACTTTACACAGAGCAAATGAGAACACAAATAGCAGGGGATGTGTGTTTTAATGAGCAAAAGAGGCATTGATCAGTTTACTACTGCACTTGGGGCTGGTCCCAGAACACGGCGAGTGCCCAGAGCTCCTCATGGCTCTGCAGAACCAGCTCGTTGTCTGTGGAGCAGCAGGAGCTGGGCACAACACTGATGACATGTGCCATGTCCTTGTCTCATCTGCCCCTTCCCTTGCACAAATGCTGCTGCCTGGGGGAGAGGCTCAGCTCCCCCTTTGGCACGCACACCCTCCACTCATCCTCTTCCTCATCCTCTCCTTACCTTAAGGGCCGCAGTGTCCTCAGCAGCCTCAAAACCCGAAGCATCCCCAGGATTTTTGTGCCGCTGTCTGACACCATCGAGACCAGGATGTCGATGACGGAGATGAGAACCAGCACCCCATCCAGCACATTCCAGCTGCTTTTCAAGTAGGCTTTCTCCCCAAAACACAAGCCTAATGCCACCACCTGCCCGGACACCAAGTTGCAACAAATTATGACTATCACATCCAATGTTTCTTCCAGTTAGCAACCTGCTGAGAATGCATTATTTACAGATACAAGTCTGAGAGTCCATTTGCTTCCCAGTATAGAAGCCTAATTAGACAAATCAGCAAAGTGTTATATTGCAAGGATTGTAAAAATACCTCTGCAGAAACATCCCAGATTGTCCCTTACAGCTGATGTATTTTTAATGCAGCTAAACATAGCTGCACAAAACTGTTCCTAACACATTTAGCTCTGGCACAGAGAGTTTGATTGTATTTTATTCCTATAGACTGCTGGAGTAAAGGTTCAGAGTGGCTGACCCAAAGCAATCAGTTATAGGCTTTGCAAATAAAGACACTAGAGAAACTTTCCAAAGAAAGAGCAATTGTTCTTTGAGATGATTATGAATTACCCAAGAGAGATTTACAGCAATGGGTTTCTGAGCCTCCTGCCTCAAATCCAGCAAAGTGTTTCAACGTGCTTAAGTTTCCTCCTCAGGAAAGCACAGAGCTGCTTAGGTTGTTGAGGACAATTGGCTGTGGAAGACAATGGGACTTACATGCACGGTTGAAGTTGAGCATGTGCTCAAGAGCTTTGCTGAATAGGAAAAGATTGCTGAATTGAAGCATCCCATTGCTCATATAATGGTGTAAATCAAGAGCAACTTCAGTGAAATTGTTCTGATGTAAAACGTGCTCAGAATAAGGCATGTGATGAGTATTCAAATATGATTCAGAAGAGGAACCTTGCTTGTAAATGGTAGACCTAGGGGGTTTTCCAGTCCACTATAATAAAATACCACTAATATAATACAGGCTCCATTTACCTTAACTGTCATCTCAGTCAGGAAGATAACTGTAAAGATGTAGTTGGAGAGTGTTAGGAAAATCCGTTCCTATGAAAAAGAAAATGAGAGACAATGTTTTATAGCCTGCCCTCCGCAGCTGCACATCTCCCTGTGCCTATTCAGGCGGTTGCTAACTGCTCTCCAGCTTCTGTGCTGAAACAAATCTCGGACTGTTTACTTGCAAGGAGGAGGAAATCCAAATATTTAGACAATAATGCTCGTCAGGGTTCAGCTTTGCCAGTGCCCGGGTCTGTGTCAGCACCATGGACAGGGGCAGCAGCCCACTCCTGCCCCAAACCCTCCATCTGCCCCCAAATCCTCCCCCATTTGCCCCATATGCCCCCAAATCCCTCCATTTGCCCCAGATCCCCGCATATGCTCCCAAATCCTCCCCCATTCCCCCCTATCTGCCCCCAAATAAGCCCCCCCCCCAACAGAAACAGGGAGATGTCTTCCCCTTGGAGCACACTTGACAAATCTCGACCTGCCCCTCACCTGCAGACATCACTGCACAGTGCAAATATCACTGAGCTCCCAATTCTCCTAGAAATTAAGTCAATATTAGAGTGGCTGTGCTGCAGGGCCCCGCGGGACGCCGGAACGCAGCTGGCAGGAGTTGTCACAGCTCCACCGAAGCCAGCGAAGCTCTGGGGGTTTATGCCAGCTGAGACCTGCCCCTGAAAGGTTGATTCAGTTGCCCAAAGCCTAGACCTGGGCGTGAAGCCCAATAGTCTCATCTCCCAGCCCCCTCGCTATCCACCAGACCATGCCATCCTCACTGCCACCACTCTGCAATAGCAGCTCGTGATTACAGATGAGACCATGGGCTGGTTCCCTATCTGTAGTTAGCAGAAACCTTTCTTTTTAATGATGATCATTAAATAAATTACACTTTTCCCTAATCCCCAAACAATCTCTGATTGCCTGTACTGAGAAATGGACAGCAGAAGGCGGAGGCTGGAGGAAAGATGATGCGTATGCATGTATGCATGTGCGCATACAATTGAAGCAGCCCCAGTTCTGCTAATAACAATTTTGGATTTATTTCTGCCTCTCCCTACAGAGCAGTCCTGTAAGAGATGCAGATCTCTCGTTCAAAATGAGATGCAATTTAAACAAGACAAAACACCTTGGCAACTCTCTCGCTTGCCAGATCATGATTTACTGAAAGTGACTCAGGAACCACAGAGTAGCTTGTTTCCATACTGGGTCCATAATTAATTAGGCCCTAGACCTGCACTGTGATTGCCTGAGCTGTGATAGGAAACATCTCCGGCCGTTAGCTGACTGCCACACAAAAGCCTGCTGTGGAGGGGCAGGCAGTGTGCAGGAGAAAGAGTAGGGACCTGCTTGTGGAGCTGGAGATAAAACAGCAATAGCATGGAGAAGAGGCTGAGGATATTACATTCCTCTCTGGCAAGTGCGTGGCTATTTTGAAGGATAATCTCCCCGGCCCATGTCGTGCTCTGCGATGGGGAGCGCGTGTTGGTTAGCAACAGCATCCCCGTGCCGATAAGCCACTGAAACTGGGACAGGGAAAGAGAACTCACTTGAAGCAGCTAGGAAATCCACAGCTTGGGGAAACAAAGTACAATTATTTTAAACAACTCAAGCTAAACTAACTGTCTATTTCCAGATGAGAGCTCCATCAGTGCAGGCAGGGCCCGCACACTCCTCCTGGCTCCCCTGCTCCCTGCCCAACCGCTCAGCATCCCCCTTCCCCTCCCAGACCAGGGTCCAGCTCAGCTCCAGCCCCGGGTGACCCGTTTTGGTTACAACCTCATGCTGATGAACATCACATCAGTCCCTGTCTCCTTTTCTATCTGCACTCTTCCAATGCCTGGGGACACCACAGCTCATCCTCCTCCTTCTCGTATATGAAATACAGTTTTTTCGTGCTACAGCTCTTTGCTGTGGACTCCTCTGACTCAGGCACGTCACCCCATTCCCTCCATCTCTGTGTAACTACAGTTCCTTTTGGAGCCAGCCTTGGTGAATGGTGCTCTCAGAGGACACAGCAAGGGGCTCCAAAGAAGCATTTGGGGTTTCAAGGGACGTTCTCAGGGTACCCCATTTGGGGAACAGCAGGGTGATTTCCTCCTGCTAGACCAGCTGGCAGGGAGTCCTGCTCTCTTCTTGCAGCTGTGAGTTGGTGTACTATGAATGCATGATAACCAGGAGAAAAAAAAAGGATTTAGGGGAGGGACTGCTGGGCAAACTATTACAGTAAGGAGGACTACTAGGGAAAGCTTAAAATAGGCACAGAGCAGCCAAGACTCCTGTTTTAAGGTCTTACATTGAAGATCCACAAAAACGAACAGCCTGACACGCCTACAGCAACAAAACAGGACTGAATACAATTGTGATATGAGCAGTCTTTTGCAATACATCAGCAAGAGCCCAGAGTACCTCTCAGCTACAACCTATGCTAAAATAAAAAAGCAATAGGCCAATTCTGCCCCTCAAACTGATGGATGTTGATGCTGTGAGGGTCTGGTTTCAGAAATCCTTACATAGTCTCTTAAAACAAAATGGGTCAGGGAAATGGCATTGCAGAGCTTGTATCAATTCAGGTTTTCGGGTGTCACAACAAAGCTGATACACAAAGGGGAGAGAAGAGTATGAAATGAACAGTTTCCCCCATTCCCTTCACACCACACATACGTGCCCGTGGAGAACAGATGGAAGAAACGAAGATCGTGTTGAGAGAGGAAAAGTGTTTGAAGGTTGATCAGAGAAGGAAACTGAGACAGATGTCATGCTTATGTCATGTGTTAAAACCTTGATTGTACTTGCAGAAATGGGATAATCAATATATTGCCGACCATGAGCTCTGCTCCTGTACTTTGAAAGGAGGCTGGGTAGGGACCAGGAGAGATGCTGCATCTAATTCAAAGGATACACAGCGGATGTTGGCAGCTTCCCATTTAACAAAGAGAAAGAAAGTGAGACCAAGTGCAGAGCAGTGGGGTCCAAGCCACGGGTACTGGCTCCAGGAGGAGCACAGGAAAATGTTAACCTCAGAAACTCACAGCGCTGTGAGGCTCGATTTTGGGTCGTTCCATGGCAATGGTGATGCAGTTCAGGAAAATGATCACCAAGACGACATGATCAAACATCTTGTGTGTGATGATTTTATTGCACATCAGACGGAATCTGCCGAGAAAGAAAAGAAAATAAAGAGGACACACAGACTAGCTATTAATGCTCGTCTGGCTGAGGAGCAGCGTGGCAGCTCGATGCATGGCAGGGGAATCGAGCACTTCGATTGCAAAGCAGATGAGCTACAATCTCCCAATCCCCTCCCTGGCAGAGCCACACACTGCAGGCAGAGCTGGGTATGAATAGAAAAGGATCTGAGCTACAGAGTTAAGCCACAAATTTGAAGTCCTCGTAATGTTCATAAGGGGCTTTGGGTCACTTGAAATAGAGCAGCTGCCTCCACAATTCAGATACGTGTCCAAGTTCGGATCTGACCCCCTACCTGGTCCATAGCTCTCAGGTTTAGCTTAAATAAAGGAAGAAATACTCCCAGCAAGCCTGTAAAGGTTGAGCACACATGGAACAAAGGGACAGAAGCTATTTATTGTGACAGATGGCTGTACACTGACCCAGGATTTATAATACCGTATTACATTTCCCAAAGTCTGTTTCTGAAAATTTCTCTAATCTTTGTATGAATGAACTCGAACACTGTCCAGGGCCCACCAGCTCCAACACGGGAGGGAAACCCTTGCTGAGCATGGGTGCATGTCCAGAGGAACACGTAGGACAGCATGGAGCCCAGATGGCCCCGGCGTGGCTGAGCTTTGGGAAGGGCAGAACTGGGGGCCTGCAGGCAAGAAGAGGGGGTTTTCTGGGGGCTGTTCAGAGAGGGAGGAAGGGAAGGGGGAGGATAGAGAAGTCCAGGCTGAGAGGCAACTTTAGGAGGCCAAGAAGTGTCCTTTGCTGTGTTAAGCGTGCAGCAGGGACAAATTCAGCTTTCTCTGCTTAATGCAGCACCTCTCCCCCTCGCTTCAAGCTCCTCATGCTCCACCGAGTGAAAAATTTGCAGAGCACTGGCATCACTGGCAAAGCAAATGATGAACTTGATAAAGCTGCAGCCATGCCCCGGGCTATGGGTCTCTACTGGCCACCTCTATGCCAGGGCCATGCCTGTGCTGAAGCAGCTCTCTGCAGCCCTCGCAGTGTGACCTTGATGTAGTGCTGGAGCAGAGGAAGGGCTGAGACTTGTGTGGACTGACATTTAGAGACCCATCTGGGATAGATGGGCAGAGTGAGCCATCATAACAAGGACATCTGTGCACAGCACAGCACTGCTCCAGCACAGCTGCCTTACCTTGAGTGAGGAGCGAAGATGTAGATGGACCAGGAGTCTCTCTCTTTGCAGCAGGCGGGGAGACGTGCCCGTACCCACGCCTTCATGCGGTCCCTTTTGCTCTAGGAGGAAAATGTACAGCAGAGACGTACCGGGAGGGAAACACAGAGAGAATTGTTAAAAAAATAAATCCCCAAAACTTCCAAGCAAAGGACTCGGGGCAGTTTTTTACTGAACATGTATCTCCAAGTGTTCAGCAAAGCTGAAATGAAATGATCTCCCCAAAAAAAGAAGGGGAAGGACTCTGGCAGCCAGGCGAGGGCTGCGCTGTCCCTGTGAGCTGACAGGGTTTGGTTTTGCTTCATCCTCCACACAGTAACTGCATCTGGCACACAGTTAGCCAAGAGGACAAACATGATAAATAAAACTCTTGCCCAGAGGACTGATAACCCACTCTGATCAGCCTCAGTCCCACCAGATACTCATCAGATGCTTGTCTGAATCTTCCAAGGTTTTGGGGGAATTTTTGTGGGGGTTTTGTTGTTTGGGATTTTTTTTAAGAATATAGAATGCATATGTCAGAGGTTATAATGGGAGCAGGGGGAGGGATTTCTGCTGCTTGCTGGGCCAAGCCCTATGTCCATGCACCACTGGAAAGCTGAAGAAATCATTTGGGACCTGAGTTTTGGTCCAGGAACACAATAGCGAGCATCTGCCTCTCATTCAGCATGAACAGATTAGATGGGAGATTATAAAGCCAGGAGGGAACGTCATGGCCAGCCTGACCTTCTGCACGAACACGGGCCACCCGACTCCAGCAAATTAATTCCCACTTGAAACCACAGTACACCCCCAGCCATGCATACTTATGTTTTAGACTGTCTGCAAGGTTGTTTAAGGCCAGGAGGGCAGATTGTAAAAGCCTTGGCCAACAGGTCAACTGAAGACATGAAAAATTGGATGCTGAGGGGAAGCCTCATCCTGGCTGCAATAGCCTCTGGATTAGGTTTATCACCTTCTCATCCACTGGTCTCTGCAGGGAGGTCAGAATCTTTAATCCAATTGACTTCTCAGTGCTGGTGCCTTGGGCATGGACAACCAGCAGAAACCAGGCAAACACCTCACCCACCAGCCATTCCAAATAGAAGCAACCAGAAGATAAATCCACAGACCAGAATGTGCAATGTCACCACAATCCTTTGCATTTACAAATGAAAGTGACTCCTTGCTCTTTCATTACCCTTATTTCCCCACTACCACCTGGGTTTGGATGTGCACACACATGGGAACATGGTCGCACGGGCTCTTTGAAGCTTTCTTCTGCTGATGTTCAAAGGAGCTGTGAAGCACAGTACAGGGGTCACTGCTTGCACCCCAGAAGCACCCAGACCTCAGGGCTGAGCCACTTTTATTTGTTCCACCCTGGAAACAGGGAGGGGGGATTCGTTTGGAGCCAAATTGTTAGCAACTGGAGGTACTCTGGGCTGTAAAAATGGGATTTGTTAGGGTAATTGAGCGGAATGGAGAAAGTGCTTTCGGTTCCTATACGCACTCAGCCAGAGGTCTCATTAGCGATGGGAACAGCCAGTGTAGTGTCCATTTTAATGAAAGCACTTGGTGATGACCTGAACCCTTCAGAAAATGAAAACCACCTTGTGAAAATAACAAGAAAAGTTTAAATAACAAAAAAAAAGCTAGGTATGTCTACCCCTCTCCTTCAGCTGTGCATCCTTCCCTCCCCTTCCATGCAAACACAGACCACACTGTAGCACACCAGTAAGTTTTGGCCACGTCTTGGCTGTTTTCACATCCCTTTTCCAACTCCAGGCAAGGAGTCAGAGCTGCTCCCTACTCTCTAAACTGTCTTTAATAGAGCATGCATCCTTGGGGTTGTGTTATCCCTTCGAGCAGCCTAGTTAGTTTAATTATCCATAGATTTAACAAAGGTAAATAAATGGATAAAAATCAGGTGTCTGCTCAAAGCTGTGGTGAGAACAGCGATTCCTACTCCAGCCTCTGGACATGGACTAATAGCTGTGACTTGGTCCAGTTCCTTTTGCAGGCTGGAAGGTTTCCAGGAGTATCTATTATTCAGAGCAGTTCTGGTATTTATCATGGGGATTTGTAGTGAATGGTAATGCGTCAGCAGCACAGAATGCTTCTTTATATTCCTTTTGTCCAATTTTAATGCCAAAGATATTTTGGGGTTTGGCTAATTGTTGCAGCTTGCAGTTCACGGGCTAAATCAGATAACAAAGGCAAAAAGTGATCTTCCATCTTGCTTCTATTCAATGTGTCAGAGCAAGGGCGAGCACCAGGGCTCGGCCGGGGCCAGCTCAGCAGCCCGGCTGCTCCGTCCAGGGCCAAGTACATCCGCAGAAATCTAAAATCAAAGGAATTAGCCCAGACTTCCACCAGTGGAACAGCGCAGCTCCCTTAATTTGAGCCAAATGTAAGATATTTGTGAAATAAAACCCCAGAGTTTCCAGCCTAAGTCCCATCAAACGCTTTCTCCGCGAGGTCCAGACACGCACCAAGTGCTCACAATCAGGCTGATTGCTGCCTCCGCCTGCATTATGTTCAACACCATATATCAATTATGTGGTTTAAATCATATCTATTTGTTCATAAAACACACCTGGACAGGATGAATAAAGATGTGGGGGGAGAAGAAAACTACTCTTTAATTCAGCTGCCAGTGACTTAGACTGGGTAAGACCACCCAACGTCCCCAGTGGGCAGAGACCAGGGTGTGATGCCACTTGCTAACTGGCAATGGTGCCACCTTCCCCCGATCCCACAACAAGGAGAGTTGCTGATAAACAACTGCCTTTTTTCCTTTTTTTAGGACTTTCAGATATTAATGTACTTCTGAGGGCAGGATGAAAGGCACTTGGCATTAAAAGATGACTGATACACTCCTCGGAGTAAGGGAAAAGCTTAGATTTATAAAAGATTTATTAGAAGGATGGAGGAGAACTGCTGAAGAACATCCTACGAGCAGCAACAGACCTCCAGGCAAGCTGGAAGCTGCATGGAGGAGCTCGGGACCAGATTATTTAATTTGAAATATGAAGCAGGGACAGGCTGAGAGGGCTTGGACTGCGTGACACAGGAAAAGTGCAATGGGCAAAGAGGGAAGGAGCTGCAGTGGCCACGTGCAATGAGGTTCTGTGAGGAGGGGACACGTTTGGCTGCAGATTCAATATTTCCCTCACTTTCTACTCTAAGCACTCCACAGTTTGGGCAGGAAAGCACCCAAAATCCAGCAGATGGGAACAAAGACCTTGCAACAGATCCCTGACCTCGGTCACAGCCGCGTGAACCCAACAGGCAGCAGACTGCTCCCTCCGTGAGGTTTCTCCTTGTCAGTGTTCATGGAATGAGGAACAGATTGGAGTCCCCTGATTTTGTACTTCTGGGGAGAAGAGTTATCAGGGGCCTGATTCTGGTCCCCGAGGGATGTAAATTCAGAATAAACTCATTGAAGGCAGGGGAGTGGCACTAATATAATGGGAGCCTGGGAGATCCAAACGAACCCTTTGCACTTCCTTTTATTTCTGCACAGAGGCAATCAAAACCAGCCAGCAAGGAGAGATGTGAAGCTTTGCTGCAGAAGGGCATATTTAGGATTACTTTGATCTGAGTAACAGTTGAGTTCTTTTCTTCTTTTCTTGGCGGGGGAGTTTTGAATTTTATTTTTTCCCATTTAAAATAGATGAGTTTTTTTCTGGCTTTGTCAAGGCTAATTTAGGGTCAAAGCATCCTCCCAAATGTCAGGAGGGAATCACAAAAGGAAGCTCCACAATCATGGGACTCATTTTGCTAATCTAAGCAATATTTTTTGATCCATCTGGTCTAGTGGTTTGCAGTGAAGCCATATTTCAGAGCACAGGGAAAGGCACTATCCAGCTGTGGATGCCCCATCTCTGGCTATACCATGGGCTAGGGCACAATTATTTACCCTATTTCACCTGGTCTTTCCCTAGGTACTTGCTTCTGACCACTCCATAGGGGAGGATAGAAGGACCTTTGGTCTAACCAAAGGCCAGACCCAGGTCTGTGTCCAGACCTTGGCGCACAGAAGATGATGTTTGGCTTATACCAAAAGCAGCTGCTGTAATAAAGATTAAAAATATGCATCTTATTCAAGAATCTGTCATCAAGCTCTGGATGGGGTTGTGGAGCTGGGTGGGACAGGAAAAGAGGAACACGTTTCATCACACGATGCCAGAGAAGGGACATGTCCCATCACTTGATGTCTAGTGCCAGGGGGACCACTGGCTTCTGGTCTACTGGGGGTAAAGGAAGGGACCAGCGGGACGTTTGGACCAGGTGAGCTGGAAAAAGCAGCAGATGTGGGAGCATGAAGAAAAAAATCCCTAGCTAGCGATAAAGAGCATGGTCTCTTGATCACTTTTAATTGTGCTTTTTTTCCAAAAATAATTACTGCTCCTTTTCTTAAAAATTCAATC
The DNA here is from genome assembly GCA_013401335.1 of Brachypteracias leptosomus. Classification (NCBI taxonomy): domain Eukaryota; kingdom Metazoa; phylum Chordata; class Aves; order Coraciiformes; family Brachypteraciidae; genus Brachypteracias; species Brachypteracias leptosomus. The sequence continues at coordinate 123,497 of VYZX01021128.1, read as the reverse complement.
TATTTTATGGAGGTTAAAAACCAGGTTAAGACAATCAGTAAAAATCCCAGGCAGAGGATCCATGCTGGAGAGGTAATGGGATAATGGCTCTTTTTAAAAGGCAATTCACGGCTGAGTGACTCTATTCTGCCAGCACTAACTCTCCTCTCCTCCTGTTCCTTCTCTGGAGTCACTGCTGCCTTTCACATCCCTTCACATGCTCCAAATTCCATTTTCATTCAACAAACTCAGTGAAATACAGTGAAATCATGTCCGCAAGCTGCAGCTTCCCTGTTCTCAGTACCACCCTGGTTACCATCACATGGCTCTACCCAAAACCCATCTGCTTCACCAACAAAAAACAAGTTACTCCCTGGGGATGAAACATCAGATCACCACATGTTTAAGCCTGGGAACAAGGTAAAGTGAATCAAAGAGGTAACCAGAGAAGAGCAGAAAACACTCCAAAGCCCTCCCAAACTATCCTGGGAACAACCCCCATGGGCATCCTTCCACCAGCTCAAGCACCTCTCTGCCAGCCATGCAAAAAACCTTGGAAAACCAGCCAAATTTGTAATATTTCCTAAATGGTATTTTTCAGGCTGGTGAAAGAGACACACTTATGGGCCTAATACCTCTTCATATGGAAATCCATGCAAAGCCTTTGAAATTACCACCGACTCTATGGGACTAATGAGAATGGGGGTTCAAACCCTGCCCTTTTCTTGCCTGTTGATGTCAACAGAAATTGCTGCTATGCCTGGGGGCAGAAAGCTGAAAAATGGTTGGAGAGCAGAAAGTAGCTTTTTGTAAAAAAAAAGAAATAAAGAGAGAAATAAAACCAGAAAAGCATATTTCCAAGAAAGAGTCTTTGCCCTGCACCTTTTAGTGGAACTGGAGGTGCTTTGCCCTGATCTCTCCATTATGAACCTTACTGCACTGAAATACCTACTATGATGCCAACCACATTTCCTATGGCATCCACTGCCCAGAGACCTCCTGCTGCTCTCCTGGGTGACTCTCAGCCTGGCCTGGTGGTGATGGCAAGACCGAGTCCCTGCAACAGGCCACTGCTTTGCATCCACTCATACGCTCCTGAGACAGGCACAAGCATTGCTTTGACAAGGAAAAAAGCCCAGAACAAGCACTTGGCATTTCCTTACCATGTTGCCTTCATCATCGCAGTCATCGCAGCCCTGTCCGGGGTCATCCAGGTGGAGCTGGTGCAGCAGCAGACCCGGAGAGGTCTTCCCATTGCAGTCCTGGTGCTCGGAAGTGGAGGTCCGGCTGCTGTGCATGCTGCTGGTCCGGTACAGGGAAGGCACCTGCAGCGTGTCCTGGAGGTCGAAGGAGCCTTTTGTTTCCAGCGACTCCATGCGATGGGGCAAGGAGCCGTTGAAGCTGCCGGCCCGGCTGGAGCGCTCCTCATCCGAGCTCTCCCCTTCCTCCGAGCTCTCCTTCCCTTCCCCGGAGAGGAGGGACCTGCGCTCGCTGCTCTGCCCCCGGCGCTTGAGGCTGGGGGCCCGGCCGATGCTGTTCCAGCTGGAGCGGCGGCTGTTCCAGCTGCTGCTGGCGCGCCAGGGGCTGTGCGGGGAGCTGCGGGTGCTGGGCTGCGGGAAGGACAGGGACACCATCAGCCCCGTGCCACCCGCCCCACGCCAGGCTGCTGCTGCGTTGGCCAGGGCGGGTGGATGGACGGACGGCCCCACATGCTGAGAGTCGGCAAGAGGAGGTGATGGGAGTACCGGGGACTTGAGCTCATAGGCGGCAGGGTCCATGGAGACGCCGCTGGCCCGGCGGGACTCGTAGCCCTGGGCAGCATCTCCAAACATGGCGCTCTTGGGCATGGGCATCGGCGTGGCAGCGGTGTGGATGATGAGTGGTGGGGTCAGGCTCTTCTTCAGCTCCGGGTGGTCACTCAGGGCCATCACTGGAAGACACAAGCGGGTTTTAGGTGTTACACCTCAAGGGGCACATCTACAACCTGCTCTCAGGCAGGCAAAGCAGCTGCACAGGCATGGATCTCCTCCAAGCATCCGGAGGATGGGGGCCAAAGAGCCCTTCTGGAGAGCTGAGAGCTTGTCCTTCAGCCTGGCAGGGGAACAAGTGGACATAAATCAGGAATGGGATCAGGTGCCAATAGGATCAGGTGCCAATGAGAGAGGAGAGCAGATGCAGACTGTCATCTGCTACCCCTCAACCCTCCAACCAACACCTGCCAGCCCCAGGCCTGGGAACCTTCTTGCCCATGCTGGGCTCCTTCCATTCTCCTTCCCTGCGGCTCCTCTACCTGTGCCCTCACAGAGAGCCCCCAGAAACCCAGACCTCAGATTTGGTGGGGAGATTATGGCTCAAACACCACCATATCTGTCTTTGCATCCCATGATCCCATCCTATGCCACAGGCATTTTGGCTTTGGTCAAGCCTGCAACCCCTGGGACTACACCGACCTCTCTAGGAGGGCTCTTCCCTTTGGGATATGTTGTTTTAACAGCAAAGTGAGGTTTCTGGGGAAGGGACCATCCTCCCAGCATTGCTACTCACAGGCTGGATTAGACAAGTTCTTCTTAAGTACTCCCTCCTCTTCCAGACTACGGTGAAAGAGATCCCCCTCGGAATCAGACTTGGAAGCATCACCCTGGAGCAAAAGAGAGGGCTTCAACAAGGAGGGCAAAGGGTTGACAGTGCACGGACACCCCTCTGAAAAACCAGATTCCCATCTCCAACACCACACCTACGGATCCATGGAATTTTGTACCACGATGCAACATCACCTTTCACAAAATGACGCATGCACATATTTATACCACAGACTAATTAACCTCCTACCAGGAAGACAGACTGCCTCTGGCTCCAAACGCGGTCCCAGAAAGGGATCAGAAAAAACCCCTATTGCTTAATTTTTCCTGCTGGAATTGCACACTGGGCAAATATTAGGGAAGGACAGATATCTGATGAGCAATTTTGGGATAAAAATTGACCTTACTCATCTCTCTTAATTTATACACTAAGGCTTAAAACTCCCTGGGTGTGGCTCTTTCTAGCAATGCTTCACTAAAGCAATCCAGGGTTTGGAAGGGGCACAAAGGACCCCGACTTTCCACTGCAGCTGATGGGTACGTGTTGATGGATGCCCCACCAGCGCAGAGAAGACCCAGGTGGCAGAACCTGATAACAACCATTGTGGGTGGACATTCTCCCAGCTGCCACGCACAACAGAAGTAGTTTTGGGGATTTACGCTGTATCATTTTGGGGGGATTTAAATTCTGCTGTATCATTTCAAACGCTGGGGGCTGAGTGAAGAGCTGCCCACTCTGACATAGACCCATCTTCGGGAGAAGAGAGAAGAGGTTTACCATTGCTTGCAGCGTGGTGCCCGGGCTCTTGCTTGGTCTTGTGGCACAGACCCGATTGGGGATGTCCCCGCACATCCCACTGATTCTGTCCATTGGCACTGCAGAAAGGTGCTTAGGGTGTGGTATAGTCAGGATACACCCAACGGGCAATGGTGCTCGCCAGAACGATACTCATCCAAAAGAGGAGGAACCACAGCTGAAACCACTGCTCTGGCAAAGGGCACCAAGCCCCGTCGTGATGTATGTCGGGAGGGAGGAGAGGTGGGAAGGGAGGGAGGATGCTGGGATGAGAGAAGCCAAGCAGACCCTCACTTCAGCTGGAAGAGACCAGGAGCCCCAGAAAACCCCACCAAGGCTGAGCTGTGCCCTGGGAGCCCTGGCCAGCGCTGCGGAGGTTTGGTGCTCGGGTACCTGTTGGTTGTAAAAACCCAGAGGGGCCCCAGTGTAGGGGGAGGAGGAGATGGCATCTGACACAAGGTCCAGTGCCTCTCTTTGTTCAGCAAAACCCCAGAGGGATGAGCCCTAATCCTTCCCCACAGGGTCACTAAACAGTTAAGGAGATTTTTTTCCAGGCAGACTGGACACTCTCAAACACATTTTAAGGCAAAAGAGAGTGTGATGTGAGGTGTTGGCTCAAAACTTCCCCTCCTGAGGAGCCAGGACTTCTGTGCTATTCAGGGAAGCTCATCCTGCAGGACACAGACTGGGAAGGTCAGGAATGCACCTTGCAAGGGGGAGCAGTAAAGTTGGGCTGGCCTGAACTTCGCTGGAGTCAAAACTGTGTCTCCACATGAACAGGGACTCCAGCTGGCTCCAGGTACACTCCCCACAGAGGCTCCTGGCTCAGGGGGGCTGCCAGGAATTACTCACTTCTCCCTAATGTGTTATTAAAAAGCAATAAATTACAGGAAGAATTTTATGTGATTTGTATTCCTGGAGTGTTCTTTAACAGCCCAAAGGAAAATTTTAGGGTGCATGATGAGATGTGTGCCGAGCTGGAAAAGCAGAGCTATGTGGGGACTTCCCACCCCCCTCCCCAGCACCAAACCCCATGTCTGGAGGGCAAGAAGCATCTCCCCGAAACACCACGTGCCAGACTCGGATGGTGCAGGCAAGCATTTCGCAGCCAGGGCTGCTGCGTGTTACCTGTTCTTGCACTCCCAGTTTGCCTTTCTGGATAGAAAAGGGGTTATGAGAGAACAGGGAGTTAAAATCCTTTTGGGAAATGAGAGTAAGTCAAGATGGACCAGACAGTACAACGGCTAAAGCAGCCTGTACCGGGGGGACTGACACACCGGGACACGATGGGAAAGGGCGACTGTGCTGAGGGAAAAAACAGACTGCTCGGAAAGGACAGAAAGGGAAGAGAGGGGTAAAGAGAAGAGGCTGGCAGAAGAGTAAAGTTTGGGGTGTGCTGCACTCCAGAGATCCACGGCTTCCTCAGACCTGAATGGGACCGTTTCACATCCTGACCTGTGCTGTAACGCGGTACCTCGCTGGAGATCCCAGTGTCCTGGGCAGCCTTTCTGGGACACGCCACAGTGCAGCTGCCGCCGTCCTACTGAGCTGGGCTCTCCCACACACTTGTCCACAAACAGACTTGATTCCAGGTCCCTTCGCTCCTGGGAACCCTCCTCTGCCAGCGTGATGGAGGGAGCGCTTGGCAGGTGTGCCCAGCAATCTGCATCACCATCCATGTCCCCAGGGAGGTCCCCGGGACGTGATCACACTGTGGAGGGGCTGTGACAGCCCCACGGGGAACCTTCCCTGGGGGAGGCATCCACAAAGGGGTCGGTAAGAGCCAGAGCTGGAGCCACATCATCCACCTTGAAGCACGCACCTTAATTTACCTGGCTCCCCCAGAGAAGGAAGGGACTTAAAATCAAGGCTGACTTGACAATGAGGACGACAAAAAGGAAAGAAAAACCAAAAGCACCCCCAAAACACCCAAACAAATCCCAAAAGAATGACAGCTACTACAATGAGCACAGCACCACGGCGTGTGACCAGGCACCACGAGAGACAACCACGGTGGGCGGTGGGATGTGCTGTGTACGTACCCCCGACGAGTCGACAGGCAGCTGAATACAGCTTAACTGCCCACTCGCGTCTTCTCGCNGGAAGGGGAAGGGGGGGTTCAATTTTCACAGTTTCAACAGCAGGATTGAATGGGGAATCAAAAAAACACACGAGAAAAGGCAGGGGAGGAAGGGGAAGGGAGCCAAGGGCAGCATGTGGCCATGATGGAGAGCTGGGCTGGGGCACCCGCTCCACTTGGCACAAAGAGGGGGAGGAAGATCTCAGATAGAGAGAAGCTCTTTGAAGGGACCAGCCTTACCTTTAAATTAAGTGTTTCGAACCGAGCTTACTTCAGCTCCTAAGTGATAATTGTGCTAATGGAACACCAGCTATTTATTGAAAACATGATTATTATTCCTTTTTGCAGCTGCATAATAGGATCTTTATTTATTACGCCTTCATTAAGCAGCAATGAAGTCTCGTAATGAATGTTTGATTAACACAATATCAGCCCTCTTACAGCCAGGTGAAATACCTAATTTAAGGAGGTAAAGCCACCAGGATCTGTCGTGAGTTCATCCTCATCCCTGTTAGTGGAGACACCCGTTGAAACCAGCAATTGCCCAAACACAGCAGGGCCCGTGGATAGGAGGCCACTGCCCCATCCTGAGGGGTTTGGCCACACAAATGGCCCCAGCACCTCTTTCCAGCATCAGAAGTCAGTCTTCCCCTACCCATTTGGAAAGCACACATCACTTTTCACCTCATTGTGTTTCCCCCTCTTCAGGGGTGGCTCTCCCAACGCCCTCTGGCAGCATGGTTGTGACCCGTGGGGCTGTGGGGGGTTATATGCTGTGGCAGAAGGGCAGAGGTTGTCCCACCAGCTTAATTTCTTGCCTACAGGGCAATGGATCTTGCCTCCAGTTGCTATGTGGGATGAAAAACTCATCCCACTCTAGACTGGGATGAAGAACTTAAGACGACCTATCAGCTCTGGGATCTGGATGTCAGGGAAACAACATCTTGCTAGTGATGTAATGGACACTTAATTTAAAGTCTTTGGTTGTAACAGAGAGAGAGACATCGAAAAGTCATTGAAAGAGGAAACATGGAAACACTTTTCCTTCACAAGGAAAATGCCGCTGAAACCAATAGGAATGCAAAAGGTAAGGGATGCAAGAAAAATATCATCCAAACTCCCTACTGCAGCAGAATCCTAGAATAGTTTGGGTTGGAAGAAACCTTTAAAGGTCATCTAGTCCAGCCCCCCTACAGTAAGCAGGGACATCTTCAATTAGAGCAGGTTGCTCAGAGCCCCATCTAGCAGAGAAGGGACTGTTCCCTCTGGTTGAACCCCAGAAGAAGTCAAAGTCCTTATTTCTCCAAGGACACTACACCCAGAGAGCAGGTAAAGTCCTGCAGAGGAAAGGATAGAGGGGCTGGAGGAGCTGGGGTGCCAGGGAAGGAGGGGGTACAAAGGAGGGGAAGGAACAAACCCATGATCAAGGGTGGCCAGGGACAAGGGGCCAGGAGGATTACCAATGGAAGAATACACTTCAGAGGTTATATTATTAGGAAGTCCCTCAGGAGAGGACCTTTATGCCTGACAAAGAGGAGTCATTCCTTACTTCAGAGAGAAGTCCCCAGGGCAAGAACCCTAGAGGTCAGGCAGCAATTTCAAATTAGCAGCTCGATCAAACAGGGTCCCCAGCTCACCTTCCCTGCACCAGCACCAGGCTCGAGGTAAATCGGAGAACACACAGTCAAAAATAACCACGTTGCATAAAGTCCTGCGTGTGCCTCTTGCAAGAGAGAAGCAGGTTACCAAGTGTAAAGAACGAAAGGGGAAAAAAAAACCCCACGAAACTCAAACCTGCAAAATATATTGCTCCGTATTTAAAGTTTGGAACAGGTCCTTCTTGTTTCTCAACTGCTTATATACATCTGCTGCCTAGCAACTGGGGCTGCAAAGCCATGCACTAAAATTAACGAGGTGCTTGCAGATTGAGGAAAGGCACTCAAGGACCAGGGAGATAAAGGCAGCAGCCCCAGGATTGTGTTTCAGCCCAGAAATCTGAAGGAGAACGGAAAAAACCGCCCAAACTCAACTCAGAAGAAGGGTCAAGTGCAATCACAGGAGGGAGACACTGGGGTTTGTTTACAGCGAGAGATGATCTCTCTATTAATTCTGCTTAGGAGAGGATCCTTTGTGTGCTGGCTAGCAAAAACCAGAATGAGATCTGTTTGAAAAGCTACACACCAACAAAGCTGAATAAACATAAACCAGCAAGGCCAGACCTGGCTCCTGATCTCCAGCAGACATTTGCTCCCAGTCTGCTGCAGGAAACTTGGGTTTAGCTGAAGGTTCTCTCAATACCATTACAATATACTGGAAGAACAGGGAGTACTCAGAACGACGACGAGATGGAAGGAAGATCATTACTAAAATGCCATCAAAGCCTCAGATATAAAATAGCCCTGTAATCACAGCCACCAATGATAGAAGTCTGCTGCGAGTTCACTGAATTGCCATGGTTGGGCAGCATTGGCCCAAGAGGGTTTAGTCTCTGGGGGCTGTGCTGGGTCCTGGTCCCTGCACTCGCCTCTCAATCCCAGCACGACCATCACTGGCTTGGGGCTGTCCCAGTGCTTCCTTCAATCCAAAGTCACTCCCTTATTTATACTGCATTTGCAGCTTACAGGGAAATCCTGGAGCTGGCTCGGACCAGCCCTGCTGCAAAAACCATCTCAAAGCAAACCCGGGGGATGCTGCAGGTGGTTCCCTGACTCCAGGGAATATGTATCCTCAAGGACACGGTTATGGAATAGAATCACAGTGCATTAAGCCAGGGTATGAATTTACAGGGGGTTACGCCATGGTAGCAGCTGGCCACAAAGCAAGCATGGGATAGATTGCTGCCTAGGGAAAGAGGCACACGGTGCCAGGGGTGTGGGTGGGCACAGGGATGTTCTAGCACGAAAAACCAGGCTGAGCCAAGGACTGGAGGTGTCAGCCTCCCTCGAGGACCAGGGGTTGGAAGAGGGGCTGCTGCATTCAAAGGCTGCGTCCTTCTCTCAAGGAGCGGGTGCAGCAGGTGATCTCCTGCTTCGGTGACCTTCAGAGAATCAATTTGCCAGGCTGAACACACAGAGGCTCGGATTCGAAGCCATCATCACAAGCAGACAAGGAGCTTTTTACCTCTTCTCACTCGGGCAAGGGAACATTGTGCTATTCAGGAGAACCTGGCAGTGACCTTCCCTTCGGCTGAATGGTGTGGGGGGGATTTACAGACAGAAACAGCTACAACAATAACAGTTAGAAAAGAAAAGCACCAACATGGAGAGACACAATACAAAAAATGAAAAGTATTTCTTCTTGCTATCTTCCTGGTATGACTCCATTAATTTAACTCTAAACTGTGCTCCGAAAATAGTAGCAATGATAATAAAACCAGTTCCGTGCGTAGCTGCTCATAGGGGGTAGGATATTATGATACACAAGCAACAAATCTTAAATAATACTTAGTCATCCCAGAATGCTTCTAAAAATCAGAGATAGTGTGTGAAAGCACAGCCTATACGAGCAGATCCCAGGGAGCAGTTGTGGTTATATTTACCTCTCCAACTCCCCGGGCAGGGTGCAAATGTCCCCTCCCCTTACTGATGTTCTTAGACAGTTGGACAATTTTTGCTGAGAGTAGGTGGGCATCACATGCATCACTCTGGGGACCAGGGGACACACTCATTGATCCGAGTTGGACAGTTGGGAAGGCAGGAGGATGAAAAACCCCACTAAGTGCCCTCCTGCCCTTCCATGAAAGCCTCCTCCAACCCAGGATGTCTCATGGAGGTTCCCAGCCTGAGGATGCAGATAGCAGAGACCAGAAATGATGTACTTTAAAATGTGCAGAGCATTGCAGGGCTGGAAACAGAAAGAGCTCCACAAACACACACCATCCAAAAAGATAATCGTGTCACTAATCTCTTACCAGCCTGCATAAGTTTTCAGGAGGGGCTTTTAATCAGGCTGACAAACACGGGGAGAAGGGTTTCAAAGCCACTGTCATAGCAGCGATCCCATCCGCAGAGCCTGACTCACCGCTGAATTCCCACTCCTGCATTAACGCTAACAATGCTTTTCATTTAAGCCCTTCGTTTAGAGAGCTTGCAGTATTAAATTGCACTGTGGCTTAGAAAAAGAAGAAAGGGAAAAAAAAAAAAAATAGAAAGAAGACCTGATATTTTCTCCCACTTTTTTCAAGTACCACTCTCGTAAATGCACTGCTGTTCATCTCAGAATCTCAGGATCTGGAGGCCCTGAAAGGTTAGAAGAAAGCAAAGGCACGAGCCTGAGGACATTACCTCTGTCTGGAAACCCTCTACCAGGATGGCCACCAGCAGGTTGAAGAGAACGTAATTCCCAAACGTCATGAGAGCGATGAAGTAGAGAGCAGCCCAGGAGGAGGTCGATGCCATGCCGTTGTAGAGGACCTTGTTCCAGTCTTCCTGGGTCAAAATCTGCAGAGGGAGAGCATCAGGAAAATGGAGATACCAGAGGATGGTGTGCTGTTTTCCCCAATTCTGGCTGAGTATCTATGCTCTGGATGGGCCAAATAAGCATCTCACTTTTGGGGTATCCACCATAGCTATATCCACAGGAAGGTAAATCTGGCCCAAGCCATCTTCTGAATCAGAGAAGAGACAGGACAAAGTGCCCATTGACTCCCATGCTACTGGTAAGGACCCTGCCCAAACTGCCTGACTCCCACCCTCACCAAGGGACACATTCAGCCATAAAGGAGTGCAACGTCCCATGGGTCAGACTTTTCCTTTGGTTGGCCAGAACAGCTAAAGGTCCTTCACAGATGCCACAGTTAGAGCTCAGAGCTGCTAGAACAAAAACCTGCACATATCAATTATGCACTTAAAAAGGATTCTGTTCTTTGTCGAGATATCACTGCAAATAGCCCTGATCTCCTCCTCCCCATCTCCATTGTCTACACTTACCTTCACCCACCCAGCCTGTACCCTGCAAACTCAAGAGCCTCTTTCCTCAGCAGCCCCTCACCAGCTTTCTGATTTATCCTGCAAAACAGTCTGAAAACCTCCATGTTCCCGCACTTGTGGGTTTGGATCCTCTCCCTTCCATGGCAAGGAGCTTCACTAAGCTCTGTTGGATGCTCTGGAGAAAAACCCCAACCCTTGAAGCCCCAAACCACATGACTCGTGGTGTTTCCCATTTAGTACCTGGAAAACAGTAACGATGGCCCAGAGCAAGGAGTCGAAGTTCTTCCTGTCAGGCAGAGTGTCACCATCTCGCTCCGAAGCAAACTTGCAGCCAAAAAGATGCATCCCCAGGATGCTGCATGGGAGGAAAGCAGGAGCTCAACAAGAGGACCACAGTACAAACCAGAGATGTCTCCTCATTTCACCTGGCCAGTTCTTTTGTTTTTTTTTTTATTAAAAGATGAATAATCAGTTCACTGCAAAACACGCCTCAAGATCACACAAACCAATTGTGAATTTGGGTCAGATCTGTCAGAAAGTTTCAACCAAAAAGTATGCCTGCTTTTTATTTTTCTTCTGCTTTCTTGTTTGTTGTTTTTTTTTCTTTTTTTTAAGTCAAAACATTGTGTTTCAACATTTTCTAAACAAAACGTTTTGACTTTCTGTTTTGCAATGACACATTTTCAGCAAAATATGCCTAAATCAAATTAGGAAGACAAAAAGGGCTTCTGTGAAAAGCCTGAACAAGACATATCAGGGGACTCAAAACAGCTTTTTCAGTTTTGACAAGAAAACAGAATACCTTTCATTTTAGATTGATGCTAAAAGAATAATTTGTTTTCCCCTGCTCTTGGCCAGTAACCTGAATAATCAAATTATTTACACCTCTACTGAGCACTGCGGCTGCAAATGGAGGTTTTGGAGTGAAATGTCTCACTGGCAGAAGGGACAATATTCCATGGAAAAGATTGGCTTTCCTCAGCCTTCCCAGTGCCTGGACTGCTGGAACACCAGCGTTGGCTCCTACAAGGCTCTTCTTAAAACCTACACCAAAATCAAAAAATTCAGAGCTCCTTCAAGCCTGTTTCTAATATTTCCACTTCTCAGAAGAAGAGACCATGCAAGAGCTGAGGCACCACCACGACTGACTTTATTTTAGGAGCATCTCCCTCTCCTTGGTAATATTTTTAGCACCAGGCTTTCTGCTGGTTGGTAAGTAATGGGTCCGCTGTCTTGGGGTGAGACAAGGAATCATCCAGCTGAAAGATTTTCCTTATAAATCATCTTGCAAAGACAGATGTCTCGTTTGGCCAGAGTTAAGAGAATTCAGTCAGGGCAGCAAGCCACTGCCAGCTGGCCAGAGATGCTGTTCCTGGGACTATCCAGCTCAGCCATGTCCTGTGACAGACTCTTGCATCTCCTCACCTTGTCATGGATCCCACCTAAAAACCCAGAGCAACCTCAGGACAGGGAATGGGAAGCACTCACCTGAAGATGAAGATGAAGAGCATGAGCAGCATGCAGAAGGTGGCTACGTTGTCCATGGTCTTCATGAGGACGACGAGCTGGCGCTGGAGGGCGGGCATGAAGCGGACCAGCTTCAAAACCCTCATGAGCCGGAAGGTCCTCAGGACAGAGAGCCCCCCACCTTGCTGGCCCACTATCTCCCACACACTGAGGGGGAGAAAAAAAAGGTCATGGCAGGAGAAGACAAAGCCTAATGCAGTGGTGTGGAGAACAGAAGCAAAGAGAGGGTGAAATTCAGAGAGAAGAGGGATGGAAAGGGAGCAGAGATTCGCTGCCTGTGCCCCTGGTGAGCTGGACTCCATCCAGGCTTGCAAAGAGCAGAGTCCCACTAGAGCATCAACACCACACCTGCAAATCCATGGCTGCTGCTGCAGGGACAATTACAGCCTTTGAGCCTTTGCACTGCCAAAAAAACAGAGCTACTAAATCGGGCAGTGGTTGTACCATTTGTATCCCAGAATTTCCCAGGACATTGGGACTGATAGCTTTCTGCTTGGGCTTCTCTCTAAAACGACCATAAAATAACCCCAAGATATGTATTAGCAATCACATCTAAGTGCATTAATTTACAGCAGAGAAGCAGAAAGTGTCACTGGAAGGTATTTTTGCCCACTCTCCATTACCTTCTGTTTAATTAAACTGCCAAATGGGAAGAAACATACAAAAAAAGCTCAAGGATTGTACCTAATCACCACGATGATCCCATCAAAGATGTTGTATGGATTCTTAATGTAGCCAAAAGGACCGTAAACAAGGACTTTCAACAGCATCTCCAGGGCAAAGAGGCTTGTGAAGACGATGTTGCTGATCTCCAGGGCATTGGTTAGCTCCTCTGGCTGGGGAAAGAAGAGGGGGAAAAGGAGACAGTAAACAGCACAGCTCCACAGCCAAAATTACACCTGGAAATACAACAAGCTCCAAAACCACAAGTGTAGGAATACCGATGTTAACGGTGTAGCAAGAAAATGGCAATAGCTCACTCAAAGCCCAGGAGAGATAAGGAAAATACTATCAGAGTATTTAAGGTTTATACACCCGTTGTAAATTGAGCAGGTAAATCCATACATGGACTTCACGTTAATCCCGGCTTTAGTTACCACCTCAGGAGCTTTATGTAGAAGTTGTGTGTGCTGAGCCTTAACACTTTCAATCCACTGTGCCTTATGCAGGAGGGAAAGCCAGGCTGTGTTCTCACATAAATATCCTTTTAGGGTCTGTCTTTTTCTTTCGTATCTCATCTAAAGATTTCAGTTGAGGTTTTTCAAATTTGTCCTGGTTTCAGCTGGGATAGAGTTAATTTTCTTCCTAATAGCTGGTGTGAGAATAAGGTTGATAACACACTGATGTTTTAGTTGTTGCTAAGCGATGCTTACCCCAAGTTCAGGATTTTCCCGTTTCCCATGTTCTGCCCAAGAGCAGGTGGACAAGAAGCTGGGAGGGAGCATGGCCAGGAGAGCTGACCCAAACCAGTCAAAGAGATATTTCATAGCATAGGTTTAGGGAACTGTACCAGTATATAAACTGGGGAGAGTTGGCCAGGGGGACAGATTGCAGGTGGTGAGAAATTGCATGTTCATCACCTGTCTATCTTCGGGTTTTATTTCTCTCTCTTTTTGCCATGTTCATTTTCAATACAATTATTATGTTATTTTAGTTATTCAACTGTTCTTATCTCAATCCTTGAGTTTTACTTTTATTCCCCCGATTCTCCTCCCCATCCCACTGTGGGAAGAGGAGTGAGCAGGCAGCTGCGTGGTGTTTAGTTGTTGGCTGGGGTTAAACCACAACAGTGATACAACTGGGATGGCTCAAAAAACCTCATTATCAGGAGGTCCCAAATACTACTACTGAGGGAGGGCCTGGTCTTGGCATTCCAGCCTGGCAATCTAAACATAGAGGTATGAAAAAACCTTAACAAACAGACTACCAGTCATCTTAGACTTAAATTAATACCTTTCATGTTTTTCTAGCATCTTTCCCAGAGGGTTCCCAACAATGCCTGCAGACACCAGCTCTCCTCGACGGGTGGGCGGGCATTATTGGAAAACATATGGCAGAAGACAAAAACTGGTGGTGTAGTCTGTTTAGGATCAGTCAGTGGCAAAGACAGGAGCAGAATCCACAGCACCAGATCCCTTCTCCCCATTTAACCCCAGCACACGGCTGGGATGGAATGCTGCTGCTTAAAGGCTTCATTAAAACCAGGAGCTGAGGTCCTGCTGGTGGATGGCTGCAGGGTCGTGTTGGCAATGCCAAGGTGGGTGGCAGGGCAGTGGGCTGGCACTGTTCACTAACCCCTTGCACACACCGGGTGCTGGATTCCTCTTAGGGGTTGTTTGGCACTTAACTCACTCAAATACTTCTCTAAATCCCGTGGTGTAACCACCGTGGCTTTAGATGCCTGAACGCTGTGGTGGGTTATGGCCAGATGTGCAGGTTCGTGGCAGCTACACCATGAGCAGAAGCTTCATGGCTGGCCAAAACCTTCCTACAACAGCCCAGGAGCTGCCACGCCAGGGCACATGCTGCAGCTGTAAGAGGTGACCCAACTCCAACCCAACCCCATGGGGGCCAGGAGAGGGGATGACTCAGGGGCAGGGTCAACACTTTATCAACTGTGTTTCAGAGCTCCAAGAAACTAGAACAACCAAAGGCTTCACAGATATATGCCAGCAAGTAAAAAGATAAATATGTGGGCTTTCAAATCCTTCTTTCTCAGGGTTGAAGTCTCCAAGCAGAGCTGGCCAAGCCCTCACAGCTCAAGTTCCTCCAACCCAGTGTGATGATAGATGGGGACACAAGCTGGTCTGATGTTATCTCAGTGTGGTAGCGTAAACCCTGGGAACTTGCTCTGATATTGGTGGGAGCTTGTGATGACACAGCAATGGCCACAGGATAGCAAAGGGGGAAAAGGCAGCATTGAAAAGAAAAAGTAATAAATGAAGAAAAAAAAAAAAGTGGTTGTTGAACACTTCCTATACCTCAAACATCCGTGCTGAGGAACAGATCCCTCGGCTAGAGTTTGCCAAACACACCAGATACAGCCCAAATCACCTCCTTGCTGATCCAGAGCTAAAATACAAATGCTCCATCTCCCAGTATTAAAGGCAGCCCTGGTTTAAAATCATAGACCTATGGGAACCCTCATACACGAAGTAATAAATAGGTCGAGAACTTATATGTCAAGCGGCACCTCAGGACAATTTCAAATAGCTGGAAGTCTACATTAGTCTACATAAAAAATGCCAACTCATTCACAAGTGCCCATTGCCGAGGCAGGCGCTGCTGCTAGCATTACCGCAGCGATCCTGCTGGAAAGGAGACGTGTTCCTGGAAGCTTTCCTTCTCATCCATCAGCACCACTAACCTGGGCCCTGAAGGCTGATTTCCACCCTCTGTTCTCCTTCTGTGACCACGCTGCCAAATCTACCAGTCCCCGCAGGCACAACCCAGCTAAGAGCCTCGACACAGGAGCGGTGCCCAGCGCCTCCCGCAGCTGCTGCATCCCTGCCCTGTGGGGCTGACGTGGAAAACCCAGCCAGCCCTGGCAGGGATGGCCTCTTAATAATGTGGATTAATGAAACTTTATGCTTTGTGAGCACCTTCTGGGTGGAGATGTTACTGGGCTGTATCAGTCTGGATGGGAGATGCTGGCAGGGCACAGCTGGGTGATGTGGGGATCCTTGGCGTGAGCAGTGCTTACACTGCAACTCTCCTGGGAAAGATGCTAGAAAAACAGGAAAGGTATTAATTTAGGTCTAAGATGACTGGAAGTCTGTTTGTTAAGGTTTTTTCATACCTCTATTTTTAGATTGCCAGTCTGGAATGCCAGGATCGGGCCCTTCCTTAGTAGCAGTATTTGGGACCTCCTGATAATGAGTTTTTTTGAGCCATCCCAGTTGTATCATTGTTGTGGCTTAACCCCGACTCCAGGACTCCCTGGAAGGGCTCTGATACACACACTCCCCACAGCCCATGAAACATCCCTCCCAGCCCACCTGGCTCACGAGAGCCCCAAACACCCCTGGCACCAGCACAGGAGGGCTATGGGTAGACACAGTGTGGTGGTGCTCAGCACCCACAGCAGTGCTAGACCCATCCATCTCCCTCTGCTTCACCCCAGATCAGGGTGCCTGGACTGCCTGGCCCCCCGCTCCTCCTCTACACACTCTTTTCCATTTTCCTCACAGGAAACAATTTTTAATATCCAAGACATTGGGCTCCCATAATAAAAAACAAGAGTGGAATCTCTTGAAATAGCAGTGAGGATTAATACCCAAAAATCTAAGATTAATGGAGGCCAAAATGGGTTGAAAGAGGAAGGGAAAACTTCTCTTTCACGCAGGCAGGAGAAGAGGAGGGTCTCCAGGGCAGCCTGGAGTTCTGCCAGGGGAAGGCAAGGAAAGCATCTGCAACCAGACCTGGCTGAAATTGAGGAGTTCTTCTGCCCTAGGAAACAACACGGCCCTAAACAGTTGAGATGGGGTGATGAGAATTACTTGGAGGATTTTTGCAGCCAGCTGTGGAGCGCTCTCCTCCAGCCCCTCACTCCCACTCGGGAGGTCCCCAGGGCAGCTCATGAGCCTCCTGCAACAGGTCCTGGCAAGGGACACGTTGCTGCAGCCAGTCCATGGGGCACCTGCCCAGACTCCTGCCATGAGCACTGCTGGGAATTACTTATAAAAATAGAGGTGGGCTGAGAGCACGATTCTGCCCAAGAGGATCACAGCTGGGCAGTGGGGATTCAAACACTAGAATCCTATAGAACACTAGAATCCTGTAGAATGCCAGCTACAGGATTTAAATGTGGCCATAGATGCATGTAGACAATAAAACTGTTCATAAGATGCTTCTGCTCTAGAGAAATCACAAATGTGTCTGAGACGTCTTTCCTTAGACATCACTACAATACAGCAGGAAAGTGGCTTTTCACTCCCCTGGGAGCTGAAATCATCCCATCCCAACCAGGAATGCAGAGTTTCAGAACTGGCAAACTGAAATGCTTTGTGCCCAAAAATTTTGAGAGCTCTCCTCTCCATTTCAGTCCCTATTCTCTTATCCATTTACTCTGAACTGTAAATCAACTGAAATTAAAAAACATAAATAAAAGTCAGCTTGAAGAACATGGAACTTTCTGTTCCCCAACTGTTCAAATGGACATTTCACATCCCCCAGACAATGTACTTCAATCATTTTTTTGAAGGTAGTTCACTGAAACCTCTCCCCTTCCATGAACAGCTTCAAGTTTGATAAACTGCCATTTTCTGACAATAACTGTCTAATCAAAACAATATTCACCAGTTCTTGATATAATGTACCTGGGAGAGTCACAAAACCAGCTCCATGGGTCCTCACTGGACATGGAGGAAAAGAGCTGGTAAAATCAAGCAGCTTTCCCCTCTGAGGGCCACAACACGGCAGCAAGGAGAGCTAGCATCCTTCCCGTGACTAAATGATGTATTTGGAAAACAAATCCTTCCAAGACCCACCCTGGAAAGGGCATTTTGTGGGGAAGCTGAGCCTGGGGTTTCCTTGCAGCACAGTCTCCCACCCGGCACCCCAATTATAGCACATCTGCCACAGCCTTGGCTTCCCCATTAAAAGAAGTCTGCTAATTCTCTCATCAGTAGCAGCAGTGATTAATTAAAAGCATCCTATGATTAAACGAGCAACACCCAGAAAGAGCAAGATACAAGTGTGATTCAGCTGTGGCACGAAACACCAGCTCTTCTGGTGAATCTCCAGTAAATACTGAAATTTGCTTCCAGGACACCTCGCCTTGCTGGACACACAGACGTGGTGTCCTGGATAAATCATTCCCTGTTAGCTCTCTGTTTGCGTAGTGTCGATTTGTTGATGTACCAAACAGCACATTGACAAGCCCTGGCAGCACATGAGATGGGAGCAGACAGGGCAGCATCTCTCATCAACACCACACAGCAAGTGAAGGAGGCGGGGAGGAGGCAGCCACAGGCACCCACCCAGACCTAACCCAGGCTGGCAGGGTGCAAACCATGGCAGCGAGGAGGGGATGCCTGGCACCAAGCAGGGCACTGCCCGGGAGGGGACAGGAGGCAGCAAGGGAAGATGTCCCCAGGTACTAAACGTTGCCTCTAGAGGTATGTCAGAGCTGGACCAGCGCCTTGCCCCTTTTGCAGCATTCAGAAATAAGCTGTAATGCATTTCTTTCTTTTTTTTTTAAACTGAGTAGAAGCTCACAAGTGAGGTTTCTGATGGCAGAAGGGACATGCTCCATTTCCAGCTGGGCACGAGACGTGGCAAACGCTGCTCTGTCCTGTGCCTGGGGCTCCAAGGTGTCTGCTGAGCAAGAGAGGCTGAAGGCAACGAGTGAGGAAAAAGGTGAGGACAGAGGCTCAGGCCATTAAAAGCACAAGCCCTGGGGGCAGAGTTCCCCAACTCCTGACAGACAAGCCCTGCTGCGTGAGGAAGTGCAGCCAAGTGCCCTGGCAGACAGTGCACGGAGCTTACAAGGCTTCTAGTCCTGCCTTCCTCCAGCCATGACCCATATAAGGCACAGGCATGGCACAGGCTCTTCATCATCATCATCATCAGACCTTCACCCAGTGCTGTGGGCATGTCTGGTGTGGATCCATCCATCCTCATTTCCCCTTTGGCCAGGCTATGGCCCAAGCCTTGCTCTTGCCCAGCCCCTGCCCCTGGGGATGGCAGCACAAAAGAACAGAAGCACCCCAGGGTCTTTCCTCTCTATCTTGCTAACAATAAAATAGAAGAGAATAGAAAAAATGCTCTGTCTCACCACAGCACAGAGGGAGGGCTGGGGAGACCGGCCAGGAGGCAGATCCCTCCTGATCCCCAGGGCTCTGCCTCTGCAAACGGGTCCAGAAGACCGTGAAAACTTCTAACCCATTCAAACGGCTGCAGAATAAAACCCTTCTGAAATCATTACCATGGCAACTAAGGAAAAATAACACAAAAAGAAAATACCAACCTCAGCTATTTCACAGGAAACACCAACAACATTTTACTGAGTCATCACTTGCAGATTTTTAATATATATACATATGGAAAAAAAAAAATACCAAACGGGTCACACAAAGACACGATTTCCAACCTGACACTTCTCCATTAGGATCCTTTCCACCCTCCTCATGGGTGCAGACACGTTCCAGGTCTGCCTCCAAACAGAAGCCAAACTATGAGTCCTGGGGCAAAACATGAGAAATCCTGATGAATGGAAGCAGCTATTAACTAACAAAATGAGATGCCCTTTTTTTGCCCTCTCTCATGCCTGATTCCCCATCATTTATAGCTCATGGCTGTATCCTCAGCCAACCAACAAGCCTTCTCCCCACCCTGCCCTCATGGCACCCACATTATTCCCCTGCCTTGGTGCATCTGGTGTGCTCTGAAAAACCACTTTGGTTCCCTTGGCTCCTCTTAGCTGCTTGCTCCTTTATAAATAGAAACTCAATCCACACATATTTTCAGCCATGACTTTCGTTGTCTTTGGGGCTCCTTAAAAGGCATCGGGCTTTAGCTGTTGTCCTGGGTCCAGCAGCACAAACCTGAGCTATGCTTAATTGGAGCCCAATAGACTGATAGGCTTTATCTATTCATCCTCTGCCACATTGGTTAAAGAAAACAATTCAGAAAGCAGCAGGATTGCAGCGGGCTTTGCTCTGCTTCTCCTGGGGCTGGAGACACAGAAAGGGCAGCGTGCTCACTGTTTGGTGGGCTGGAGGAGGACTGCTGGGAAGTCCAGGATTTACAGGCATTTATTAGAAGGACTTTGACAGACAAGCAAACAAGTCCAGTGTCATCCCATCACCGCATGGGAAAGGAGGATTTTGTTACGGGCTGAATGGAGGCTGAATATTTGATGCCATGGCGAGTAATGCTGTAAGAAAGGGCAGAAAGCTGCTTTCACTCCAGAGAAAGAGGAGCTGTCAGCACAGGAGGGACTCCCCTTCCACCAGCACTGCTAATCTCCTCACCTTCCACCTGTTCTTCCTTGTTCCAATTAACAAATGTCCCTTCCCACCCTACACCTGCAGAAGGAAGGAGCTGAGTCCCACGGACATGGCACCTTGTGGTGCAAGACCTTCCTCTCCACCACATCCTTGTTGGGCAACCATGGCCAACAACTGAATTCCCCAGCCCTGATTGCCCATACAGAGCCATGTCCCCAAACACCTCTGCCTCATCAAGCAATCCTGAAGGGATCTGCCGTGAACTATCCCTGCCCAAGACCATAGAGAGGACCTGCAGACCATGGTCTCCTCCCCCAAGCCCTGGGGCTGAGCTCTCTTTACCACTCTCAGGAGACACAGCAGGTATTCTTGCCTGAAGTCCTTATCTCTCTCAGCTTGAGATTTCTGGATGAATATTATCCCAGAAAATGCAAGAAAAACATGAACTGGCTCATCCCTCTGCCCAGGTTTCGAAGGAGCTTAAGCTGAACAAAAGCTGCATTTCCACTTGGTCACACCTTGTAAGTACTTGAGATTTAAAGCCCTCTATTTCTAGTTAATCTAAACCAAGTTTGAAACTTATCTCTCCATTAGTACTTGAGAAGGTACCAGGGGGAGGGAGGAAATAAAAAAAAGAGGGAGAAAAAGGCTGTCTCTGTATGGCTCCTGCACAGTTCTGCTGAACCTGGGTTTCTGATGCTGGTAACACTATCTCTAATGCTGACAGACGTCCATGGGGGAAAAGCTGGTCGTTTCCTAACATCAGCAAAAAAACAATTATAACAAAGAGCTGAAATCCAGCAGAGACGAGGGAAAAAGCGCCCGGCTCCTGTTCCCACTCCCGCTGGGGGCTCAGCAGGGTGGGAAGAGGCTCTGCGAGGACATGGATGGCAGCAGGGCAGAGTCATGGGCACCACCAGCATGAGGATCAACCTCTTCCAGGAGAACTGGGGGAAAAATCTCTGGGAAATAACCAACAATCAGCAATTGGGAGCGCTTTCAGACGAAAGCATGTGCAAGCTGAGGATGCTCCAGAAGCCCTAGTTGAGTTTGCTGGCTCCCACCCAAGGGGAACAACCTCAATAATCAGAGAAGAAGCAGAGAGGAACGCCCGGCTATCTTCAGAGAACAGCAATTTTTCATCCACAGGGGGATGAAGTGAGTTTCAAAATCACACATCATTTTCCCATTTCACTGAGCTGGAGTCTCTTCTCAACTCTGCCTGAGCAGAGATAACATGGGGGTACAGATGGCAGCTGAAACAACAGCTGTAATGATAGAATCTAAGGCAGCCCGAGTATCTCCAGCCTCTGAACTAAATTACCAGGAAAGGATTGACACTTATGGCTCCCCGTCCAGGGAGAAGAAAACTTCTGTAGATGTCAAGGAATCCACATAGGCTTATCCCTAAAGCATGCAGAGAACTGAATTATCTGGTAAAAAACCCCATACGCTTTCCAGTTGCATGAAATCTCATTTAATTTTCAAACCACTCAGTCTCCAGAACCAGGATGAAGTCTGCTTTACAGGCACAGCCCAATCTTTAAAGGCTCTGAGGGCCGTGGCCCTGCTGTATTTTGCATGGCAGTCTGGAAGAGCTTCGTGAGCAAGTCAATTAAAACACACGAGTTCCTACAAGACCTCATAAACCCTTCAAATCACTGACAAGCTGAAGAACCCCTGAGGTTCATAAAAAGAATTACCCCCAATAACAAACAGGGAGCCAGTTTTGAAGTCAGTGATTCTAGTGATTAACAGCTCTGATGACTTCCATTAGCGTTGACTTGACTTCTCCAGTCTCCCACAACAAACCGTTAGTAAGAGTAATTCCTGCTCAAGCAGGAGCTAATTGAATACAGCATGTGTAAATCTATAGGGCACCTCATTTTCCTACTGTGGGAGTGCCCTGTGCAGGTGTAGCACTAAGAAATGAAGCTGACTCTAGCTACAAGCCCTGTGTTGGGCAAAGCCAGCAGACACTGAAGGAGGGAAAGCCTCATTGAGCTGCCAAGGCTTTGATCTCTTGGCTAAGAGTAGCTGCCAAGGGGCTGGAGAGATGTGTAATGGAGTTAAATAGAGACAAGGGATATGCACCGAAGTGGAAGTGGAGGTATCTCTAGGAAGAAAAGATGTTGCATGAATGTGGGACCTTGTGAGCTCCCGAGAACTGAGGCAGATGGAGGTTGTCCAGGGAAAGGCTGTTTCATTGATTTAAGGGATGTGTAAGTGCCCTCCTGAATCAAAGCCTAATGAGTTATGTTCATACAGGGAAGCATCAAATTAGAAATTTCACCACAGAAAAAAGTTGGGCTGTACTATTCTGGCCATGGCTGGAGTAAAGCAGCCGGGGTGCAGGGTTAAGAGGGTACAGCACCAGTCTGCACCCATGTGTGATGCAGAGAGCCCCTGGTCCAGCACCAGCTGCTGCCTGGATGTGGGAGAGGTCTTTGAGTCCCTGCATTCACAGGAAACAATTCAAGAGGGATGCAAGAGATACCAAAAATATTTTACAAAAAAAGGATTCCCTTCCTTCCCTGGAGGCCTGACAAATCCAGGCACATGAAAGAAGCCAAAATTTAGATGTCCTGGATCAACCTGATGTGGAGCTGCTGAGGTTGGTCATGCCAATCATTGGTGTTGCCCATGACCACCCTATGCAGCCAGACAAGGGCGAGCTGGGCAGCACACACCTTGCAAGCTGCAGCTCATCCCCAGATCCTCCACAGGCTCCACGGGGGACGAATGAGCACTTGGCAAGATGTCACTTTGGCACATGGGGATGTCAAAGGAGCGGCCTCCATATGCCTGACAAATCTGGAGCTGCCCTCCACTACTCCCACGGCCAGCAGCAAAATGTTCAACTTGGCTTGAAACTGGTGGGGATTAGGATGTTCTTGACCACCAGGTCCTGGGAGTAAAGTGCTTCTGATCCCCCAACCACCCTTATTTCTTAAGGCATTTCTCACAAATGGATCCAGACCTGCTGCCCTTCTGCCTGTGCAGGACTTCGGACATTAGCACAGACTCAAGCACCCCTGGGGCACCAGCCTTCCAAATCCCCACTGTCCAGCTCCTTTACACCACTTCTCCATAGAGCAATCGCATTTTCCTCCCATGTGGAGAGATCAATCAGTGGGTGCCACAACAACTATTAATTTTCAGCTACCTTACCTTCTTCCCTGCACACCTCATTCGGGCAGAAGCAGAAGTACATAAATACCATTTGGGTGACTGTTACAAATGCTTGAACCTGGAGCCTAATGGTTGCTCCACACCAGCAGGTTTCCTGATGCTGCTGCAGTTACTGACCCTTCACCTCCCCTCTCGATCATCCTGGATACCTGAAAATTTCATCTGGTGCTGATTAGGAAGACTCTCATGTTCTCCAGCCTCAACTGTTTGCATAAATAGACACTTTAATGCTTTTTGCCAGCAAGCTTTCCTTTGATGCTTTGGCACAGATGGTTGATATTTCCATACCGCAGCGGCTATTAGATCATAATGTTACCAGTGACAACTCTACATCATCTGCACCATGTACACCCCAGGCCCCTGCAGAGGGATGCACCAGGAATTCAGCTTGAGATGCTACCATGGGCTGAGGCTGCTCCTGCCTCTGCAGATGGAGTTTGCACACCTTGGTTTGTGGCACTTCTGCTTTCTGAATTCTTACAACCCCTTTCTGGAGACGGGGGGACTCTGCCAGTTATCCTTCTGGCAGGGAGATGTCGGGAATCACCTCTTCCCAATTCCTTGAAGAATTGCCTCCCACAGATGATGAGCTTTTCTCCTTGGGTGCTGTCCCAAACAGTTATAGAACTGTTTATGTCAGAAGAGGCCTTTAAGATCATTGAGTCCAACCATTAGTCCAGCACTGCCAAGGCCACCACTAAACCATGTCTCTCAGCAGCACATCTACATGTCTTTTAAGTATCTCCTGGGGCAGCAACTTCACCGCTGCGCTGGGCAGCCTGGGCCAGTGGTTGACAACCTTTTTGGGGAAGTAATTTTTCCTAATGTCCAACCTAAACCTCCCATGGTGCAACTTGAGGCCATTTCCTCTCATCCTATTACTTGCTCCAACCTCCTTTCAGGTAGTTGTAGAGAGTGAGAAGGTCTCCCCTGAGCCTCCTTTTCTCCAGGCTAAACAACCTCAGTTCCCTCAGCTGCTCCTCATAAGACTCATTCTCTAGACCCTTCACCAGCCTCGTTGCCCTTCTTTGGACGCTCCAGCTTTCACCCTATCATGTCTCCAATTTACTTTTAAGAATTAACAAAAGGTTTTCTACAGCTCTGAACCCATTTCCTTCCTTTCTTCAGAGACACCAGAGTTTTTGACCACTCTAGATCCAAGTCCCCACAAGCTCCAGCCATGGATTTGAACCAACTGCAGCTTTGGGGAGGCCAGTGCAGGACTCTCCGGTCTCTTGTTACATTAACAATGGCAAAACACCGCAGAGACGGCGGCTGAAATTCAAGTGCTATTTAAACAAATGAATATGTAGGGTATAGTTCATACAATGCGAGTTCAGACAAGGAAAATCGGAACAGCCAGGCAGCTCAATGCAAACCAGATTTTAAAAACAAAAACAAAACCCCAAAGCCCTTCCTCAAGGAAGCCCTTGCCGAATTCTTTCCCCTGCTGAGGAGTCCAACATCACGCCTCGTGCTAAAGCCTTTGCATTTCACTCCAAGGAAGGGCTTGGAGGAAAGAAGAACAGCAGCACATTACGGAGCACAGCCTGGCTCGCAGCCAGGGCTGGGGGAAAGCAGCACAGGAACCCTCTGGTTCAGCAGCACATTTTACTCCTGCTCTATGGCAGAACAAGCTTTTGCAAAGCCCTCACCGGGTGAACCCGCAGCGCTGCAGTCCCAGCTCCCCCAAGGCAAATCAGCCAATTGGTTCAACAGTGTGTTTAAAATCCCCCAGAGCCTCCCTTTAAATCAGCTTTATATTCCTCTACCTAAAGCTAATAGTTTCTACCTGCATTTTGCTCCATCTCTGTAGAAAAACAAGCTATTTAGCAGTCACATTAATAATCTGCGGCAATCTGGTTGTCATTTCCCTGATGGAAAATTTCACCCCGCTGCCCAGCAGCCGTGACGTGGGGAGAGCTTATGTGCACCTCACCCCGCTCTGCTCGCCTCCCACTGAACCCAGCAGTGTGAGAAAGGCAAGAGTCAGAGCTGGGCAGGTGGGGAGGATGGGCAGAAAGCGCAGAGAGAAGCCTGGTCAGGTGTCCCCACGGCTTCACAACACGTGAAGGAACCACCCGGAAGCAACCTGATGCTGAGTGAGAAAGTCAGCAAGCTCGTGTCAGAAGGAGCTTAGAGGAAACCCAGCTCCTGAACTCCCAGCCATATAATGGTAAAACATTAGCTGACAGTGACTTTACTGCGGAAGGTGGTCTATGGAGAGGAGGTCCAAGATGGAAGGTTCTAAGGTAGGAGATGAACTCCTGGTGACATGAACTATCTTTGCTACGTGCATCCAGCACCCCTGGCTATGGGTGCTCGATCTGGCCAGGTTGACTGATGGGTTAATGCAAACAAACAGCCAGAGGTAAGGGACACTATTTTCAACACACTCCCAATTTCTGCTCATTTTGATGTGCCTTCAAAGAACGCTTTCATCCTAAATATCCCAACCTGGCTTTCTCTGGTGGATAAGTCTGTTAAGCAAGTGACTGAAAGACTGTTTCAGTCTTCTAGGTATCTTTCACAGAGAGAAGCAGGTCCCTCGAGGATGCCCGTCCCAAGGTGAGACTCAAAGCCTCCAGAGGAGCACATTTCTCCCTTGGCTATAACGAGGACCTTGGCTGACCAGCTCCTGTCTTGAAGTCCAGGATGCTCTGGTGGTTCCAGAGCTGCTGAATCCCACCCAACAATGCCGGGGACAGATGTGAGGGCAGAAGCCTTCCTCCTCCCAGAGTTACCACCATCCCATCCTCCCTCTCACACAGTAGCTGCTACCACGTCCTCTCCCCTTTGGCAAGGGGCTGGTAAACACCACAAAGGCTTTTGACATGGCACCATATAACATGTCATAGAAGTATTTATCCTCATATAGCCTGATGTGCCCAGGGTGGCCTCATGTAAAAAGCCCAAGAGGTAAATATCCATTAAATAAGCAGAGAGCTTAATATAGAAAGTCACAGTCAAGTACTCTTCAAGCTCCCTCACATCTTTGCAAACATCAGCCAACAAAGATAAATTTGGCGAGGTTGATCACTTGCACTTTTAGGAAAGGCTGTTCAAAAAGAAAAAAAAAATAAATAAAAATCACATGTTTCAGTGTTTATAATCTCTGTAGAAAGGCCGAGTCCAGCATTTCTCCCCTTTAATTCCTGCTCTCATAACTGTCAGATTATGAAACTGCAGAGTGTAAGCCTCCCGAGTTTACAGAAAAACACCTCTCTGCTCGCTGCTGCCACTCTCAGCAGACGAACTAATAAAAACAAGCTCCGCTATTCACTCCAAATGCCTGGGAGAAAGGAATCTGGAACAGTAGTAGCTTCAAAATACTGTCAAAGAAAGCAACCACCCACAGCGTCTGGAGTCCCCCCACACTTATCAGCTCCTTTCACCTTGAAAACCACCGCAAAAATCTGCCTGTTCCCACCCAGCTGCCTGCTGGGACCCACCACTGGCCGGGGCAGAGGACAACAACACCCTGCTGCCCTACTTCCCCTGAGCCAAAGAATTAAAGAGCTGTGCTGCCTTTAGGGTGTTTGATGATGGGAGCTTGCTCAGCACCCATCCCTGATGGGATGGTCACCCTAGGGGTGAGAGCCTACACCAGCTTCTCCCAAAGATGCTCCTGGAAAAGGGCAACAAGCTTTGACAATCCAGCCCTTGGACAATGGCAGCAAAGACACAGTGGATCTGCGTTCATCTTTCAGCCAAAGGAGGACTGTAGCTGTTTATTGGTTTCTGTGAGCCACCTCCCCCCCAGTCCTGAGGAGAAGATCTTCCCGACATCATTAAATAAAGGTGGAATCACTCAGGCTCCCCACAGAGCTCCCGTCAAGGGCAGCACATGAAGGTGAAACCTGCAGGACTTCAGAGCACATCACTGTTTAATGTGTACTGAACACAACGGTGAGGCAGCCAGACTGTGTCAGGGCGTCAGGAGAAGGTGCTGGCTGGAAGGGACACATCTAGCACAGCCACGTCCCCCAGCGTTCCGTCATTGAGGCATTAATGCCATGGGAGGACACGGGAATTTGGAGCTGATCTGCAGCCACCACTGCTGTCACTGGAGCTGGGGGGGAAAGGTCTCTGCGTGCGACTGCGAGTGACTCCACAAATGTGCCAGGAAGGAAGAAAAGTAGAGAGGCATGACTTGGGACACAAGAGAGTTCCCAGCAAAGGGCTGGTGCTGGGATGGGGGTGGCCGTGTCTGCTCAGGTGGGGAGAGCTCTGGCATCCCAGGAGAAGCACCATGCTGGGAGCCCTCAAGCATCAACAGGGTGTATAACAAGGTTTTGCAGGATCTCAGCATCCCCATTAATAAACTCTTCCCCCAAATTCAAACAAAGTGAGCCCCTGCAGCATCAAGCCACCCCACGTCTGCACCAGGACCAGGGGCACCATGCCAGGCACGCCACCAGCAGCAGCCACAAAACGTACATGAGACCAGACTGTGCAAAAGCCTCCCTGAAAGCAGAGCTCTTGTCATCATTACAGAGACATTTCAAGAGGAACACGGCAACTCCTTTTCTTAATGACTATATATAGGGAAAAGCTTTGGTAGGTGACAAGTGTAGGAGAGGCTGGAGCAGAGGCAGCCTCTTGCCTGTGAGGACTCAGATAATCGAGCGAGGAAATAGCCAGTGATGAGTCTATTTTGGACTCACAGTGCTGTTGCTGGAGCGTTCACGGGGGAGGCAAAGGCATTTGTTACCTCCTCTCCAGGGACTGCAAATTCAATAGACTTTCCTGCCTGCAGCCACTTCCAGCACTGCTGGCACTGTGGGGCTGGCACAAACCCAGGGGCAAATGGTTGCTCCCCCTCCTTGGTCCCCACGCCGTAGAAGCCACCAATACGTGGTGCTGCCCACGTGATGGTGGTCTCAGAATGGTGTTGAGCATCCCTGGTGGGACTGGGATGCAGGAGCTCACACAACCCAGTACCAGTCAGGGTGGTCGCTGCCTGCACACTGGGAGCAGGCTCAAAGGAGAAAAATCAACCCTGCTCTGTCCTGGGACCCTTTCTGCAGCATCCCAATGCCTCTCACCCCAAACCATCCCACCAGTGGCTGCAGTTGGACCCGCAACACCTCCTGCATCCTCTCTGCGTCAGGAGCCTCCAGACAGCACTGACCTGCTCGTGGTACTCGATGCCCATGCTGAGTGTGTTGATGAGAATGGCCACCATGATCCCGCGGCCAAAATATTTGCTGTCCACGATCTTGCGGAAGGTCTCGCACACCACGGTCCAGAAGGCCAGCACCCGGCTGGCTCTCCTGGCCCGGGCTCTGCCCCGCTGCGGGTCCCTCTGGTCGCTGTACTGGGCATCCTGGGTGAACTCATAGACCCCCTCGCTGTCCGAGTCGCCCGTCTCGTTGTCCGTCAGCTCGGCCTCGCTCGCCAGCGCCTTGAGGCAGTAAGGGCAGCTCTCAGGGTTGCAGGAGCCGCTCTCCAGCTTGGTGCAGGGGCTGGAAATCTTGCAGGAGCTTTGGCAGGGACCTGAAACACCAACGGGGCAGGGCAGCCCATCAGCCAGGACCAGGGGACTAGGGGAGCCACAGGAGCAACCCCCAGTCCCTGTCAGCACCAAACTGTTGCCCTGGACATGACAGACACTTCCTAAGAGGAAAGGGACTCCTGTAGGGTTAAAGATCCCCTGGGCTACCCCGAGAGCCTTCTCCCCAGTTCCAAAGCCCTCTTTGTGGCTCCCAGGCAGACCCTGCAGCCAGCCCAGCATCCCTGGCCCACCTCTTTATACCTCTGGCCATCATGGCTGGGAGAAAGCAATCAGCTCCCAAAGCCCTGGCAGGCCCTGGGCTGTAATTATGGGGAGCACGGCTGCCAGCAGCCTCCTTTCCTGCTCCCACTGTTTGCTGATGCTCTGAAACCATCAGCTTCCCCCTCCATGCGCTGCCCTCAACAGCAGCTGCCAGGTGGCTCTCGGGTGACAAAACCAGTGGGATATTCCCCCAAAATCCCACCAGCTGGCTGCAAAGGGAAAGGCTATCTGCAAAGCACGCTCCTGACTCACACACAGCAGCACATGGCAGCGTGAACCAAAACCCAGCACTAAACCATTTTGGAGCCCAGCTCTGTGTATTTAGTCTCTGGGCAGCTCTGGGCTGAGGACAAGACTTGGTCTCTTCCCTGCACAGCTCCTGGCTGGAAAGGTCAATGCTACTGCAGTGGAGTGGAAAAAGGCATTGACCTCCTGGGAAAGCTTGGCTAGAATTGTTTCTTGGAGGCTGAGAGGGTTTGGAATAGACTGGCCTGAGCTCCCAAACCTCAGGATGTGGAGGGCGAAAAAGAGCATCTTGTGGTGAAGGCTTGAAACCCTCAATCCAGGAAAGCTGCATTCAGAGCCTGGCTCTGTTACAGGCTTCCTGAGCAAATCACAGATTTTTTAATACTCGACATCTGCAATTGCCATTGAGCACTCGTGCAAAGCAGACACTTGATCTCCCCAAGCCTCATGTCCCGTAGGGAGTGGAGCTACACAGTGCTCAGGGATGTGCTGGGACTCACATCTGAAAGATGTCCACCCCCAAAGTCTGCAGCAAATGATGGGCAACACAGCCACCTCTAAGCCCTGCATTTCAGTAAGGAAGGGGCATGATCATTTGGAAATGTCACTGAGTCCACTTCTAGCTGGGGAGCTCAGGAATTTGGGGAGTGTTCCCTGTAATGGCAGAATAAATTGGTTTGGGGGGAGATGGGGTTGGGGAAGAAAATGGGTTCATTGAAAACACTTGTTTTCCTTGGATTTTTGCAAGTATGAAGCCTGGGAGGTTGAAACCTCTCTCCTGGTTTTGGCTCTAAGATGCATTAGGTAGGTCAGAAGGTTCATGTTGGCCTCACCTGGAAAGCCATCGCCTTTCTCCGTAACATGGACTGAAAAGAACCCTGCAAAGATTCAGAACAAGAAGGGAATTAAGTCATAGCTTGTACTTCTGCAAGGCAACCCCAGACCAACATCCAGCCCCAGGCTCACCCGTGCTCTGCGTCTCCAGCAGCTTGTGCATGGTGCTGTATGGCCCGGGAGGGATGTTGAGGCTCGTCAAGGTGCTGCTCCCAGCACCAACCGCCGCCTCCCCCAGGTTCTTCTCCTTCAGCATCTCATGGGAGGTACTGGAGTGCACCGTGGGGTACACCTTGCAGCCCACGATGTTCTGAGGGATCCCCTCTGGGCTGGGCAAGCCAAGGCCTGGCTGCGAGAGGGATGAGCGGCAGCGCACCGGCTCGAAGTGGCAGTCAGCGTGGTAGATGCTGTGGACGGACTCAGTGTTGCTGGGAGTGGTGCTGGGGGCCCCGTGGGGGTTCGATGCCGAGGGAGGGAGCATCAGCCGGTTGGTCCCGTTGTGGAGCGAGCTGGTCTCCACATCGCTGATCTCCGGGCTGGCACGGGGTGCCCGCAGGTTCCCATTGCCCAGGTGATAGTGGTGGTGGTGGTGGTGATGGTGGTGGATGAGGTGGTGCACGGAGGACCTCTTTCTGCTCCGGCGCTTCCTGGTGTGCCGGTCGGCCCCTGCCTTGCTCGTGGGGCTGGCGAGGAAGCCCATCCTCACGCCCGCCACCCGGTAGACCTCCAAAAGCTGCTTGCTGCCTTTGCGGGCAATGTAAACCAGGTACTTGAGGAGCTCATCATAGCAGCTGCCCGGCTCCGAAAAGCTGGCAAGGGTGCTGGCGTTGGACAGGTAGCGCACCCGCTGCTCCTTCATCAGCTGGCTCTCGCGCTGCTTCGTCTCGGAGAACTGCGTCGCTATCACCACTAGGCAGAGGTTGATCATGAAGAAGGAGCCCACCTAAGGGGACAGGAGCCATCAGCCACCTCAGGGTGGTCACGTCCACCCCATAGCCCTGCCTCACCCCACGCCCTGGTGCAAGGAGCAGGAGGCAAACCCCAGCCAGCCCCATCCCCATGCCAGCAGTGGGGACCACCAGCCAGGACTCACCCCTCGAGCCCCTGCCCGGGGGACTCCCACGTCAGCGCTGCGTGGGGGACGTCAAAGATCAAAGACGAGAGGAGATTATTTTGACAAAACCCTTTTTGCTCTTTTAAGATGGTGTTTTTCTCTCTCGGCAGACAGCGGTTGTAATTATCACAATTAGTGGCATTACGATGAACGCGCTGAGCCTTCCTGAGAGGAGCGTTTTTTCTGGCAGCGTGTGGGCAGCTCGAGAGCAGATCCCTCTCCCCTGCTAACAGGATTTGCGGGTGACTGTTACGCAAGGGCATCAGCAGCCTGTACCCACAGCTTGGACGTTTTATTTCCCACCAGGGTTTCATGAGGTTCTGCCTTCTGCAGAGCCCAGCCTGGATCACAGAGAATTACTGACGTGCTAACGGGCTATCACGCTCTGCTAATGTTACTTGCACAGCATCTGGAAAAGTACTGCTCGTCCTTCCTCCCCATCATTTTGGAGATGCTGAGAGCAAGGGATTGTTTCTTTTTTGGGGAAGCTAATAGGTGAACTAGAAAAAGCATCATGGACTAAACGACCTCCTGCCTTCTCACCAGGGTTTGAGTCCTGGTTTGATGAGGAGCAGAAATCCCCACAATGGCCTAATGGATAACGTGAGGCTATTTTGCTGGACTTAGTCCAATTAGACAGCAAGAAAGGGACTCATCTCACTTATCTCAGCTACATCTGAGTGAGGCACCTAATGATCCTTAAGAGTCAAGAGAGAAATAGGCACATCAAGTCTGAAATGCATCTAATTTATTTTGGATGTCTACCTTCAGAAGAGATGAATCACCCCCTTAAAGCACCTATTTTTCTCTCTTGACGATAAAGGGAGTCTAGACAACGAGCTCAGCCAGTCACAGTAGACAATTCTGCTTGCATAGATGGAGCCCATCATGGAGCCCACCCCACAGAAACTCTTTGTTGGCTCCTTAGTGGGTGGTCTCGGATGATGCTGTGAAGTGTGGGTGGGCTGTGGGCAGTAATCTCTTCCCTCCTTTCTTAATGTGCTCTCTGAAGTTTGGGACTGTTTTGCTGAAATGTCATCTCTAAACCAAGGCCTCAACCAGCTGGGTTCTTCAATATGGGGCAACTTCTGGGCAGCCTCTTCCCCTTCCAGAGCTCAACACCTGACCGGGGAAAATTTGCCTACTTTTAAACTTAAATTCAAGGTGGCAACTAAGAGGCAGGACCTTGGAGCACAAGGAGAGAAGTAGTAGAAGCAGAAGCAACACAAGTGTATCTATCATAGCTTAAGCACATCTTTCTTTCCTTCCTTCATGTTTGCAGCAGAATGCAGCTGCAATATAACACCACCTTGAAGCTGCATGTCTTCCAGCACACTGGTTTCTACCTCAGCTTTTATAGTCACTGCATTATCTGCCCTGTTCCTCTGGGTCACTTCACCCTTCATTCTCCAAATGCCAGGAGGACCCCTATGTCCCCATAAGGCCACTCACAATGATCAGGAGGATGAAGTAGATGAAGTTGTAGAAGGAGTGTGCATCCATGACAAAGTACATGATGTCCACCCAGCCTTCCAGCGTGATGACCTGATGGAGATAGGAAGGGAAAACAAACCCGTTGAGTCTCAGTTACAACACCAAGTGTACAAGTAACATTTCTCCTGGCTGGGTCATTTCTGACACCCCATAGCTGGTCTTGGTCCAATACAAGACACTGAGGAGTCAAATCTTGCTCCTACTAATGCCAACAGCCACGTTATCAGCTACCCAGGTTGAATCCAACCCTTCTTTTCCAGCTGGACCTAGGGCCCACTACTGCATTTTGTAGTAGAGGAAAGGCCAGTCTCTAGGCCCTGCTCCACATCAGGATGGTCCTACAGCACACACAGGGGTTGGGTACTGGGGCTTTGTCCATGCACGTGAGATGGAAGCACCTTTAAAGCGGGCAGCAAATTGTATCTCTGACATTTTGAGCACCTGTGCACGACTATATCAAAGCTTGTGGTGCAAAACAGTCCCCAAGAGCGTGATTGCACAGCCCCTGGGGATATGTTGTGGGGCTCTTTGCCCACAGACAGGACTCACCTGAAATATCGCGATCCAGGCGTAGCCAATGTTGTCAAAGTTGATGGCTCCCTTGAAGGGGTTGTGCTCCCCGGCGGAGCAGTTGGTGTAATACTGGTTCCAGTTGACACAGGATGTGTTGGTGGTGTCGTTGTAGGAGTAGTAATCCAAGGTGCACTCGAGACCCTCTTCCCTCCGTGATGGGATACTCCGGCAGTAGCGCATCCCGTTCTCCCGGGGCTGGGAGCAGATGAAAGGGTTCTCGTCTTCGTTCTCTGTCTGGTAGTACTGCTCCAAATCCACCGTGTAGGGGCTGAAAGAGTCCAGATGGGGCTGAGGTTTGCACACTGATTGCAGGCAATCTGGCACAGTAACAACTCTAACAGCAAAGTCTGACGTCTGCTATTCTGGATCTTAAAGCTTTTTTTTTAAAGGGATCCCCTTGGAGCTTCTGCAGCCCCACTGGGTGAGATGATGTCCCTAACTGGATTTTGGGAAACTGAGGCAGTGCACTCAGCCCCTCTGATGACATTATTAGCAGTCACTCCACTGGGAAGTGCTCTGGCTTTGACTTTAGGGAACCAAGAGCAGGATTCAGCCTGGCAGGACTTCTCTGAAATAGCTCTCCTGCATTAAGATGGAAAACAGTCAGTTTGAGCTCTTGAACCTCCTGTCCCCCTGGAGATGCTGAGAAGTGCTTGGGGAGACTCTATGTATGAGGACCTCCCAAGCTTCCTGAGAACCAGAGACAGGACCTTCATCTGCATTTGCAGTGTCTGTCCAGCCCATAGATAAGCTCTAAATTCCCTCTGAGGGTGGCCTTACCACAGCAAGTCAGGCAAAGACTCTTCAGGGAGTTGAAACAACCCATGGCCAGCCAGAAACTGGCTTCTGGCTCTGCACACAGCTATCTCCTTAATGCTGCCAGGACTCCCACTAAAGCTTGCAGAGATATTTTTAAGCCTAGTTCAGCCCAGTTAATTCCTGCAGAATTGCCTTTAATACCCTTCAAAGCTTATCTAAACCCCTGGAATTCTGGCTCAATTAAACAGCACCCAAACCTGTGGCTCTATTGGATTTACTTGGTGGTGAAGCACCAAGTCCCTCTGCTCCTGCCATAACAGGGATGTGCCCTGGTGATCACAGAACCGCAGAATGGTAGGGGTTGGAAGGCTCTGGAGATCATCTTGTCCAAGCCCCCTGCTCCAGTAGGTCACCCAGAGCAGGGTGCCCAGATCGTGTCCAGGCAGGTTTGGAATCTCTCCAGAGAAGGAGACTCCACAACCTCACTGGACAGCCTGGGCCAGGCTCTGCCACCCTCATAGCAAAGGTTTTCCTGATATTTAGGTGGAATTTCCTATGTTCTAGGTTGTGCCCATTGTCCCTTGTCCTGTCACTGGCAACTACTCCTCAAACATTCCTACACCTAGCAAGATGGCTGGCCAGGAAACTGGGTGCTACAGAACCTCATTTGATCACAGTAGTCCTCTTGGCCTTAAAATCCAGGGATCTGGGAAAACTAACACCTTAGGACCGGGACTATCTCTTGCTCTGAGACTGAAAACAATCTAGCATCACAAAATGTCTGCTAGCTCCATCAGCTTTCCCTGGAGTTTAGGTCAGATTACAAATGCCATACCAACAAACACTGCTGAATGGGATTCAGACCTCAAGTCTTGACAAATGCAGAAAAGGTCACACTTTAATGATATGTTGAATTTAGAAAGCCTGAACTCTTATTCTCAGGGGTTTTCTGGAGGCTCTTATCAATCAGAGAGGTTCTCAAGTGTCAGCTGAGGGTTAAGGACAGCTATGCAGGACTCAAATGACAAATTGTCACAGCTCCGGCTGTGTGTGCCTGAGCAGGAGTTGTGGTGGCATTTAGGAGCAGGGAGCATTTACAGAAGACCAGGGACATCCTTGTCTCCTGGAGGCATAGGCTCGCCCAAGCTGGACAGACTTCTGCTGCCCACACAGACTCACATGCTGAAGTTCTCGGGGAGGAAGCAGCGGTTCCTGAGCAAACCTGCCCACAGCTGGACTCCCACGATGCCGAAGATGAAGAAGACAAAGAAGCAGAGAAGAAGGACGTTCCCCAGCATGGGCAGCGTGTCCAAGAGAAGAGTCACCAGGATGCGCATACCTGAGGCAAAGAGGAAAAGTCCATGCTGAATTTTCTTACTCCAGCTATGTCCTCCTGACCTTTTCCTTTCCATCCATACTTTCCCCTCCACTGACAGTCACTGTCTTCCCAACCACCGCCCTTGTCACCCACTCAAGGCTTGCAAACACTCGCAGCTCCCCAGTCCCCTCTGGTTCCCCCCAGGAGCCCCTGGGAAACCCTTCTTCATCCGTGCCCTGCTCCTGAGCACATGACCTACCTCCCCTGCTCTTCTCCCTTCACTCCCCACTCAAGTCCTAAAGCTTTCTAGCAATTATATGTCTCCTTTCTTCCCTGAGACCAAACTCTGACTTTCTCCCTTGCACAGCTGTATTTCTTTCCCCACTCCATATATATTAAAATTCCCTTCCCTCTCTAATTCCCCTCATCTACCCTAAGTCCTCTCTCTTCCTTAAAATACAGGACTTTCTCTAGCAGTTAATTCTCACAAGTTCAGGAACAGCCAGTTCCATAACAAAGACAAATTGATGGTGACTTCAACTTGACATTTACACACAAAAAAATTGATCTCATCTGACATCTCTGTAATATTCTGCTCATCTCTCGCTCTCCTCCTTTCCCCTTCTTCCCCATTCTCTCACTCATTTGTATTGATTTTCATGTACAGAAAGCCTTACTGCTGCACCTTTTACTTTGATACTTCAGAAGAAGACTTTCGTCTCTCTTCCTGATGCTGTCACCTCCTCTATCAGGGTTTTTCTTCTGCTAAGGAACAACCACCTTGCGCCAACTCCTAATTAACTGAAATGACTTTCTATGGTTGCTGTATTTATCATCATACAAAACTCTCTTTTTCCTTTTCCCATCTTACATTTCTATCCCATTGTAACTACATTGCGGAGAAGCCAAGATAAATTACCCGGGATTTCAAAATACATTAAGTGAATTATATCCCCAGTTAGACAGTGGTGGATAAATTCAGCCATCCATCAGTACAGCAGCGGGGATAAAAAAAAAACAACATTGCAAACAGGATTCTGAAGCTACAGTAATGACTGCAACAGCAGCAAAGCCAGATTAAGTTCAAGAGTCAGGACCAGAAAAATAAATAGAGCCCAGGCACATCCAGTGTCACAGACAGAACTGAAGCTGATTAGTTCCCATCAAGGCATTGGGCTAGTTCAGATAGGGGAGCTTGAACTTGAATTTAATTTGACTAAAACAATGCTGGATTTGATACACAGGATTGTAGGACCATGAAAACGACAGTTGTGATGTTGTTCTTACGCTGAACACACCCAACCTGCACAGCATCCGTGGGGGATGGGGCTCAGCACCTCTTGCAGCACCCTGGGCTTTGCCCAGCATGGTGCAGCAGGAACAGCTCCCTGGGTGGTTTGGTTGGGTTTGGAGGAGCAGGCAATGCCACCCACTGCTGTCCAAGAGGGGTCTGAGAGCCTCAAACATGACCTGCTAAGCCAGGACCGAATAGCCGCTTCCCATCCACCCAGGCTTGCCTGGGAGATGTTTGGGTTCTTGGCTGTATGGACCACCTCTGGGGAGCAGAGCAAGAGAGATGCACGAAGAGGAGGCTCCTCAGCACCTCCCAGGGGCTGCCTCCAGGCACGACAAGAATTCCTCACTCCAGTTTCTCCAGGAGGGGATGGGGTAGCCCAGGGAGGGTGGGAGCAGCGTGGCTCAGACTCCTCTGCCCATGCTGCCTGGCAAAGGCTGCTGGCTCAGCCAATCCCTATCACCTGCATCCCTTCATCTTAGCAGCCTCCTAAGACTCTCTTCAGATGAGAAAGAAAGGTGTCAGGAGACAGTCCTGGATATCTTATTGACTGGTAGCTCATCTCTGACGCCACAGGTGCCAAAAGGAATATTATTCAAAGTAGGAGAGTGACAGGCACTGGAAACCAGAGAGCAGTGGTAGGACTCAGCACCACCAGGCTTGGGTGAACATTTGAACTGCAGTGTAAGAATGGAAGCATCTGTCCTTGCTCTTCCACCTTTGGGGCACAGATACAGAGAACTTGCATCAACTGGAATAAGGATGTGACTTACTGGGGACCCTGTTAATGGCCCTGAGTGGCCGCAGGACGCGGACGGTGCGGACGGCCGAGAAGCTGACGTTCTGCAGGTCCAGGGAATACTCCAGCATCCTGCAGAAGACATGAACACAGAGAAGCATCAAGGATCTTCTGGAGAAATGTTAGATTATCAAACATTATAAATCAAACATTATATGCCAACCGCTCACAGAGGGACTTGTTACTGCATCTCTCCCATCAGGAAAGTTTGCCAGAGGAATTAATTAAGGGTTGTTTGCGTATCAGAATAAAGCCAATGAGCGAAAATGGGATACACCAGCTCACACAACCACAGATCTTTTCTCTCTCTCATCTGCTTTGGTTACTGGTTTTGCTCAGGTCCAGTGCAGAAGATTCTGAAAATCCCTGCAGGCTCCAGGGGTTCAATTTCCAGACACGGCCCTGGTTTTAACCACAATTGTACAGATACTCTAATGAATCTGGGTTCTCTGTGCTGAGCACCATGACAACTTTGAAAAGAAGAGAGGAGCATCCCCTGGTGCAGACCCTTTCCCAGGGGCACAGGAGGTGTGCAGCATGGGACACTGAGCTATGACATCTCTACAGTAGAGATCATTGGCAGGTGGATGGGCAAGCACACAAATCAAAACTGATGACACTTGTAGATAATTAATGGAGCAAACACGGACCAAGGAAATTTCCCAGTACTCCTATGCTGTGCCTGATGGGATTATTTCACAGCTCAGGACACTGAGGTGCAACCTTCACGTGACTTAGTCTGAGGATGCACTTGGACTGCTGCAAGTCCCTGGGGCCTCCCAGCACCATCTTACTCTGCTCATGTTACCTTTGCTCAAGCACTGTGGGGCCATCAGTCACGTCACCACCAGGACTACTCTCCAGCCATGGGAAAACACAAGAGCTCTGCTCAAAAACATTCTTGAAGAGGCAGAGCCAGGCAAAGGCAAGGATGAGGACCACAAGGCTCCCCACACAGCCAGGCTCCTGCTGCCACAGGCAACCTCAAGATATTAATCTCTTCCAAAAATTATCAAGTTCCACCTCAAAGCTAGTTGGGTGGTTCCCTCCATCCAGCTTTGATGGTTAGAAGCCTAACTTCCAGTCTGAATTTATTCAGGACAAGCTCATATCCATTTGTTCTTACAGCAGCATTGTCTTTCAAGCAGCTTCTATAGCTGTTCTTTGTCCCTGGTGTTTACTCACCCCATGTATTTACAGAAGACAAATCACATCTCCTCTCAGCCTTAATTTTGCAAAGCCAAACAAATCACACTCTTCCAGCCCCATCTTGCAGACAGGCTCTCTCTGCTTCCCAGTCACAACTTTTCTTCACACAAGTTAATCTCACCTCATTAGACATTAAGCTTCAGGAGGAGGCTCTGCTGGCACCTTGCACAAAGGCATCAGCGCTGTCCCCTCCCTCCCTGCTGGAAATCCCACAGGATTCATCCCGTCAGCTTTGCCACAGCTGCAGCACACTGGAGGCTTCTGCTCTTGCTGTGATCAGCCAAACCCACTCTCTCCCCTCCTGGCTGTTGGCAGGTGAGGAACACCCAGGGTGGAGAAGGCTTTCTCTTTCTAGCCCCCAAATACACGACTCCACACTTGATGCAGCAACACTTTATCTGATTTCTGATAGGCTCTAATGAGGATGATGATGATCAAACCATACCTAAGATCAAAATAACCTCAACATATTCCCCCGTGTTTAGCTGACACCCACAGCCATGAGACAGTCCCAGACACTGACTGCTGGACAGGCACATGTGGAGTGCATGTGTGCACCAGAGAGGAAGGCAGCATGTCCATGAAAGCCCACCTGGCCCCATTGACAAAACCAGCCCCTTCCTCAGCATGCAGGACTCATCACATTGGGAGAACTTTGGCTGAGGTAAGGACAGGGATAACAACTTCCCCAGGCTTCAATGACTCTAAATTTTCACTCGCTGTTTGAAAAGAAGATTTTTGTATGGCTTGCAGGATCGAGGTAAAAAGCTCACGTCAAATGTGCAGCTTTTCTTTCATCCATTATTAAAACAGAGGCTAATAGCAAAAATTCAGAGCAGCACATGGTTACTGGCACCAAGACATGTCATCTTCTGATTAATGACAGCTCTAGACTCACTTCCAGAGATGCGTGTACTTGTAAGCTGCTTGTAAAATGCATTTTGATTTAACATATTAAAGAACAATTATAATGTCAAATTTAAAAAAAACCACAACCAAACAACAACCCAGTAGCTTGAGCAAACACTTGAACACCAAGACCAAGAGCACGTAGGTGCTCTTCTACCTCTGCTGCCAGTGCTGGTGTTCCAGCACTGAGCTCAGCCCCAGACTTAGACTGCAGGATCTACACATTGCAGATAAGTGACAGCTTAAGAGCCTTGAGAGAACCCAGTACTGGGGAGAAAAAAACGTGGATAAAAGTCAGTCACTAAAGAGCAAGTCCAACGAGAATCACCACCACTTCCCAGCTCTAAGGTTACTTCCCAAGGCAAGGGGATGCATGGGAGGAATCAATCCACATGCCTGGCAAGGGAAGATACCCAGGGAGAGCAAATGTCAGGATATCACCGGCTGGCGAGGTGACAGGTACATTTACCAGCATATATAACATTTACGCAATGAAAATCTGCGGCGCAAAAAGCCCCCGACGAAGCTTCAACTCAAATGTCATTTCTGTTCAAAGGGGAAAGCACGATGCCTGTCAGCATCTCTGCTGCCGACCTGGGTGCTCAGCCAAGTTAAAGGCTCAGAAAAATACTGAGCACTAAATAGGATGGATTCATAGCAAGTGTTGAGACTCATCAGAGTGATCAGCAACCCCCGATCACTGGAGTTATGCAGAAGGAAAGAGGAAATATTTAGGACTTTCTAAGAATAAAAGCAGAGCATCTGCAAAGCCAGACGTACAACGGGCTGGTGGTGGGATGCAGAGTGAGAGCTGATGCAAACCTTTGGCAAATGCTCCTCCAAGAAGGAAAACTCCCGGGACTCAGCAGGCAGACACAGGGGATGGCTCAGGATGGACCAGGCAGCCCAAATTCATTCCTGTTCTGCCTGGAGATAGCGAGACTCAGAGCACACTGGGGCTTCTTTCACATAAAACCCAAAGCACTGAGAAGGATTTGGTAAGCACAGTGTCAGGTAACACCTCTGCCTGTGCTGAAGGGCTTGCAGAAATGATGCTCAGGAGCATCACAGGAGGGGTTGAAGGGGTTCTTCTCACCCAGCAAGCCTCTAACAGCACAAAAATGCTGGCAAAGGCTACCCCAAACCTACCCAGCATCACCTCTCCTACCCACCTTGCTCTCAGCCCTGGCTCTGCTCCCATCCCCAGATCACTCTTGTTCAGGAAGCAGAAGATGGTGTCAAGACCCATCAGAGTGGTGGAGTTTGCGCTGAGGGCACTTTCCAAGGAAAAGTTGAATTTTTCTCTTTCACAGCTGCGTTCTGGGCATGCTACAGGTTCCTTGTGTGATCTTGGTCACATGCTCAACTATAGCACTTGGGAAGATGAAGAGCAGCTGAGCCCCGGGGCTGGTGAAGAGGACCAAAACCCACGGGAGCTGCCTGTCCCTCTGCCCACAGAAGCATAGAGCCGCCACTCACTGCTGGCAAGAGATAGGCTCAGATTTATTCAGTGTTAAAAGGTTTCCAAAACCAGGCATATAGGCCCCCTTTATCTACAAAGTGCAGCAATCGGTGGATGATATTAAGCCATCGGTGCTG
This sequence comes from Brachypteracias leptosomus, assembly GCA_013401335.1. NCBI lineage: Eukaryota > Metazoa > Chordata > Aves > Coraciiformes > Brachypteraciidae > Brachypteracias > Brachypteracias leptosomus. Next base: position 82,537 of record VYZX01021128.1, on the reverse strand, counting down.
GAAAAGACAAGGGGAAATTATTTAGGCAGCACTGTATCTTCAGAAAGCTGGAATGAAATTTCCTCCCAGCCCCTGCCAGCTTTGCTGTGCTCCACTTCTGTTCAGGAGCTGCTCGCGAGTCTCACTGCATTCGTGGGTGTTGCTTAATTTTAAAAATACTCGTTTTAATCAAGCTGAATGGAATAAAAAGAATAGCACTGGAGGGAGCGTGAACCCTGGAGGCTGCTGGATCTGGCCATTCCATGTGTCCCAGCCAGGACACTTGATTCATGAGGCTTTTGAAGCAGCAGCAAGTTCTGCTGATGAACTGAAAGAGACTAAAGACTTCTCTTGAAAAAAGTCCTAAAACTTAAAAAAAGCCAAGTCTTTTCACAGGTGGGTTTGTGTCAGCTCAGCTGCGAGGGAGGCTGCTGAGGGGTTTCTTTCACCCAGCAGGTTTTGGTGTGTCAGGGATGCAGCTTGCTCGGGATGCAGCTTCCAAGACTGCGGGAAGGCAGCACGGAGCAGAGAGCAGCTTTGTCAGCCCCAGTTCTTGGCTGCTTTTCATCCTCCCAAAAGTCACTTAAAGCATCAAATTGCAAAGCTCAACCCCAGATTTTAGACTTCTGATCACGAGTATCAGCTTGATGCAGTTCTGCCGCTACTGCTGAGAGCAAAGAGCACCTAAGCCAGGATTAGCCAGGACAGAGAAAGGCTCCGGGAGGAGGCTCCCAGCTTCCAGGACACTCGCATCCATCCTGGAAAGCACTGGCAAGGAGCAGGCTCCTGGGAGAAGGTTTGGTGCAGCTTTCACCACAGCTCAAAGGGGCTGCGGCTGCGATTGCACATTGGGTAATTGCGTGTGCAAATCGGCCACTTACACGGGCAATTACCCCCCGGCGCTGGCAGTGCCCAGGCAGCGCAGAGGGCACCGGCAGCCACGTCTCCAAGGTGCTGAGCCATGGTGCGAGAGGGATCGACACAGGCAGAGGGGATGAAAAAGCAACATTCATCCCTGCCTCCTGTGACTTTGATTTTTGAAGGGATGAAGGGACTAGTACATGGGGAAAGAGCAGCCTTTGCTGGCAGTCGCAGCAGGAGCCTGAGACTCCCATGGGCAGCCCCACACCAGCGCTTTCTTCCCCATGTCTGAACTGGGGAGTTGAAAGAGCCCCTTGATCAGCCTCGTGCTCTTCAGAAGAGCCCTGCCTGCTTGTGAAGGGAACCGGTGCTGTAGCTGAAGGCCACGTACTGGAAGCTTCACCCAAAGCACCCAGCAGGAACCTTGCTCTGGCTGCTGCAGCCACAGGCTCACTGCTCCCCACAGAGCCCAGTCTGGCAGCATCGCCCTTATCCCAATTTCTGAACTAATGAGCTTTCCAGAAACAGGTTTTGATGGAGCAGGGGTGGAGTAGAGGACTGTGGCATCCCTCCCTCTCCTGTCATCTATGAACACAGCAAGGCTTCCTGTAGCATATTTCATCCCTGAAATTCAGCACTCAAAACCAGGAGCAAGCAAGACATCCTTAAGGGTTGTTTATGAAGGCTTCAGTGGAGCTCTCTTTAATACAGCCTTCAACAGACGGAGAAAAAATGATAACAAACATTAGAAGTGTTCAGGAAGCAAAGAGAAAAAGAAATGGTGTCTCTGTTTCCGAAGCAAGCAGCCTGCCAACCACCTCCAGCCCCAGCTCAACTCAAATTGTAAGCAAAATATTCCACAAGTGTTTAACTTTCCTACAAAGTCTTTCAAGAGGCCCGTTACCATTACAATGAGCAAAGCACAAACAGGACTCCGCAGACTTGGCCAAACAACTGACTGAGCCCGGAGTAACCCCAGACCCGCAGGGCTCAGACAGGGGATGATGCACAGCCCTGCTCGGAGAGCAACAGAAACACGGCACAGGTCCACAACCCTACTCGACCCCGAGTCTAGAGGAGGCAGAGAGGAACCCTGTAAGCTCCTACAGCACCAAACTACCCCTGACTGAAAGCTTTTCCCCTGGGAAAACAATTAACCATTGGGGTTTTTGGTCATTTTGGTTTCGTTTTTTTTTTTTTTTTCCTGAGGATGGTTTAAAGTACAATTCAACCCACAGGGTTGTCCTCATCTGACCAAAGTCAAAACAAGCTGATGAGACTGCAGCAAAGGGGCTGGGGCTGGCTCCAGCTGAGGAGCAGCTAATTCTCAATGTGTGGCCACCCTCTTTCCACAGACTGGAGAAGAGGTCCCTGCACCCTCTCTGAAGGAGGGGGAGGCAAGGCAGGTGCTGGGCCCCAGAGAGACCAAGGAGACAGCAAGCCAGAGCATATCTCCATCCCACAGCTCCAATTCACCAGCCTGAGCCTCAGTCAGCACTAAGCTGCAAATGCTTCTGCATATTTTTGGATGTAAACAAGCATTCATCCTCAATACATCTGCGTCTTACACCGGGAGAGGTCAAAATCATATTGAATGGTCTTTAGAGAGCGAGAGCTGGCTGCAATGCCTGTTAACCTTCAAGTGTTCTCTTAAAAGCAAGCTCCTCAAATCCCCTCCTTTAAAACAACGCAACATAATGATGCCATTCATCACTTTTTTCCTTCCCTTTTCCCCATGCAACTCCATAACCTACAGCCAAAGCCATGCTTCACTAAGCTGAGTTTTGATAATACAGCGCTATTCTCATCTCCAGCAAGTTTTACTGTAATTACAGAGATGTGTTGCAGACATTACACACTCTACAATTAGCGCTAATTGCATTACATTGTCACAAAGAAGTCATTTGCTCTCCATGAGCTCATGAGATTGGTCTGGACAGTTTAACAGAGCTGAGAAGTATTTAATGGCATGCCATGGAAGCGGCCGGAGGTGCGGCAAGAGCGAGCCCAGCACCCGAGTGGCTCTCCCAGCCCCCTGCAAGGAGCAGACTGATGGCAAACACACACAAAAAAAGGTTTCCCTGCAATGCTAACCTCTGTCAGGTCCAGAAGTTTCTCAAGGAATGAGGACAATGAGATACTACAAGTTTTGGAGGGGTTTTTTTGGAAGCTTCTCCTAGGCGGGTGATGGTTGAGAAGGGTTCCTATGGATAGTGTGCCCAAGAGAGCGTACAGCCTTGGCATGTGGCATGTCCCACATGCTCCCCAGCATGACAAGCCTTCCCCAGCCAATGCCCTGCTGCTTCTCCTCTCCCCCTGCCACCACATTCTGCATTCCACGGGCAGGGAAGCAACAGGGAATGCAGAAGAGCAGGAGCCCAGGGACCTGTCAGGTGCTGGGCAGCCCACACTGTCCTGCTGCTTCCCTCCTCCCATGGCTTGCACAAAAATCAGAGGAAAAAACTGGGGAGACAGAAGCAGAGCTGCTTTGTTGTAGCCACCAAAGTCACACGGAAGTGTCACTCTGGGGATCTCTTCCTCTTATTTCACTGGAGAACCTGGCTGAAGCCCTTATACAAGACCTACATAATGTGACACACTTTATAGGGTATCTAGGAAACACAGCAGGGATTTGAGGATAACCCAGCACACTCTCTCCTTCAGGGCCACAGCCCAGCTCTGGCCTCTTTCCCAGCATCATGCACCCACTCAGATGCAAGACGCCTTCACATCAAGCTCAGCTCACCCCCTGCTCTGCTGTTAGCACCATGGTCTGGATGCTCATTGGGGTGATTTGCCCCATGTGGGAACCACAGAGCTGCACTCAGGGGCTACCGCAGGAATTTCCCTCTGTCTGGTTGGGATTTGACCCTGGAGTGCTTTTTTCTCTTATTCTTACAGTGTTTTTTACCTACATACTGAGTCTCACAATATGCTCTGGTCCCTTATTTTTCCTCTGCTGCAGCAGTGGCCTGTTCCTGAAGCCCCTTTAGCTTTGCCCAGCACTTGGTGCTGCCAGGGATGGCTGGGGGATCCTCCTGGAGATCAGTGATGCTACAAGCACGATGCAGTGGGCCAGGATGCTCCAGAAGGGATGGGCGAGGGCTGGAGGAGAGGATAAGAGCACGAAAGGGAGCAGAGAAAGCAGGAGCTGGGGGAGGAGAGGCTCCGCTTCGTATTTAAATCCAGTTCGATCCTTTGTTGGCTGAATTGGTTTTGACGGGCCCCAGATGGGAACAGTTCATGCACATGAAGGAAAGACCCATCATTTAGCAGGAGGCAAAGCCGACCTGGCAGGAGTCACAGGAGCGGTCAAGCTGCAAAACCTCTGCGACTAATAAAATGGCTCCGTGCTTTGGGGATGGGGGAAGGCAGCTCCATCAGAGGGAGGTGGGTGCCAATATCCATGCTCTGCCCAGGAAGGAGGGGGCTCTCACACACCCAAGCCCATGAGGACAGTCTCTGTTGATGCCCCCTAAGTTGAGGAGCCCATCATGGTGGGATCTCTAGCTCCAGAGACTTTTCAAACTCCACAGGCAAGGCCAGGACCAGGTTGGGAGGGGAACACAGCAGGACCCCGGAGCTGGAAGCAGCCCGGCACCCACCACCATGCCTCTCTGAATCTCCTCAGGTGGGATGTCTGACCTTGCATGGGTCTGGTTCTTCATCACACTTAATTCTAGTACAACAATTAGCAAACAAGAAGAAACAAAGATTATATAGTGTGGCTTTAGCAGGCTCCAGCCCTTGGTCATGCTGCTGATTTACAATCCTACCAGAGACAATCAGACTCAGGGTCCCACCTTGTCTCATTGCTGCAGTCTAACATTGCTCAGACATTTCAGGAGGAAACTTTGAGCCCTCTCCTAACCCAAGAAGCCAGAGGCTGGTGCATGGAGCTGGGGCTGGTGATGGACCATAAGCAAAGCCCATCAAGATGTTGCCCCTTCCTGGGGCACACCAAACCCATACCAGGTAAACAGCCCAGCTGGGAGGGTCCCCTGCTCCTTTCCAGGAAAATCCAGTAAATTTGATCTCTAGCTCTATCAAAAGAGGAAAAAAATCATTGTTTTCCCAAAGGTCTTTGGGCTCTTAGAGCAGGGAGGGGAGGTGAGGGCCGGCGAGCGATTCGTGTGTCAAAGAAACTCAGCCCCCTGGCTGGGGGCCAGGGACTTTTCATGTGGATTTCCAGGCTCTGCCAGGAGACTCTCGGGTGCTGGAAGAGCCTTTAATTCAAACCAGGTGCCTCTGAAAGGAAAATACTCCAAAAGGCGAACTTGGTCGCTTTCCCTCAAAAAAAAAAAAGTATAATGAGGGCAATCATACACATTTCAGTGAACTCTCCTCCCTGGCACGCCTCTCCAGGCTCCCAACCACTCGCTCCACTGCCACCTCGCCTGATGGAAACCAAAACCACCATCAGGGCTGGAGGGAGAAGAGCTGAGCCCAGCACCCGCTGACAAGCCCTGGGGCACGGGCTGGCCTCAATCCACCACAAACAGCTTTTGTCACCCAGCTCTGCTCTCCCCAGGAGCTGAGCATCAGCTCTCACGTCAGCTATGGAGAGGACCAGAGGGACTGATGCAGTCTGGGCAGTGATTCCCACTGTTGTGCCAGCATGGGCAACACAGATGGCACTGATGCCCAGCAAGGCCCCTTCATGCAGCAAACCAGCCACTCCCCCAAGTCATAGAATCACAGAATCATTTAGGTTAGAAAAGACCTCTAGGATCTTTAAGTCCAAACTTCAACCCAACATCTCCCTGACCCCTAGACCACATCCCGATGCTCGCCAAGGGATGCCATGAGTGACAGAGAGAGATGGGGAGAGCGGGACCCTCTGCGCTGGGCTCACCCTGCGATGACAATGAAGAAGTCCAGGCGGTTCCATGTGTCTCCCAAGTAGCATTTCTTCCCAAAAATCCCCAGTGCGATCATCTTGACGATCATTTCAACGGCGAAGAAGGCAAAGATGAAATCATCAAAGCTCTGCAAAAGAAAGGAAGGGAGGGGGGAAGCTCCTGCACCACTGAACGCTCACATGGGTGGAGGGAATTAGAGACCTGAGCCCAACAAGGTCTCCTCAAGCACCACCAAGAGCAAAAATCCCTGGGCAGAGGCAGCGCTAAGAGGAGCCCCGTGTCTTTCCCCAACCCAACATCACCCATGATGCTGGGATAAAGGGTCAAGTATATTTTGGGCTCTGCTGTCACTATGAACTAGATAGTTAACCCTCCCCAAGCACTCTAAGTGAGGCTCAGCTACACTGGGGCTGGCACAGCCTAGCACGGGGCTTTGCCTGATGACACCATGTGTTCACATCCAACACCAAAATCAGGTTTTTTTAAGTGGCAGAGGAACAGCCAGTGCAGACAGGACCCAGCTATCCTAGGGCACATGGCCACCTCCGCCATGGCTGGACCCATCTCTGCTGCAGCTTGGTCCTTTCCGCTCTCCATCAACCAGGGCCACTGTTAAGCTAAAAGCAGTTGCCAGGCCTTACCTGGAGGATCCTGCAGCGTGGTGAGTCGCAGGCGATGTCCTCACAGGGGTGGAACATGCCCAGGGTCACACAGTTGAGCAGGATCACCAGCATGCTCACCCTCTCGAACCACCTGCACAGCACCTCGTCAAGGAAGCCATGGACCCAGATGAGCATTCACGAGCAGCCACCACCAAACCAGGGTGTTCTGGTCTTTAAAGCGAGGCACACACCAGCTTGTCCAGGTTATATTTCAGCTGGTTCTGGTGGAAAGCCTGCCTGCTGTTTAGATACCTGCATGGCAAACCGATGGCGTGCTGTCCCCACGTTGACACCAGTGGCTACAGCTAATGTGGAAACCTCCAGGAGATGGAAGTTGCATGGCAAGAGTACCGAGTGCTGATGTGATGGATTAAAAAATTAAATTAGAAGGACGATATCAACTTTTAGAAAAATAAAAAAACCCCACAGTTAATTTCCTCTCCTGGCGTTTTACGGAAAAGCACTTTAACAACATTACAATTTTCTATCAACCATGTCACGGCTTATCCCAGGGGCGTTTCCCTGAAGTCACTGCTTGAACTTTTCATTCCCAGTCCAAATTAAGACTGTCAAAACCATTAACTAACTGCCTAAAAGCTTTTAAGGCTGTGAGGGCCAGCAGAGCTCATCCCCTACCCCAACTTCTGCCTCTTGGAACAATTTTAAAGAGCCAAGATGCTGGGAGATATTTTAGATGTTGCTACTTTTGGGGCAGAATAAAACATGCAGCAAATCCTCATAGGGATGGTTCAAACCTGGTACCAGATTTTTTTGCATCCTTCTATGGGATATTTCCAGCCAGCTCCAAACTGCCTGGGGCACAGAGGTGTGAAATCCAGGAGCTGGTGCCAGGTGGCACTGGGGTTATCTTCCAACCTAGCACGGAAGACACCCCATCGACTGCCCTGACCCGCAGGCAGCAGCTCCCAGGCTCCAGGAAAATAATCACGATCCCTGTCAGACAAGGGCTTTCGCTGCATCGCGGCAGCGGGTGGTGTCGGGGAGCCCGTGCTGCAGCGTTACCCGGCTGAGGAAGAAGAAGGTGAGGATGAATCAGCAGGTGCCTCCTCACGGGGCAAATGCGGAGCTGGAGCTGGCAGCTCCTGCCACCCATCCTGGGCCAATTCCTGGGGAATTACATGGGGCTGAGTCACGGCTTGGCCCTCGGCAATCTGGATCTTTTAATCGGGAGAAATGTTTACAAGATATCGGGATAGACGTTCCAACTGCCAGGTTGGGGCTATGGGCTGGAACATTCAGCCCAAATATAGTTGTGTGGGGGCAGGAGCAGAGGGCGGCTGGAGGGGGGGGCAGCAGCTGAGGGGATGTGAGGGGATCTGCAGGTGTTCCCCAGCTTGGAGGGCTGGAAAGCACAAATCCAGGCTGGGGGATGAGTGGGTTGAGAGCAGTCCTGAGAAGTACTGGTTGATGAAAAACTGGACATAAGCCAGGAACATGCACTTGCAGCCCAGAAGCCAATGGCATCCTGGGCTGCATCAAGAGAAGCATGGCCAGCAGGGTGAGGGAGGGGATCCTGCCCCTCTGCTCCACTCTGGGGAGACCCACCTGAAGTACTGGGGCAGCTCTGGTGTCCTCAGCACAGCAGAGACATGGACCTGGTGGAGCGGGGCCAGAGGAGGCCCACGCAATGACGGGAGGGCCGGAACCCCTCAGCTGGGAGGCCAGGCTGGGAGAGTTGGGCTTGTTCAGCCCGGGGAAGACCTTATTGCAGCCTTTCAGTACTTAAAGGAGGGCTACAAGAAAGATGGGGAGGGGCTCTTCATCAGGGAGGGTAGTGATAGGACAAGGTGTAATGGTTTCAAGCTGAAAGACAGTAGATTTAGATTAGATATAAGGAAGAAGCTCTTCACTGTGAGGGTGCTGAGGCACTGGACCAGGCTGCCCAGAGAAGTTGTGGATAAGCCTTCCCTAAAAATATCCAAGGCCAGGCTGGATGGAAGGTGTCCCCGCCTATGGCAGGGGGTTGGAACTAAATGATCCTTAATGTCCTTTTGAACTCAAACCATTCTATATTATGAAAGGATCCTTCTGCAGAGCCAGCCATGTCCATGGCTCTGCCAGCAAGGAACCGCAAAGCTCTTGAGAACATAAAGAATTAAAAAGAAAAACCTGTAAGATCCCAAATAGGTGGCAGAACAAGCATGTATCTACAAGGGCTGTACAAGATACGTAGCAGGGAAGTGAGGAGGGTTGGGGGTAGCCTGCTTAGTTGGGTCAAAACCTGCAAAGACAGATGGATGCTTCCCCAGACAGGCAAAGCTTCACACAATTTTTTCATGGTGCTGAAGAAGAACCTGCACTGGGCCTGGCTCTCTTCCATGGGGTCCATCTCAGCTAGGCACAGTACCTGGGTGATGCTTTTGCCATGATGGGCAGCTGCTTGGTGCTGGCTGGGGACTGCAAGCTCCTGAGCGAGCAGAGATGGGCATAAACCCACTACATACATCTGCTTGGAGCTCCTCTGATCTCACCTCCAAGACTAGAGCAGCCCTAACGCCCACCCAGGACAGCTGAGCAGATCCAAGCTCCCCACAGCCCCATGTGCAGCACAAAGAGGTTGGAATGGGAGGAACAGCACAAGATGGCACCGAGGGCATTCACCTTTTTCTCCTCTGGCAATGTGTGGGTATCCCTTGATACTCATTAGTGTGCCAACACCAGTGACTAATTGCAAGCAGAGGGCAGCCAGCAGAGCACAGCTCCCCAAGACACCACAACCTGCTGCACATGGGGTGTGAGGTGCAGCCAGGATGGAGACGTGGGGACCAGCACCAGAGCTGCACCCACTAAAGGGTCCCCTGCAGTGCAGGCAGGCAGCAGCCCCCACCTGCCCCAACACCCCACTGCTCAGAGCCCCAGACCCCTCCTCTGGGCACAGGCACAGCCCCCATGCTGCCCTCCCCAGCGAGGCGATGGCAAAGGTCCCCTCATCCTATCTCCCCTCATCATATCTACCAGCCCTGTCCTTGCTCAAGCCCAGGGCTGAGCCCATTCCACCCACTCCCCCCTCCCACATCCCAACTCCCCTTGCAAGAGCAAACATCCCGCAGGCAGGAGAACAGCCTGGGGAAGCTGGGGGGGGCCCTGGGGAGCAGGAGGGGATTTTATTTGCCGATGGCAGGGTTTTTTTCCCCTAGCTTTAACCACAGACCCACTTACCAGCACATCACTCCCTCAAGGAAGCACATCTCAGTCCAATATAACACTTCACCCTGATTAAATATTCCCAGGACAGGGACCCCGGCAGCGCCGAGGGCGGTATGTTAATGTGCAGCTGATAGATCAGAGGATTTGGGGGGGGTTATTTTATTTTTTTTTGCCTTTTTTTTTTTTTTCCAGCTGAATGAAACTTCAAGCTCTTTCTTCTGCTAATGGGATTTTCAGAGGCACACAAAGTGCTGATGGCTATGGCTTTGTACCGACCCTCCTTTGAGCCGAGAGGCTGACAAAGGGAAACTCTTCAATTAGCAAAAGCAGAAGGTGCTTTATTGAATGTCGCTCTCGCTGCCCTGCATGGGCAGTGAAGGGGCAAAGGGGCTTTGGGAAGCACCCGAGCTGGTCCCCAGCAGCAGCTGAAGTGAGGAGGAGGAGGCAAACACCCAGGGCAAGGGGCAGCGGTGGCACAGACAGTGGGTTTGGCCCTATTGTCATCTCCTCAGCGCTGAGCCCGATCTTCATATTGCATGAGAAATATTCACCAGGAGCAGAGCTGGCCCTGGGGGGTCCTGTCCCCTCCTCATGCCAAGCAAGCAGGATGCAGAGGGATGATGCTTAAAAGAAATGAATAATGGGGTTCATGAGCACACAACAGGTCATTGCTCCAACCAATCCACCCCATGGGTGTCAGAGTCCCTGCTTTGCAGGGTCACCTGCTCACCCCAGCTTACTCTTAAAAATCCACATCTTTACCATCAACTTGGTCAAGCCAGCCAGCCAGTGTTTACAGATTCCTCCCAATAAAAAAAATCTGTTTATGCCACACAGAAATACCCAGTGACACTTTGTTGTAACCTGACTCTAAAAATTCATAAGATAAAGATCACAAAAATAACAGGAAAATACCCCAAAGTCACCCCCTTGTTACGAACAGGAGCCTTTACACAAGCAAGATCCCTCAGCCCCTTTTCACCAGGAGCGATTCCCGCAGTGCCCGTGCCCACCACAGCCTGACCTTCTGTAATTAAGAGGCAAGAGCCCCAGATTCAATTAGTCAGCACTACCCAGCTTAATAGAATCAAAAGAGAAAGATATTGCATTAGGTTTGCTATGATTTGTTGAAGAAGTTTGGATCAAATTCACCAGCAAGTGAATTAAATGGGAAGCTGCTGCTCGAGGGCAGAGGCAACCAAAGGGGCTGGTGGGTGGGATGCTCTGTCTACCCTCAGCCCGGGCTCTCTCCAGTGCCAAGGGGCTGGTGGGTGGGATGTTTGGTCCACCTGCAGCCTGGGCCCTCTCCATGGCTGAGCTGGAGTAAACCTGGCTGCACTTTGGCTTGGGGATGGGGAGAGCAGGTGCTGCTGTGCCAGAGCATTGCCTGGCCCCAGAGACGGTGGTCCCTTCCCTGGGGGTCCAGGCACCTATGCTGATGGTCAAGCCAGATATGGAAAGCAGTGTTTCTTGATGTTTAACAGGGACACAGGCAGTGACATACTAATATTTATCTGCTACTCTGTCCTGCAGGTCTGTTGGACTGACCCTAAACCTTTACACACTCCCAAGTGCCCTCTGCCATTCCTCCTCTCCTCCTTCCCTGCATCCCTCTTTCTGGCTCCTTCCTTGACCCCCTCCTCCAGCTCTCCCTAAGCAGTGTTGGGGCTCCAGCAAAGCACCGGTTCCCAGACAAAGTGCTGCCATCCTGCCATCACCAGGAGATGGGGTAGGACCCCCCAAAAGCCAGCACGATGGGGAGCAGGGCTCAGGGGCTGCAAGCTCGTATCCTGCCATAAAATCTAACCATAGAAATGCATTGAACCACCCAGATCCATCCAGGTGACACCTTGGCTCTGCTCTGCTGCCTGTTTTCTGGGGCAAGAAGAGGTCGTCCAGCCCCACAGGCTGTGACCACAGTCACCATCAGGTCCCCAGCACCACCCACAGTCATTTCTCCTGTGCCAGGCACAGCCTCCGCTCACCGGGACAGCGGCTGCTCCTTGACAAATGTGCAGCGAGCGCTGGCGAGGCCTGGAAATTTTTGTGCAAATGTGATGTGAAAATTGGGTTGAAGTGACAGCCTTTCCCTGCAGTGTCACCGAGTCCCACCAGCTTAGGAGTGACACTGGGATAAGCTGCAGACGTTAATGAGAGCGGAGTTTTAGGCTTCATTCATATCATCAATTCCAGAAATAGCCCCTTTGACAGGAGCATAATGGGACTTCCAGGGTCTGGCCTTTGGGGGGGGGCGAGCGGAGGCAGGGACTAAAATCCTAAAACATTAATTCAGGCTTTTTTGCAAGGGAAGTTAAAAGTTCTCAGAATTAATCTGCCTCATGGATGGAAATAATAAACCCTTCCCAGCTTCATCTCTGACTGCACCAGACCAACAGGAAAAGGCTCTTCATGTCATGCCCAGTTGAAAGGTCACAGGGTTCCCATCACAACCCTGGACGTTTAATTGGGCTTCTTATTTTCCCACCATATTCCTTCGAAAGCAAAATGAGCACCCAGCTCTTTTAGCATTTGCAGCCCCTTGGATGCTGCACACCAGAGGTGTTCTCGGATCATCTTTACCCAAGGAATCCACTTTCCCAGCTTGCAGCCGAGCGCTGGCAGGGACCTGCCCTGGTGTGATCCTGACACAGTCTCTACTCCACAGGTTTGCCCTCCCAGGTGCTTCTCCGGGCATGGCACCTCCCCTCCCTCTGAAGGACACAAGAGTGGGATGAAGCAGGGAAGATTTACAGGTTTAGAGCCCTTCCTGCAGCAAAACTGCATTTTCCTGGTGGGGAGGATAACCCACTGCACGCTCACTGCCCGCGTGTGGTGGAGCACATACCTCCTGCCCTGCAATCCACAGGGATCCACGCCAAGCAAGCCCATTCCTGGAAAGCAAAGCCAAAGGCGCTCTGGTGAGGCTGCAGCAAAGGAGTTTAAAAATTCAAACATTACTCAGAGAGCATTTCCACGGCGTGCCCGGCGCCTGCCCCATCCCGGGTCACTGCATCTGGCAGCCCCAGCACACACTGCCAGGAGCTGACATGGCTCCACCAAGCCCGACAAAGCCTCGACATCCCCGTCCCCATCCATTTCTGAGCAGGGAGAAAGCAAGGCATGGAGCATCCCTGCCTCGTCACTGCTCTGCAGCTCTTTGAAACCGCTTCCCTCACAGCACAGACAGACCCAGGAGGTTATTTTAATTCATGCAGCTTCACAATTAAACCTGGGAAACCAAAGCAGGGCGATTATTCATGCCAGGGGTTTTTTTTAAATTTGCATCTCTGGTTTTTTTTTTCTCTTTCAGATGTTCAAGAGGGTGCATCAGCAGCTCCTTCCCTCTCCAATGAAATAGCCACACTCCGCTCCTATCCCGGCAGGACCGTGGCCACACAATGGTCCCCAAAGGCCCCATAACATACGACAGCAACTGTAAAGCTCAAAAGCAGAGGAAAAAAGTAATTTGGGGGAGTAATCATCTTAATCATCTTAATTTTCTCCCAAAGGTTTAAACACAGCACTGTGGGCTGCAGGTAGGAGATGCTCTCCTCAGAAATGCAGCCGCCTCTCAAGGGGGGTGTAGGATTTGCTCAGCAGTGCGGAGGAACCCTGCTCAGCCACCCAGGTGATGAAGCAAAGAATGATGCTGTATTTAGAGAGGATGAAGCTTGATAAAAAAAGAAGTTTTGTCAAAAAAAAAAAAAAAATCCTGATGAGGTTTGCTTTATTGTTTTGGAATTGTTTTCTCATTACCTTTTAGATTTGTACTTTAAGGTTTTTTTCCAGCGACCAAAAGCTGGAATCTTATTGCTTAAAGAGAGAAAAAAAATGAAGATAAAAAAAAAAAAAATCCTGCAAGCTGAGTGTCTTGCATAATCTCCAAACTTCAGGAGAGCTGGAGCTTTTAAGCAAAGCCCTACATACCGCTTGCAATTAACTCCTGAGCTGGGAGGGCTGGGCTGCTGGCAGCCCAGCCTTGGGACCAGCATCTGCAAGGATGGGTGCTTTAAAAAAATAAAATAAAATGTCAAGCAAGAGCACTTTAGTCTTAATTTACTCTGGCTTCTCATCCCAGTCCTTCCTTCTTATGCCTCCCTTGGTATCACAGAGCAGAGACCAAAAACCAGCCCCAGAAAGGACCCATGCAAAGGGCAGGGCCAGCACATGGTCCCCAGCCCTGGGGAGAGTGGGATGGGTTGGAGAGAGCTCCACGGGGCTGGAGCTCACCAGCTATTTCACCAACTGATGCCAAATGCTAGGACCCAGCATCACCCCAAGGGAAGAGTAGCGGAGAAGCAGGTGAAGCCTCACTTGCCCAGACCGAGCCCAGCAGAAGCTCCAGCTCACCCCAACCTTCCTCTCCCACTGGTTTAGCACATTCTGCTGACATCCAGGCTCAGGGATGGGCTCCCCTCCCACTCACCCCATCAAAGTGGGGCTGTGGAGGTGGGAGCGTGTCCTGGCACACCCGTGCCTGCCCCAGCTCCTCCCAGCTCAGCCTCCGCACCAGCCACCATCTCCCATGACAGAGCCCCAGGGATGTGCTCCCGCCTGCCATTAACGAAGACATCATGAGCAGTAAAACCCTTTCTAATGGACTCCTCCTCTGCAGGAGGGACCCAGGGTTACCAGTTAAAATACACTAAATACACCAAAGCCATTGCTGGGGCTTGATAATGTATTTGAGACCTTTTTTCCCACCACGCCTTGTGAAGAGCACAGTGGAGAAGCACTTAACCCCCAAATACATATATTTTTAAACTCACTCACTGCAAAGTGTCCCTTAATAGCACCTGCCCTTAAGGCTCAGTGGAGCAGAAGAGCAGCAGTGCTGGCTGCTCACCAGGACAGGTCCACAACCCCCTGAGGTGTCCCCTCATCATGATGCCATGGTCCAGGACAGAGGAAAACCCACAGAAACCCAAGTCAGGGTTGCAGCATGGGGAGATGCATCTTTCCCTCATGCTCTCCCAGAAAGGCACCTCGTGCAGGGTTGCCAGAGCCTCCTCTCTCTCACAAAGTTTCGGGATATTTGGGATACTGTGAAGTTTCTACCTGCCCCGATTCAGCTTGCTGCATTACTCAAGACAAAAAGTGTTATGCAAGGCTTCCTAAACAAGTTGCAGTGAAATCTTTGTAACATCCTACACCGACACATAGTTGGGATATGTCACATATTTGTCTTATTTTGTTCCTTCTTTGTCCTTTTTTTAGTCTCCTTCTACTTTTTCCCCTTGGAAGTACGCTGGTTCCCATGGAAACAGTGATGTTATGGGTATGGACAGAGCTTCAGTGACGTCCACAAGTTCAGTATAAAAGCGGATTTATGTAACAGTTGGTGAAATGAAGGAATTGAAGAGCTGGCTCAGCCACACATGTGGCATCGGTGCTGCTGTGCCAGGGATGCTGCTCTGGTCAGGCTGGTCCACAGCAAAGCAGGAGAGAATGAGAGGGCAGGGCAAAGAGAAGGAGATCCCAGATGCATGGGAATGTGGATGAGGAAAAAACTTGCCCTAAACATACACATGTGCATATATATATTTAAAAAATATATCTATATTTATTTCTATTTTTCTATTTATCTACTCATGTATTTCCTTGGAGAACACCTCTCATCTTTCACTGCTGTAGCAGAAGGCAGATGGGAGACCAGGGTACCAACCTCAGGCACTGAAAACCTCCTCCCTGCTCTCACCTGGGAGCTGGGGGAGGGCAGTGGGGTCCTCACTGCTCCAGCCCCAGAAGCTGGCCAGGATGGAGACTACAGAGCAACGATTCCACCCCGGTGCTGGCAGACAGTGCCTGCCTCCTTGGCCAGGGAAGGAGATCCCCTCTGAGCCAGACCTCCCCAATCAGGGAAGGGGAACATCTCTGGGAAGCTCCTGCAGGCTTCAAAGCCTGAGCAAAACAGGCACATTTCCTCTTTTTCACAAGCCTGTGATTTAAATCCCCTCCTAGGGCAGTGCACAGATGGAGGGGATGTCTCTCCTCCTCCTCCTCCATTGGTCCCCAAGGAAGAAGCCCGAACAGCTTCCAAAATGAGGCACTGCCACGCCAGAGACACACCACCTCGAACCCCCCCTCTCCCTGCAGAGGCTTTGCTGGCAGGCACCTCACCGCACAGAGCCAAAACCCCCCCAAAATCAATGTATTAATAAAGCCGTGGAAGCGACAGGCTGATTAGAGCCCCGCTCCATCCCAGGGATGTGCTGGAGAGAACAAGCCTGTGCTAATTGTCCTGGCAGCTCCTCTGCTTCCCTTACGATCCCCGACACGCTCCGGGAAGGCTCGACAGGCTCTCTGCTCCCACCACTGCTGGGTTAAACCCCTTGGCCAGGAAAACAGGCACACATCCCTGTGGAGCTGAAATATTCCCTGTGGAGCCAAAATATTCCCCGTGAGCAGCATCATCCCATCCGGCGCAGGTGACGCGAGCTCTGTGCCTCCCTCCACACCCCTCTCCCCTGGGGACCACTCTCTCCACTCCAGCCCCGTCCCACCGGGGGATTCAACCCCCCTCAGCCCCTCAAGCCCCACCAGTGTGAGCTCGAACCCAATCCCAGTCTATTAAATATACACAAGGCGAGGGCATGAAAGATTCATCTGAGGCAGGGGATGTCAGGAGCTGTGGCGGGGAGCACAGGAGAGGGGACAGCTCCGGGGGGTCAACAGCAGCCATGGATTCATTCAGCTCTTCACACATGGCCCGAACAAGCGGGCACCAGGATGGCACCGAGATGTGGTAACTGAACAAGGACCTAAAAACCCAGCGAACCTGAGGGAGAGGTGGTAATTCCAGCCCATCCTCACGTCCACTGCAGCCGGAGCTCTGGCAGAGGAGAGGGAATTCCCTCTGCTGACTGAGGGCCAGGGAAACCTCGGAGGGACAAGCTGGGATGCAAGCAACCTAAACAAATCAGCTCCACCTCCATCCAAGATGCACGCTGGGTTTCTGTCCCCGTGCCCCTTCCACAGCCCATCCCCATCCACCCACAGAAGGGTAAGGGATGCTCACAGGAGGGATTTGAGAGGCAAGGAAACTGGGGTGCAGGGCAGGAGGGATGTGATGAAGCAAACCCTCCCCCAGCAGTGGAGCATCCCACCCTGTGGCACGGCACAGCCTTCACCACTGCTAGACCCACAAAGTCATTACCAAGATTTCCAGAAAGGCAAGCAGGCACGGGGACATTTGGAAACACCTTTCCACCTGCCCTCTTCCACCAAGCAGGGAAACATGTCCACCACACTGAGGCAAACACCTCCCAAGACTTTTAGAGAAGCCCAAACTCTCTTTCTTGCCCATTTGCACTCTACAAATGGGCAGCTGGGGAGGGGGGAAAAGGGAGAGATGGAGCAGACACAGCATGATTCCTAGCTGCACCAGCTCCAAGGATGAGCCAAAAGCCCCCGGCTCCCACCCACATCTGCTGCAGCTGGGCCCATCTCATTCCCAGCCCAGGATTTTAATTGCAGAAGAATACGAGCTCAAAGCCCCTGAGGAAACCTGGACAAGCCTCACAAAAAGCACAGAGGACAAATCCAAGGACAAACCCAGCATCATTTTTAACCCTATGGATTGAGACAGTGCAGAAGGACTGAAGAGACCAGCTTCTGAAGGGTGTGGGTGGCTTAACACCAGTTAAAGTAGAGCTGGGAGGCTGCAGACCCCATGCCCCACACCTTCTCCCTTCCCCTCCACTGGCACCAATGTCCTGCCTGGGCCTGGGGACACCAGCCAGAGGGTTCCCAGGAGCTTCTCAGGGCAATGTCTGAGTTGCAGTGATACCAAGGATAATCAAGGTGATAATCTCCTTTGAGCAAACGCTTCTCCAGGTGCCAGTGGGAGCCATGCCCGAGCCCTTTCCACTTAACAGTTTGCATTAGCTGACACTGGATATAACTTTTCATGCAAAGCTTTGCTGAAGAAATACAGCTTTGGGGCAACACAAAAATTTGCAGGTCATTTGAGTGTTTCCTTACCTGGCTTCAAGTTGGGAGAAAAAAAAAAATCAAAGAAATTATGCTTACAAAGTCTGAATATTATGATGATTCTCCAACTGATCTGCTTCAGTGTTTCATTTAGAAACAGAGCCAACATTTCCATTCTAAAAAAACATCAACGTAAAATATAATATTTTGTTGCGGGTTAAGTACTTAATTAGACAGGAACCATCTTACACGCTTCAGATTTTAATGTCTACAATAAAAATAAGAAATATGGTGTTTTTCCATGGAAGCAGTGCAGAGCTTTCACAACGGGGATGAGCATTAAAAAAGCCATTTTGAAGGTGGGGAAATGGAGATCAAGGCCACCCCAGCCCCCAACCTACTGCTTTTTCCCCTGTATGGAAGATGATGTTCAACCCATGCAGGAAAGGAGCAGCCAGTTCATGGCTGCAGCGGGTGGTGCTCAAGGAGAACATCTCCAGGAGATGCTCGAGCCATGAGCTGTGCCCGTGCTGGTGTGCCTGACTCAGCTCTTGAGGTGTCTACAAGGAACGTTCATCTGCATGAACTGAACCATCTTGACGTCACGTCAAAATACCGCAGTGACTAAATGTGACTAAAGCTGTCACGGCCACAGGGCTTTTGCAGAACGACTGGTGCAGCCAAACGCTCTCCCCAGGGCTGGGGCAGCGTGGGGAGAGGGAGCTGGGGCAGGCTGGGGGGCTTGGGCAAGGTCTGCTCCCCAGCACCTGCTCGTGCCTTTGGTCTAATTGCTCCCTGCATTCAAATCCATGGCCTGGAACTCATGAATTAGCCTCTTGCATCTTCCTCCCTCCTCCTCTGCCAGCAGGGTGTGGAAGGTGCTCAGCACACCCTGCTGTGGATCTGAGCTCTGCTGTGGCACTTGCATGGACATGGTAGGAGATGCCACCTCAAAAAATCTCCCAGACTCATGCCTCCAAACAGATGCAGCCCAAACATGGCAAGATCAGCTTGAAAGCAGGACCCACCCGATATGCTCCAGCCCAAACCCTGGGCTGAGCTCAGACATGATGTCCTACACATGCTATATCCCACCGCCTGCTGCTACTGCCCAAAAAACCGGAGGTAGACATGGAAAGGAAGATGCAGAACCCCAAGAAGCAGGCAAACCACAGCAGGGTTTATATAATGGAAGTTAGATTAAATATCTCAAGTCCTAGGAAATACCACCAAAAAAAAGGGGTTTTGTAAAAGTTAAGGTGCATCCTGTGGAATCTGCTGGCAGGGATGGCACAACCCCTTGGTTTCCCTTCTCCAGGTGAGTGCAAGAGGAGGTAACAGTGAGGACAACGGTGCTACTGCAGGAAATGTCAGAGGACATGCATCCTGCACTGCCAGAAAAGGGCCTGGAGCCAGCCAGGTCTGCACCCATGTCCTTCACCTACACCCATGTCCTTCACCCCTGTAATGCCTCTGGCCTCGCTGGCACCTGGGGTGCTGCTGGAGGTAGCCCAGGTTTGTGCTCTGCCCAATCCCGATGTTCTTACTGGAAACAGGCCAGTCCAGCTTCCCTTCCAGGTGAGGAAAGCCAAGGAGGAGGGGTGTGTGTGCTGGCAGCAAGAGCTGCTGCCCACGTTCCCAGCAGGCAGGGCACAGTGAGTGCTCCTGAGCTTCCCAGGGCTTTGGGGCATTGCACCAGTTTGGTGCTTTCAGCTCCAGTGACAGCGTGTTGACATCTCCCTGCAGAGACAAGGAGAGCAGCCCTGGGGTGTGCACGGGGCTGGCTGCCTGGCAGTGGCAGGGAAGGGGACAGGAGGGGACACAGCACCACTGCACAAGGCAGACACTGGCCAGAGATCCCACCCTGCTCCCAGCATTCACAGATCCTTCTGGGGATCCCAAAGCACAGCGAACAGGCTTTTTCTTCCCAAGGATGAGCACAGAAGCTCGCCAGGATGCAGAGGTATGAAGCATGCAGGAGAGCACCCATGGGGCTGAGGGGTGCAGAGACACCCAAGGGTGGGTGCTGAGGACTCGTAGAGAGATCCACTCCAACACTGCCACCCTGCCGTGCCACCAGTGAGGATCCAGCCAGTACCCTCCCCCCGGCATGACTCAAAGTGGGAGACTGTTAAACACAAAACACCTCATTTAATTAGTGTCAGGCTTCAAGAGCAGCTGACAGAAGCCAGGAAGCTCCGAGAGCTGGTGGCACCTCATCTGCGATGCCTCCAAGAGGCTCCAGTGCAGCTGCAAGGGGCTGACTCTGACCCATGAGGCTCCTCCTGTGCCAACAGCACCCACGGCGCGATGCCACCGGAGCTAAACCACAGCAAAGGGAGAGCAGGGACTGAGTTACAGCTGTTTTCTAGTGCCTGTCACTGGTGTCACAACTTGGCATTTAAAATGGATTCATTCCATTCATTCATTCTGGCAGAATATGCCCTGGAGGGCGCTGGGTCCCCGCTGCCCCGGGAGCCACTCAGAGTCAGAGAGAAACCAGCAGCTGCAGAGGTTCTGTTTGTCCATCCCTTCTAAATCTCATCTTTGCTGAGATGGCTGAGAACAGTCAGTTTGAGCCCATTTGAGTGGAAATTGTCACTTCAGGGGTCTGTGTCTCACAATGAGCCCTGATGAGGGACCAGCCACTTCCAGTGCAGGTGGCCTGACCCTCTCCATTAGCAACCACCACCAGGCTGGGAATAACTCAGCCCCCCATAAGTAGCTCCCCATCTTTTCCTCTCCAAAACCTTTATGAAATCAAATCCAGACTCAGCAGTAAGGTGAGCCCTGCTCCCACAGCCTGCCCTGCACACAGTGTCCTGACACAGTCCCTGGTTGCTCTAGAAAAGCCCCAGCAGGGGCATTCGGCCACTTCAGGACCCTTAAACCGAATTATTTCTAACATTTCTGATCTCCCCAAAAGCTTCATGAAAAATGCACTGAAACCCTCAAGTTCCCAAGCACATCACCTCATTGGCTTTGGCTTGGGAAAAGCAATAAGGACAACCTCTGGCAACCTAAAATATCTTCAGAGTTGTTCAGTCTCAGCTCATTTGATCACCTCCTCACTGGGAACCCATAGCCAGCACCGCTTGATGCAGAGCTCAGTGGGGACCAACCCACAACCAGTCATGGAGAGTCCTCATATTCAGCCACCCCTCATCTCAGCATAAAATTATGGGTTTGAAGTGCAAAATTCACCCACAAGGCTGACCAGGCAAGAAAGAAGATACACTACAAAAGCCAGCCCTTTGGTTTGGCACACCAGAAACACGATGGTCATTCCTAAGATCTAGCTCTGGCCTCAGATCTCTGACATTTTTTAAATTTATTTGTTTGCCCCCTTCTCTGAATGTGACTCATCCTTAGACGGCATCTCCAGCCAGCAACGCTGCTCCCGATGAGCTGCTAGTGATTTACTCCATGTGCGGACAAGCTTATTGGGGAATAAGGGCGCCTTGTTCCTGTTCCCGGATCCGCATGTCTCCGCACATGGAGCTAATTAAGAGCCAGCTCTGTGTGGAGGCGAGTCCTCATCAAGCCCCAGCACCTAACGAAGGCACGCAGCCACCGCAGCCCAGCCCCAGCACCTTCCACATCCCCCACTCCAGCTCCTGGGTGATGCTCAGTGGGTGCAACCAGAGCAGTGGGGTTGGGGTGACAGCCCCAGGGAAGCAGCCAGCACCTCTGCACCCCCTCTCCCAGCCCGGACACAAACATGGGCCCCCCCAAAAGCCTTTCAAAGGGCAGCTCCTCCCAGCCAGCACCGCGCTCCGGCAGGAGGCTGTAATGGGAAAAAAGCGCGCTTTAAAAATTAATGCGGAACAAAAGAATTTCCACAAAATAAAACTTGCAGTTTCTTTTCCATTAATAACATATTACAAGCCTCACTAAAGAGGCTGCGGGCTCCAGCTCTTGCCCTTCGCTGTCCTGTCTCCCTCTCCATCACAGCCTCAGCGTCCCCTCCTGCTCCCCCTGCACTTTTCACTTCGGTGTCTGCGGCGAGAGCTCCTCTCCGAAATGGCCGAGGAAGATCAGACTTGCCCATCTCAGCCCATCGCTGGCAGCTCTCTCCAATCCCGTGTGATTTCATCATTTGCCCTCTAATGCAAAATGGATGTTCTAATTCTAACTAATAAAGCGAAAAGCAAGAAAGAAGCTGAAAATAAAGCCATCAGGCACGAGACTGGTCTGTGTTTGTCTTCTTCCTAATTCCATTATTGCGAGCTCTAGATATTACTGCTCCCTCATTAACAGCTGCTCCGGTTTCCCTCTGAACCCTGGAGACTGGACCCTGATTAATCCTGCAGCCAGAAGAAGGGGTTTTTAACCATAACAGCAGCAACACAGACAGAAACTCGGATTAGACCATCTCACGGAGCTAATATTTATCTTTTTTCCGAACCTTCAAGGAGACAAGATATTTTGGCCAAGGAGCGGAGGTGCAGAGGCGCGTGCATGCACGGAGCCGAGCGGGACGTGGATGCTTTCAGGCACTCACAATCCATTTACACCTCATAAAATTCTCATTGCTTTTGCCTGGAACAAGTGCAGTGACCGCACCAACCCTTATTAAAAAATACCAGAATATTCTGCAGCAGCCGGCTCCCAGCTCTCACAGAGAGGAGCCCGGGTCTGGCACACATCGGGAGCACTTGATGCTCCAGCGAGAAGCACTTGCTTGCAACCAGGGGTGTCAAAAGCCTTGGTTTATGGCATAAGAGATTTTGGGGTGATTTTGGTCTCCTCTGCAACACTGCAAGGTGCGACCAAATTGAGTCTCTCAAAGCTCTGTCCCTCCTCACGTCCCAATACAGGGCAGCACTCTCAGATGTCCCCACTCCTCCTCCTGAGTGCCGAGCTACAGAAAACCAACCCTGAGGTCTCATAGTGAATGTTTTCAAGCAGGACAGCCTGGGGAAACCTCCCCAGCACCCAGCCCCTTCCCTCAGCCCAGAGCTATGGGCAGAACCACCCCATGGGTGCTGCCCACATCATGGAGCCTGGGCTGTTCCTGCAGGAGGGGCTGCCAGGTTTCCCTGCCCACATCCCTTCCAGCCAAGGACAGGGCAGGGAAAAGCTCAGCCCTTCATTTCCCCCCACACACACTGTGCCAAGGGCCTGGGGGCTCCCATTGCCCCCAGAGTCATTCCCAGTCCCGTGCCTGCTCTGACACTCTTGCCTTTGGCTGTGAACAGTGGCTCCGACCGTGCTCAAATGCTCCGGGGACAATGAGAGCTGCCAGCAAATACATTAGTGAGAGCAAAGCAGCTGGGGGCAAGGAGATTGGCTTTGTGCATCTTGCCAGGGTGCTTTTCTCCTGCCTTCCCTCTCAGCAACTGTAAATAAGGAGAACTGAGCCGGATTAGAGTTTACTGTCCCGATCAAGGGTACTTCTGCGTGTCCTAATTCATTTTCCCCTGATCTGGTCTTTCCCATCCCATCTGTGCTGCTGCCCTGAGTGCCAGCAGGCTGGGAGGTGCGTTTTGGCCACCCCGGGGAGGTGACATCTAAATGACATGAAAATTACTCCCCACCAAGCACCAGGAGGAATGGGCAGTCCAGCCACTCACCTCCACTGGAACAGCTCCAGCTTCCCAGCAATGCCCACAGTCCTGCAGCATGAAGGATTGTGCCACAGACTGACCAAAATGGGGAGGAAGCAAAAAAACAGGTACAGGGCCACTGGACAGCAAGTGGAAGTTAAATGTGAAAGCCTGGGGTGCCTGTTCCTCACCAGCACAGCCAGTGCCCAACACACTGCTCCCACTGCAAGCAAATATTGCGCCAGCACCATGGCTCCCCAGGACTCTGCCAGCACCAGCACTGCACAGCACCAGTAGGAACATGAGGAGATGGATTCCTGCTTCACCCATGCCCCATCACCCCATGAGCTCCATTCCAAAGAGATGTGTATTTGGGATGGAGGAGTCTTGTGAGCATCTTCTAGCCCTGGACATGCTCAGCCTGGCTGTGCCTCTTCAGAGGGAGATGATTTTGTAGGAGGACAAGTCTACAATATTTTTGTAGGAGGACAATCACCTACAAGGTGATTTTGTAGGAGGCACAAAACCAAAATAATGCAATCTCTGGCATGTGAAGGAGAAGACGCAGTTGCCAGGGCTGGAATCAGCCCTCAGTCTCAGGAAATTTTTTTGCAACTCTTGCTCCTCTCATTTCGCAGATATGACCTTGATCATGAAGGAGGGATTAGTGTTTTATCCACAAAACTAAAATTATAATTTGTTCTTGCCCAGAAAGAGGGGCACCAGTAAGCTCAGGTCTATTCAAGGAGGTAAAATAGTAACAAAGGTATTTTGCCCCCTCCTCTCATCAGCTCCCTGCCACGGACCTGCTGGCAGATCCCTCGGGCTGGGCTGTTACTGCATCTTCCTCACTGCCCCTGTGCTGCAAGCTGCAGGGCTCAGAGAAACAGCTTCCCAGCCTGGGCAAGCATTCTGGAAACAGCTCCCACCTCCCAGCGTGACCCACTGGCCCCTGTCTGCCCCCAAGTCCAACTTGTTCAGCTTTAGGATCCCAGCTAAGCCCACCTAATTCAAAGCATGACTTCTGCAAGCATTTCACCGCTTATTCCTGGTGAGACTGACCCTGGAGACCTGTCGGGCTGTTCGGCTGAGCAAGAGAGATAGAGCTTCCCTTTCAAGGGATTTTACTGTGTATCTGGGCAGCAGGACGAGGAGCAGAGGCAGCAGCTTCAGCTTCACCACCCGCCGAGGAGGAAGATGGACCACGTGCTGCTGAAAGCATCCCAGTGTCAATTCCCCATCCCAGGAGCTGTACACACCCGGGATTAAGCCAGGAGCTTTGGTCACCTCTGCTTCCTCTTCCCCTTCACCACCTGCACTGTTTATTGCTGTATAAATTGCAGAGGTTGGGGTGTGATAAGGGGGCTGAAAAGCCTTGATCTGCTTTTGCTTTCCACACCCAGAGTGATCCAGTCCCTGCCCCCAGAGCTGCCGAGGGCACTGAACTCAGCTGGCTGAAACATCACTGCCCCAAACAAGAACTCCTTATTTTTCTCCTAAGATAAAAGAAATCCAGATAACTTCCCTCTCATTTGCTTCATCATCTGCTCCTAGATCTTGGCAAGGCTTGTGGTGGCAGTGCCAAATTGAGGGAAGGAGGCTCCCTCTCCAGACCCAGGCCACCTTTGCAGACCTACAGAGCCAAACTTGTTCCAGGTTTTACCCCAGAGACTTGACCAGCAGTCTATTAAAATCAGGTCATTTATTTAGGTGCTTAGATCTGGACTTCAAAAGGCTAAAATTAGCCAGGAAAGTTGCACTTTTCTGGCTTTCTCATCCCATGCCTCAGTTTCTAAAACCAGGGAAGAGAAGAACAATTATTCCTCTCCAACCTTTTTGAAAGCACTTGGACATCTTTGGATGACAGCGCGATTTGGTACAGACGTATTCATTATTCTTCCCCTCCACGGAGCAGCGTTAAATCTTTCTCCATATAAAGTCATTTTCTAAATTAGGTAAAGACGGTGAGTTTTGCACTGAGCACATGTGGATATTTTTATAAAATGTTTAAAACTTCTTGTCTGACTTTTCCTCCCCTTGAAGGACAACGTACTGAATTAAACCCTTCTGTGACCCCGTTTTATTTCACCCTCGAGGGCTTCTCAGTAGGACTTTGCCAAAAAGTAACATTAGCAAGTTTGCTTCGATGCAGATAATAAATGGCAAAGTTTGGGCTCACTTACTGCTCGAGTGGGGAGAGAGGGGCTGGGGATTCTCTGGGAAAGCCCCCAAAGGGTTTAACATGTCGCTTTTGCTACCCGGAACCAGACAGGCGAGTCCACACGAATCCCGCAGGAACCGCTGTCACAGATGGAGCCTCCAGCTCCAATTTCCACCCCTGCCTCATTTCACTCGGCTAGAAACGCTGCCAAAGTGGCTGTTTGGCCATCAGCTTTGCTCCCCAAAACGTGTATCATGGCAAAGGAACAGGCGGCGGGTCCCAGGCTGCTCCCCAGGCAGGTGAGGGGATGTTCTCCCTCCCTGCATCTCTCCTGGGCCCAGTGCTGAGGACATCCTCCTGAAGAGGATGCGACCGTGAGGTTAACTCTTGAAGATTCCTCCTAAAAGATGGACTTTTCTCCTGGGAGAAAGGGTTTATATTGCCAGTAGTGATACAGAAATAGGATAGATCAGCCCTTTCCCTCCAGCCCTCCACTGGGACATGTGTCCTCTTTGGGGACCCTGGGCTGGGGTGCCCAGCTCTAAGAGGTGGCTGCAGAAGGAGTCCAGCCTCAGCTCTACACTCAGCACAGCTCCACATCAAGGAAATAAGGTGCAGGCAGGTCCAAGGAGAGAGGCCCAAAGGCAGGAGGACAGAAATGAGAAAGGGAAGGTGGCACCTGGGTACCATCTCCGAGCAGGGAAGTATTTCTTCCAGGTGCTCACCATCATCCGTCAGCTTCCTTGGGAGCTGCAAAACCACAGCCCAGAGCACAGATGGATCCTGAGCCCAGACAGCAAACATGGGAAAGGTCACCCCTGCTCAGGCCCAGCAAGCTCAAGCAGAGCCGCCAATGTGTCAACAGGGAAAAGGTTTGAGCCGAACCAAAATAAGACATTGACACTGGGAAACGTGCTCGAGCAGGGGTTTGTGAAGGTTTGGTGTCTCCACAGGCTGGACGGGGAGGGCACAGGAGATGCTACATCACCAAACAGCTTCGGGCTTTAGGATGGCAAACGAGCGCCTTCAGCTCTCCCCACACAAAGCTGCTGTGCCAGGAACATGCTCAGCAGAGACCAGCCCAGCTTCCAGAACTGGGCACAGGGAGCATCCTCCTCCCACCCTACAACTGCCTGTCCTGGGAGCAAGGGCAGCCGGGCATGTGGCAGAAGCCCCCGGGGGAGGCTTTGAAGGGGCTCCGGGTGCCGGGAGCAGCAGAACCATTGGCTCCAGATGTGCCTGCTGGCAGCGGAGATGCCGGGAGCAGGGGGTGGGAACCCCTCTGACCCCTGGCAAAGGAACAAACAGCTGCAGTAGCAATAAAAGCGATGGGGTGGGATGCACGGGAGCTGTGACCATGCAGCCCTCCCTCCCTGCAGCCATCATGGCCCTCACGCAGGGCCCTCTCTGCTACCCTCCACTCATCCCTGCAGCACCCACTTGGCACTGCAGAATTTTGGGGCTTCCCACAGTGCCCCCACTCCCTCTGAGAACGGGGACAATCCCCACAGCCACAAAACAGGACCCAACACACCACAAGGAAGGGACCTGCAGAACTCTAGGGGACACAACACAGGGACAGCAGGGACAGAGGATGGCCAGCACTAGTCCTGCCATCTGAATATTGAAGTAAAAGTTTCTTATCCTCCAAAACAACTTCCTGAGCTTAAATTTCTGTTATTTTTAACTTTGCTGCTGCATTATAAATATCCATCAGGTCCGGTGCTCGCCTCCCAAGCCAGTCACTGTGGGTTTGTGCTCCAGCTGGGGCAAACTTTATGGCTTTACTTTTCCGAGAGCGGATCCAAAACCTTGGACGGGAGCCAGAGAAAGGCCTGACCCGTAGGGAGAGGCCAAGGGAACCGGAGCTGCCCCGTGGGGCTGCAGGGTTGGGAGGCGCCGGAATCATCCCTGCCGGAGGGGAAAGGGTCGCTGGGAATGGGCCACATGTGGGTGGGTGAGTGGGTCTGGCAGGGGGATGTTTCCTGGGAATGCCAGGCTTCTCCCATAGAGAGCATCCCAAAAACATCCCAGTGTGCCCACGTGTACATCTTGGTCTTCCTCACCCAAATTTACCACCATGCCAGGTCCCAGGCTGCTGGCACCCAGCCAGCCATGCTGCTCCCCAAGGACACACAGCAGCACGGGTGCAGACAGGACAGCAGAGCTTCTGACATCTGTCAGGCTCCATGTCATTGTCACAGCCCCGAGCAGAGCTCCTCAGGGCCAGTGTAGCACAGGGGAAAGCACAGGGACTGAGCACCAAACCCTCGAGCAGGGATGATGTGGTACATATGAGAAATGTCCACACCTGGGACAGTCACCCACATTGGGGACACACTAAGGGACAGCATCTTCTCCAGCACCAATGGCACAGTGTGCAGCAGCCCCTGCCAGTGCCCAGGGAGGGACAGGCAAGGGCTGCTCAGTGCTTTGCCAGGGTCTCTGCCACCTCCAGCACCCACAGTGGGAGGTGAGCACAACCCCTCAGGGCAGGCTGCAGCAGGACTCTGATTCCTGTAACCTCTCCCCTATCCCCAGTCTGTGCAGCAGAGGTCGCTCCAGTGTTCTGGGCAATTGTTCTCACAATTTGCAAGAAAGATTAAAACCTCCCCACTTGGTGGATGTGAGTGGCAGAGGAATATAAGAAAAAAAAATTAGAAAACCCCAGAAGAGCTTTAATTCCAGCCACTCCAAGGCATGAAGCCAGCCCTGGCTCCACAGGGCTCCCAGCATGGTCCCCACGGTGCCGTGTCCCCATCCCTCCCAGTCTGGGGGGGTCCCCACACGGGAGAAGAGGACTTTTCGTTAGCAGCTCAGAAACTTTTCCTAGTGGAAGGTTCCCCAAAGCGCCAGGAATTTTGGCCCCAAGCTGTTTACTTTCAGTATTTCTGCAGATTTCACTTGTGGTTCGGAGGAATTCAGGCACAATTAGAGTCGCTGCCACTCACTCTCCGGAGCCCAGCGCGGCGGCACCAGCACCCACTGTCCAGCCACAGAAACCACCCGCCCTAAAACCTAGACAGAGACAAAGGGCTCTGCCCTGCACCCCCTTCCTCACACAGAGGTGATGGCCAAGGCCAAGAGCTGCCTGGGAAAGGCTTGAGGGACACAGGCTCCCACCACCAAGAAAGCAGAGACACATCTCCCAGAGCCATCCTGGCAGAGGGAGCAACCTCCACTCCCTCTGGAGCCTTCCTTGCAGTGGGAAGATTTGGCTCAGAAAAGGTGCTATTGAACAACCACCCCCTCATTCCATTCCATTCTATTCCATTCCATTCTCTCCTCCTCCAGCCCTTCCTCCCTCACCACAGACCCCCACAGTCCTTAGACCCATCAGCTCCAAACTCCTCTGATTAATCGGCTCTAACAGAATAAATGAGAACAAACTGGAGAAGAAGATCAAATCTTGAGAGCCAATGAGCCAGTCTTAGAATGAGCCTGCATGCAAGGTGAGAGTGCCCCATGCCAGGGCTGGGCAAGCAGCTCGGCTGCTTCCCTCCCAGCTTGGTGGGGTTATCCCTCCTCTGACAGCTTTCCATTCCATGCTCCCTGCTTCAGGGATGCCTTTGGAGGGGACAGGACAGCTCGTGCTTCCTGCAGGACAGAGGAGGCTGCTCTTCTCAAAAATACCTGCTGAAAGCACATATTTCTGTAAAGGATGGACCCCAGCCTGAGGATCAGGCGCAGCATCCTCTTGGGTTATTGTTTCTGCTAGAGCTCTGGTCAGTC
The DNA here is from genome assembly GCA_013401335.1 of Brachypteracias leptosomus. Classification (NCBI taxonomy): domain Eukaryota; kingdom Metazoa; phylum Chordata; class Aves; order Coraciiformes; family Brachypteraciidae; genus Brachypteracias; species Brachypteracias leptosomus. Next base: position 53,631 of record VYZX01021128.1, on the reverse strand, counting down.
TGCAGCCCCCACCACACCCAGATCTGCAATGGTGAGACTCTGCAACACAGCCTGAAATACCTCAGGGGATGGGTCCAGACTTTGTACCCAAGTGGGATCAAGTGGAACGGGGCCAGAGCTGGTCTTGCTCCAGGAAGGCTCATGAGCAAATCGATCCCCCAGGCACTGGAAAGGATAGACTTGAACCCAAGTCCTGGAAAAGGCATCAAGTGTGTGGAGCCTAGGGCAGTTTTCACCCCAATATGGCATCTCCTGCCCCATCCCATGGCACCAGGAATGGGAGAACAGCAACCACCACCAAAAGCAGCTGGGGAGAACTGAAGAGCCCAGGGTGCACCACCCAGTTCACTCCATCCCCACCACCCGCTCTCCCCTTGCTTCCCACGGGATCCTCTCGGCTGCAGGGATGGCAGTGGTGAGAAAAATATGGGATTGGCTGCAGAAAACAAATTCTGAATTAAAAAAACCTGCAGCTGCTTGTGGCAGAGCCCTGGTTCTCAGAGCTGCATCTCACCCCGTCGGGGGTCAGCAACCCCCGGAGCGAGCTACGTGTCCAAATCAAAGGCAGGCGCAATCAGAGCGATCCAAATAACACACGCAAACGGGCTATTTGCAAATAAACAGAGCGAGGCAGAGCTCACCAGCGGAAACGGCGGGGGAAGGAACGCTCTCTGCTTTAGGAAGGTTGGGATCTGCTGGTGGGCAGTCCAAGGAAGGAATGTGGTGACGTCCATCCAGCTAATAAATTAGCCAGATGAATTATTCACGATGAATTATTCGCCCTGCTCTCCATCCCTTTGAGGAGCTGAGCGCATCAGGAGCCAGAAATCCCAGTGAGGCATTTGCTGCTGATGCTTCCAGGAAGGGCTCAGCACAGCAATGATGGGCTTGGGCAGATTTCACCCTGGTGATGGAGAGAGCAGAGGAACAATGGACGTTGTGCTGGGAGATGTGCCGAGTGCCAGGGCCACACACGTGTTCTCATGATGGGTGACAGCAGAGGGCATGGCTTGTTTGGGTCATTGGCAGTGCAGCATCAGAGTAAGGACTGGTCAGGGTGTGCAGAGCATCCTGCCTCTGTGCTGCCACCTCAGTGTCCCTTCCAAGGCCATACCTGCCATCCCACCACCCAGCCCTGCTCCTCTAAAAGCAAGGCCATCCCCCGTGGTGACACACAGGCACTTCCATAGGCGCTGCCATGTTCTCCAAGGCATCCTGCACATCCTAAACCACATCCTTACTTGTCCATTTAGGGGGAGAGGGAAAGTCAGGGTCTCATGTACCCCATCACCCTACAAGTTGTCCTCTTCCATCCACTCCTTCTTCACCCACACCCTGGGACCCCCAGGATTTCTGCCCACCCAGCCTCACCTGCCCTGTACCAACCATCCAGTGGTGCCCTCAGGGGGCTGCCACCAACCCCCAGCCTCACACCTCAGCCTAATGACTTATTAATTAGCAGAGCCGTAAAGGACGAGGTGATGGACCAGAGCAATGTAGTCAGGACATGATGATGCACAGCTCAAACACAGTTAAATGCACCCTGCCTCACCTCTTTTTGGGGTCCCTCAAACCAGAGCTGCCCCAGGAAAGAACGAACAACAAATCCCAAGACTCTGTGGCTGCACAAGCAGGATTGCTGTGCTCCATGTGTGATGAAATCCACCCAAACACCACAGTCCCACACCGGAATTGTGCGAGGGAAACCTCAAGCATGTGTTGAGCAACACGGGGAGCACACCCCATCACACCTTCCCACGCCCAGCTCCCAGCCCTGTCGGGTTTCTTTCCCTTCTCAAGGGGCTGTCGCTCCCAGGGAGCGGTTTCCTGGGCAGTGACGTGACCCCGCTCCCCCGAGAGGCAGGGCTGTCGCTGGGATTCATTCTCAGGGTTATAAAACCCCGCAGCCGCCTCCGGGATGGGTTTTCCCTTGCTGGGGCCATGCTGGGAACCCAGCGACAGGGGGTGAAGGGCAGGAGCTTCCCCATGAGCCTTTTGCCCTAACAATGATGGAGAGGAAGAGGAGGGAGATGGCAATAGGCAATGCCCCATGCCTCCACCACAACAAAGGTGACCACCGCAGAGGCTGCCCCAGCTCTATCTGTGCTGGCAGCAGGAGAAGGGTCCCAAAGCCATGGGAGAAGGTAGAGTGGGGACAGCATGGGGACAACCTGCAAAGTCACTGGGGAGGGTGCAGAGCCTATGGAATGTCTCTGCCCCAACAACAGGACATGGTGCTGACCCCCATCCACTGCAGCCAGACCTCATGGGTGCCAGAAGCCTCCCTGGTCCTAAAGGATTGTGTTTGGCCATTGCTAAAACCCAGACTGGTGTCCTCAGCAGGTCACCCATGAAGATCATGAAACCAACCCCCTGATAATTATTATAAGCCAGCAAGACATTAAAATCCAAACCTAAAGCATCAGCTCCATGCTCAGGGCCATGCTGGGGTGGCCAGCCAAAGGGATGCACCAGGATGGACCAGCTCTGCCCTGCATCTTCAAACAACTCAACAACCTTCAAGAGCCACCAGCCCCTGGCAAACCCTGAGTGGGGACCAGAGGAGCCCGTCCCCTGCAGCAAGGTCTGGCCAGGGAGAGGCTCATGGGACAAGCGCGGGGGGCAGGCGGGCACACTGCCACAGGGTGCATAAACAACACCCATGGTTACAAGGCCCCAGGGACTGAGGAGGCTGTTACGTTATCAAAGCCCAGGGAAATAGCAGGTGCTGAGAAACAGAAGCTGCCAAGATACAGTATTTATATATGTACGTATGTATTTCAGGAAGTAAAATACAAAAATTGTCTGCGTGAGCAAGAGGAAGGTTATGAGTGGTGGGAGAGAAGCCAGCAAGCTGCCAGATCCCAATATCCATTTCAGATAATTCCTTGGGGGTGACACTCTCCCTACAATCCCTGCTGGGGAAACTGAGGCAGGACAGACTTTGGGATTTCCTGAGCCCCGTGTGACCTCAAGCCCCCAGGAGCTGTCAAGGCAAAGATGGATCCCTTGGGAAACCCACCCCAAATGTTGCTCCCATTCCAGTGGGACTGCCTAAGGGATGCAAGACCCAGGGACAAGCCAGCAGGGCCAGCCCCCCCCTGCCAAATCTGGGGCTCTTCCAGCTAAGCTGTGGGGATTTGGGGACGGAGGGGGGGGGTGGTCACAGCAGCAGGATGGGGGACACTGAGCTGCCCAACGCCCACCCCACAGGAGCAGGATCAGAGAGCTGGCTCAGCCCCAAAGAGACCACCCCAGGGATGTCCTCCCTCCCTGCCACCAACCCCAGGCAGGAGCGAGCACCCCGTGGGGCTCAGCACTACCCTTCTGTGCCCCCCAGGACCCACACAGAGGCAAAGCAGGACCATCAGCCTCCCAGTTGGGGGTTTCTATCATACATCTCCCCCTCCCCGGGTGGGAGAGTGGCTCCTGGGGCACGTCCTCCCTGGGACACCATCCGGGAGCGAGCGGCTCCCAGCGCTGGCTGCTCCCCCAGGGAGCAATAGGAATAGGAGAGCTGGGGAAGGAGAAGGGCGTGTGTGAAGGGAACAGCATGAGAAAGCCAACCCGTTGCCAACTGTGCCAAGTTGTGCAACGCTCAAAATGTCACCATGGATTCCTCTTTTGTTCCCCTGGCCCTGAGTGGGGAAGTGGAGCTGGACCCCCCATGGTAACAGGGACCTTCCACCCCCTCCTAATTTAATTTCTAGTGAAGCCAAAGCCTCTCGGGCTTCCCGGCAACATCCCTGGCTCAGCCAGCTGGTGCCAACAGCGCACGTGAGCAGGAGAGAGCTCGGGCCAAAGGGAACATGCCCAGCCTGTGGGGTCACTGCAGAAAGGAGCCATCCCCTCCGGCTGCTGCTGAGCGCCAGCACACTGTGATCCCTCCGTGCCCTCCCTTCCTGGCTCCCTCCTCTCTCCAAAACAAATATTTCGGCTTTTTTCCTCTTTCCAGGCAGCAGCACTCAGCAACTCTGCATATCTTCAGCAGGCAAGCAGCAGCTCAGGCAGCTGGTGATGCCAGACTAGCAGCAGTGATGGTGGTGATGCCCCAGCACATCCCCAATGGCACATGGGCAAGGTGCTGCCCTGTCCTCAACCCCACCATTGACCCAGCATTAAAGAAAACACCACTCAAAATTGGGGCGAGGAGTCACAGAGCAGCCCTAGCTCTGTTATCTGCACAGCAGCCCTCCTTGGAAGGCCAACCCAGAGGGAACCATGCACCAGCTTAATGAGAGGGGAGAGAGGCAAGTGGCTGTAAACCGGCAAGGAGCCTCGTTAGCGGTTATGCAACAATTTCTTCATCAACCGAGGCTGCCCGGCTGGTGCAGCCCCTCACTCAGGGTTTGTCTGGTGCCTGCTCTTGGGGCTCAGGCTGCAGGCAGGGTGGGTGCCGACAGCAGCTGCCAGGACCCATCGACGGCACATGGGGATGTAACACAAAGCGACAGCGTTTACTCTTCATTCTCCACACACACGTGTGCGTCGGGTCCCCACAGCCCACCCGGCACCAGCCACCCCAGCCCATCACCAGAGCCCCTCCATCCACAGAGGATGCTGAGCTGAAAACCAAGCCAGCAGTGAGCAGATGCCAGGGAAGGGAGGCACACAGCACTCTGCTCAGCTGCGGCACAGCGAGAGCAACCCCCAGCGAGGAACCAACCTCGACAATTTTAGAAAATGCCAGTTTGTCAACCCCCCCACCACACTCCAGCACCAGGCTGCAAGCTCTGTGTTCCCCCCAGCTTTTCTCTGGGCAGGCGTGGGCCAGGCAGGAGGAGCGAGGAGCGCCCGGAGCTGCCAGCTCGCCCAGCCAGCTGCTCCCCAGGCTGTCCCGGCAGCTGGAGTCGTGGGAACACATCAGAAATCACTAGAAAAGCATGAAAACATAAATCACACTCCCCATCCACAGCTCAGGATGGAGCTGGAGGCAAAGGGAAGCTGCCGTTTGTGATGGTTTCTAGACTTGCTGGGTTGGTGCTGGGTTCACAGAGTCTCTCTCTACCAGATCGAAGGGAAATGACAGCCAAGGACAAGGGCTGGAACACCAAGACCGCGGGCACCTCCGAGAGCTCTGCTTCACTCCCGAGGAGCCAGCTGGGGCACAGCTAAACCAGCACTCGAGCCTTGACACCCTTCCAGCACCAGGCACCTGCTCGTGCACTTGCTCATGCACTGGGGGACACATCCTGCACCCGTTAGCCTCATACCCAACAGCCTCACAACCTGTAGCATCCTCACCATCATGTTCTGGTCATTGGGCACTGCTAGTGGCAAGGAAGGAGGAAGCTCCCACCAACACTCCTGGCCAGCAAACAGGCTTTTTTCTACACAAAACAAAATCCACACATGTAACAGTGATGAGGTATTTCAAGCCACGTTAACACCTGCTGTGAAAGCACCACTCATTCATCCTGGCTGCCCACGCACCCTCCACGGCGACAGCGGGAGGGGTGGGGGGTGTCCCTGGGATCTGTGTCACCCCATAGAGAGCCAGCACTGGGACACCAGCATCAACCTCCTGTCCCCTGCACTGCTCCAACCAGGCAAGGTGAGATACGATGGGAGGGCACCTGCAACCCTGCACTGCCAGGCACCGTAGCACAGACCCAATATCACATCTCCCCTGTTGCTGCCCCAGCAGGGCATGATAAGACCCTGTGGGAGCTGACAACGGCATTTTCCACTTCCCCAGCCCAGCTGCAGTGCGGGGAGGTGGGAACGAGGCAGCAAAAGGTATCGAAGGTGGCACCAAACCCAGCCATAAATATTCCCCTGAGCACAGCCGTGTTTTGCAGCCTTTCCCCCACCTTCCTCCGGTAAACCTGGGAGCGTCCTGGATTCCTAACCTGGAAATGGAGCGAGATGGTGGAAATAGCAGCGACTTTCTCCCCTTTTCTGAAAGGGCTGGGTTGAAGAGCAGCAGTGCTGGGGTGAGCTGTGACCTCCCCCGGCTCGCCGGGCAGCACCGGCCACAGTGCAGGGACAGCATGACCCATGGGCACACAAACCATGGCCCCCCCATCCTCTTCCCACCCCAGGAAAATTTCCTCTCATGATTAAGACATAGGATTGCCAAAAAGCTCCTGCCTCGCATCGCTTTTCCTGTATGCCTGGAGGCAAATCATCTCATCTGCCATATGCATCAGCTCAGCGTAGAAAATCCGTGGAATAATAACACGGTTTTTCCCTCCTCCCCGCCGTGCTCTCTCGGGTGTGCTGGGAGCGCAGGCTCCTCGGGAGGGCAGCGGGTGCCTGCAGTGCCCAGCACGGCTGCACCCATGGGTGCCACATCACACAAGCACACGCTGCTGCTCAGGCTGCCTGTCCTTGGAAGATAGTTCAGGCAAAAATAACGTGTCTGGCCCTCCCCACCTCCCCCCGGGGTATTTGACGCTAACGCGATAATCTCCTCTCCCCACGCACACACGCGTTTTCTTGGAAGAGCAATAAAGGAGAATAAAAATGTGAATCTGGAAACACTGGACGTTTGCTAAGCCACCACCCCAGCAAGGCTTTGGCGGCCAAAAGGCCAGTAGAGGGATGCCCGAAGCTCTGGTACATACTGACTGGGACCCAGAGGGAACCTTGTCTGCATCCCACCATCCCATCTCAGCACGGCCAATGCACTCCAGCCAGGAAACCTATCCCAGCTTAATTCATTTTTGCCTGAAAAACTGGGCAGTGTATACATGGATAGGGACCACAGTCTGGGGGGATAAGTGGATTTTCACAGCTCCCTGCAAGGTTGGGGGTAGGAGGAGCTGCCCACCAGTGTCCCTGCCAACCGACCCCTGGATTCATCCCGCAGCATCATCCTTCAGAGCTGCAAACACCCTAAGCTCTGCCAGCACTGCAAGCTCTGCCACGGCCATGGGTCACCCCAGGAGGGCTCTCAGCACGAGCATCCTGGGCTCTGCATGCACACAAACCCTCGCTGTGGATGCGTTAGTTCAGTCACGGAGACCTATTGATTCAGGAGCATTAATTGGTCTTCACTGTTCAAATACCGACCTCAGTTAGAGCCACTTTTCCCCTCCCCCCCCCCGCCTTTGCTGGATCCTTCCCCTTGGCTCTGCTAGTTTAAATACCAGAATACCTACACTAGCCTTGGGGAGACTCGGCGTTAACTGTACATTTGTATCTAATTTATAGTCAGGCTCATCACAGCCCTAATGAGCGGCCTCTCCAGAAAAGGGGGGGAGGAAAGACACCTACTGCAGGGGATGTTTGCTGCCAGGCTCGGAGCCGCTCAGTCATTAAGGGGGATTTGGAGATGGCACTGCCAGCTCCTGCTCTGAACCGATCCCAGGTTGGGGTGATGTCCAGCTGGAGCGATGGCACAGCCTTTCCCAGGGAGTTATCCCGGCTATGCTGTGCTCATCCCAAAGGAAAACTGCAGCTCTGTCCTGCCGCAGCCCGCCTGGCCTCCAGCCGGGAACGCAACAGCCCTTGGAGCTGCTCTAATTCTCATTATTTCTTTCCACTGATTTCCTACTCGTGACATCCCAAGCCAAAGCCCGGGAGAGAAAGCGGCCGGGATTTCAGATTTAATTAAACCTCGTTGAGCTGGCTGCAGCCCTCCTTCGAGGCCGGCGCTGATGCTGTTATCACTGAGCCTCTCACACACGGTGGGACATGGTCCCCAGAGCACTTGTGGGGACAGACGAGCCCGTAACAATGTTGGGGAGCGGGAGGGGGCAACTCCTGCTGATGCTGACATGGGGGGGTCCCTGCTAAAGTCCATGGCTTGAGGCTAATTCCCATTTCAGAAGCACCATGCACTTGTCAGGGTAAGAAGACAAATAGTTGGAGATTTTACCTCAAACCCCTTTTTTTTTTTTTTAAATCAGCTCACTTCTGGTTGAGTGGAGCCCCAGGACCTTCTGCCTGGTGCCAAAACCACGCTGGAAACCAAAAGCTGACTTGGTTAGAGAGAGGGAGAGGCAGGCTAGGCTTTCCAGCTCTGCCCAGGGTCCAAAATAAGCCCTAAGGAAGCTTTTCCCAGCTCTCTGATGCTAAAGGAGGGGAGCAGGGTGCTGTGGGCACCCATGGAGCTCTCCAGCACCAGCTCCATGCAGGAGAAACAAGCTCCCTGGCAATGACAGGAGCACCCGATGAAGCCACCCAAAACTGCAGGTTAATTCTCTGCCTGGGGACAACTGTTGCTGGGGATGGACAGCAGGGACAAGGACCTCCCCATGCTGGAGTTTACTCTTTGCCTGGGGTACAGCAAGTTGTCTCTAAAAGGATTCCAGGGTGCAAAGCCAGCAGGAAGCAGAGACGCACAAAATCGGGTATTTTGCACTCCCTCACCAGCCACCCTAACCAGCAAAATCTGGAAGAAGAGTAGAAGACACCTCAAAGGTAACTAAACTCCGAAATTGCCAGATAGGTAGGGGAGCAGCAAGGCAAGCATTCTCTGAACTCTAAACCATTAAATGTCCCACACAAGCAGCAGATGAGAGGAAACAAAGCTCTCCAGACCCATCATGTCACAAGCCACCTTTCACGGGGCACAGGGCAAGATGTGCAGAGAGATTTTGGGGCAAGGGGAGGGATTTCCCATCGGGATGGAGCCAGGAAGGAAGGAAGGCAGCTCCTGCTGCCCAAGAGCTCCAGCACCTCAATGGGCAGGCAAAAGCAGGCACATCACAGCAACTCCAGGAGTGGTTCTTTGCTGCCAGCCCCAGCAGCCAGAAGAGCTTTGGCACAGAGATTTTCCATTTTTAACATCCATCCATCACTGCACCAATTTCATGTCTGACCAGGACAGACCCATGACCTCAAACTGTCCCACAGCACCAGCCCTGCTCTTGGGCAGTGTTTATCTTCCCACAACAGATAAACCATGGGTAAAGCTCCGAAAAGCCTCAACTGTTTCCAAGTCCCCCAGTCCCACCTGACAAGCAGTTAAGTCCTGACAGAGCTTAAGTCCTCTAGAAAGCCAGCGGGACTTGGACACTGCTGAAGGTGTTACCTAATGGCATCTCCCAGCCCCTGGCAGACTGAGCACCAGCCAGGAGGAGAAAAATAAAAATAAAATAGAAACACTTTGCCTGAAAGTTCACCAGAAAAAAGAACAACTAAACAGCTCAGCTCACAGCCTTCAAAAAACCCTAAACCTGCAAACTTCCTCAAAGCAATCACATTTATTCACAGGAGTGTTTACAGAAACCAGGGATACTCCCCTAAGTGTCCATGCAATGTGTTTTTAATGCAACAACAGGAGAAGAAGGGATGAAATGCATTTGCAAGAAGCGCTTCAACAGCTCCAAATAAATGAATTCCTAAAATTTAATGAACTCAGGGAACTGTTGCATTTGCTGAAGTGACTCAGTGCAAGTGCTACACCCAGCACATGCACACAACTGGATGTGGCAGAGTTTGACACGAGCCGGGGCTGCCCTGAGCCCCCACCCCTCACACCCAACAGCTACAAAGCCCAATTAACCCATCACAGGTAGGGCTAGCTAATGAGGTGCTGAGCAAGCCATGGTAGGGGGCTGTAGGGAGAGCTGGGGCACACTCACTGCTTCCCCCTTGCTAGATGCTGCTCACTGAGGAGCAACATTCCCAGGTTCTACACCCCAGTTTGGCAGGTTGGAAAACCCCCAGCTCAGGAGGTTGAGGTGACCCCAGACACAGGAATGAAAACCAGGCTGTGAGCGCCCACAAATATCCTCCTGTGAAACCGTTTTGCCTGCACCGAGGTATTTTCCAGCCCTGAGCACCTCTGATTTTCCCCCCACTTCAGCAACACAACATTCACTGGACAATTAATTAAAATTATTCCCTCCCCCACAGGCCTACTGCCCTTGCCAAAATAAAAAAAATTCCCACCTTCCCCATCTTCATCAGCCTGGGACATCCCACCGGGCTACACCCCTGGGTCCCGTTACCAGCCCAAATCCCAGGAAACCCTGGGAGTCCTGCAGCCCCCAAGCCCCCCCAGTTTCACCCCAGGCCCTCCTCCCCACAGCAGTGGGTTCACCTCGGGATAAACCCCCCCACCACCGCCCAGAGTGGAGATTTAACAGCGATGCTGAAGAACCACCCGGCCCGTTTCCATGGGTACCGAGGCACATGTTGCTATGTGATGTTCGGTCCGTTACCATGGCGACGGCAGCGCTGTCACCACGCAGGGCTTATTAGTTGCCATGGCTATTAAAAGGCGCTTGTCCTCTGGGGACCTCCAAGGACCAGGGCCACCAGCTTCCCCTGCACCTCTCTCTGGGATGCCACCAGCTCCCTGGGAGCCCAGTCCCCAAGGCCACGGTGATGGGCACCAATGAGATAAGATAAAAAGGGAGCCCAGCCCCATGGAAAGTGGCATCACCCCCCAGGCCACCACACACCCCAGCCCATGGCTGTCTTATTCCTATGTGAGCAGAGCACCCCAGCAATGGGGATTTATTGGTGGGGTTGCAGTGACAGAGATCTCAACCCCAGCACGTGAGGTGAACAGGCAGAAGGGTCCCGTCACCATCTGCTCACTGAACCCTGTCACACCTCCCATTAGCACAGCACAGAAGAGACATCTTGTCCCACTTTGGAGATGATGGTATGACCAAAACCACACATCACCAGGCAAAACCTCAACAGGACTCATCCCTACAGAGAAGGCAGTGCCACAAAATAAAAGAAGCATCATCATCCATCCCGGGGTCCAGCAGAGAGCCCTAACCTGGGCTTCCAGATAGGGAACTGAAGCTAAAAATCAGATCCTGAGGCTGGGATTTATCTGGGATTAGACACCTCACTTTGCTGCAGGTGATAGCTTCTTGGTTTACCCCTGTGCGTGATTCGGGGGGCTGAAGCCATCCCAGTAATAAGTGAGTCTGACCCTGAACCAGGTGCTGAGCAGAACAGGGCCCTACAGGACCACCAGAGAGCAGAGGTGCTCAGTTACTCACTAAGGACCAGCACAGCAACCGCCCATGGGTTTCTCTCACATCTCCATGGCCAGATTTGCAGCCCTTCCCTCTCTCCTCCTCCTCAGCCCTCTGCAAACAGCCACACTGCAAGGTGCAGCCCCTGTCTGCTCTTCCCAAAGCCCGTTTCTCCTTTCTCCAGCCCCTGCAGACATCCGGGTGACCAGCACCCAGGACCCCCATGCAGGATCCAGTGTCCAGCATCATCCTGCTCCCATGGGCAGCTTCACACCGTGGCTCAGATCACAGCCCTGAACCCACCACTCCATCTTCTCCTCTACTGCATGCCAGGAGAGGAAATAGAGATGCAAGAAAGTCCTGGCTTTTATTTATTTTTATTTTTTCCCCTCTTTAGACTGGCCCAGACCCCTGCTGCAGAGTCCCTGCACTGCCCGGCCAGGACTGTGCCTGAACCCATCTTTATCTGATCACAAACCACTTCCCCAACAAGCTCAAACGGGGTTTTTATGTGGCCATATAAACTCCTATGGAAAATACACACTTTATTAAATAAATTAAAGGTATTATTTTCTCATCATTTTGTTAGATTCTCTAGGAAGCATATAATTTTTCATTTAACTTCATTGGATAAAAAAAAAAACCCCACAACTGAAAACCTATAGAAAGGTATATTACCCTGTAGTGGAAAATTAGATTCCTCCTACACAATACTATAGGATGATTTAAATATAACATATAGGAATAGAACATGTTATTAAATTGTATAGTATCTTTCTAGAAAGACCTACAGTATAGGATTCTAAAAATTACTCCCCAAACCTATTAAGTTTCAATCTAGCCCAGCTGGTTTCCTTTCTATTACACACTGCAAGACTTTTCCTGAAGGGTTAGGGTTTTAATTGTGCCTTGAAATGCTGCTGCAATCGTGCTCTGAGAACGGCTCCAAATTCCTCTGGATACAACAAACCCAATCAGGAAACCCCCAGCCTTGGGGTGGGATGGATGAGAGGATGGATGCAGGGATGGTCACAACCCTGCTATCTCCCACAGCCAAAAAAATACCTTTATGGGCAGAGGGGCCCAGCTGGGGCAAGGCTGGTCCTAGCCCCCTGACTTTTTGGGCATAAAGTAATTCTGTATTTCAGCTTCATCAGTCCCACCCTTCTCCCAGCACTCGCTACGCCAAATATTAGGGGGTTCAAATAGTTATTGGTGCTCGGCACACTCATCCTCTCCCCCCTCTGCAAGAAAAAAAAAGGTTAGGGATAAAAGTTGCCTTTAGCAGTTGCCATAGAGACTCTCCAGCTCGGCACAGAAACCCCAAATCTTGTCAAAAAACCGGAAGAATTTAAGATTTTAATCAGTGAGAACACACGGGAGGCCAGCAGCATCAATGCACATCCTTGCCTTAGCAGTCTCTGCCTTCAGATGCTTTCACCCCTTGCTTAACAGCATCCAAAGAGCCAGCCAGGAGTGGGGATGGAAAGAGAGAAAGGGAAGCAATGAGCACCCCGTCCGCTTTCGAGTATTTTCTCTCCCCACCAACGCAGCCACTCGCTGGCCAGGCTGAGTTCTGGACCAATACCCCACCGGCCAAGCTGTTTGTGTTCCCGCTTCCTTCATCCGCTGCCAGAAAAAGAAAATAAAATTCAACAATGCGAGCTAGGCAAAATATTTCCCGGAACCGCTGCTATTCCTCCCATAAACTTCACCTCGCAGCCAGTGCGGCCAGCAGCGGGGGGAGGAAAAATAACAAGAAAATCCCAACTTCTAGCACCACGAGATGTTTTTGTGACCGTCTCAAAATTGCTCTTTTCTGCCGCACTGGCCGCGTTTCCTCCTGACCTGATCTTCCACCGCGACCACAAATCAACCACCACGGGATAAACTCACTGCTCTGGCATTTTCCCTGCTTGGCAGAGCCCTGGCTCTGGTCGTGGCTCCTGGCTAAGACAAACATGCTTCGGGGGCTGCCTCTCCCCGCCAGCCCGGGCGGCACGCTGCGGTGTGCCAAGGTGCCCAGAGGATCCTATTTTACCACCTTTTTAACACTCGTGGTGAGTTTGGGAGGGGATGGCATCTACCAGCAGCTCAGGGATGGGGCAGTGGTTTCACCAAGCAGCGGGATGCTGGGGATAACCAAAGCCGCAGCGCTGGGGAAAAGCCTCCAGTGCCAAGAAGTGTTGTGTTTCGTGCCTGAGGATACGAAGTTTTGAGGAATACCAAAAAAACAAGGAACTTCAAAAAGGAGCGGTGTTGGCCCAGGGAATATTGTTCTATGAGCTCAGCTTCTTCGAAGCGATGGAAAAAATCACGCGCTGACCCCGAAGGGATGGCGGGAGCACTTGGTGTGCGGGGGCTGAGCCGAGAGACGTGCCACCAGCATCCACCCAAGGGGCCCAGGGAGGAGCTGGGGGGATACGACCACCTGTGGCAGCACCCTGCAAGAAGGGGTGCTCCCCTGCACCCCCCAGCACCCCGAGCTGCTCCACAGCCCCTAAGATGGGGAAGGACCCAGACCCAGGGGCCCTGGCATGCTGCTGTGGAGGCAACTTGCTGTCTGCTGGCAGCCTGAGGTGTCTCTCCAAAATATTCCACTATTACAGAGTTCCATCCACTTGGCTTCTCAGCCAGCCCCTCACATTTACCTGCTGCCGAACACCCAGATGCTCACGAGGATGAAGGTTTATTCGCCAACCCCATTCCCACCCCGTGCTGAGGGATGCAGGATGCATCCACGCCACCATCAGCTCCTCCAGAAACCAAGAACTGGAGTGGGGACCTGGCTGGCAAGGAAATGCTGGAGAGAGAGGGGGTGGATGGGGAGTTACAGGCTAAAAGAGCCACTCCAGCACTGGCTCATCTTTGGAAACACGATGACTTCAGCTTGAAGGTCACTACGAGAGGAGTTTTGTGACTCCTTTCCATGCCTTTGCTCTTCTTCCATTGCCAAAGCAGGTCTCACCACCACGGGCTCTGCCCAGCTCATGGTGAGTACACATGTACATACATACACACTGGGTGCAACCTTACAACTGCCCTGGGCCCCCCCCAGCTGCTCTCAGGGTCATTGCCAGGCTCAGGGCAGGGGCTCTGCTCAGGGAACCTCACTCCTCCCGGCTACTCCTGCTCCTCCTTTAAACTGAACTAAATCAGCAAAGCACCCATGGGTGCAGCCAAGCACCTGCATGGCCTTGAGCTACAGGGTTGAGGCAGAGGATACCATCTCCTGTCCCCAGATACAGGCTACGGACCACTCCGAATGGGATTCACCAGGATTCCCAAGCCCCCAGCCCTCCCCACCCCCCTGAGCAGCTCCCTCGCCTGCTTTCTCTCTTGCTGTGCCTGTGTGTGGGTGTATTTGGAAACGAGATCTTTCCAGCTGAACTGCAAAATGAAACGCAGAGATCACAACTCCTCGAATAGCTTCATCGAGCACACACACACACACACCAACCTCCATCCTGCCCCCGATGCAAAATCCAGGGAATAGTGAAAAAAAACAAAACCCAGAGGTGGAAAAATCAAGGTATTCACCAGATGAAAGGAGGGGATTTGGGGGAGGGGAGGAGAAGGAGGTGCAGCAAAGCACTTTCAGTTCAACCTTTTGTCCCCCAATTCACCTCCAAGATTTGACCACCACTTGCCCAACCCTCTGTGCTCCCCGAGCTGGGACAACCCAGTTTCACGGGGCTACGAGAAAAGAGAAAACAAAACCCAGCAAAAAGCCAAGCCCAAAACCCAGCTGTGAGCCTTGAACATCCGCTGCTGGAGGAGCCAGAGCCCATTTACTGAGACCAAGCGTCTCCACCCTCACTGCGGGTCCCCCATGCTGGCCTTGGGCTCCTCCAGGGCTGTTCTCCAGCCTGGTAAGAGACAGGATTCCCCCATGCTCCTGCCACGAGTAGTTTCTGAGAAGAAAGGGCTTTGATTTGCCCATGGCAAGGGAAACTGAGCAAGGGTGGGTGGGCGATCAGAGCACTGCTCGTCTGGCCTGGGGACTTCTCTGCTAACATCGGCTGGGCTGGAGAACAGGGTCAATACGCACTGCCATAAGGAGAGTCATGTACAGAGTTATCCCCTACATGGAGCCCGAGAGGTGGGAAGGAAAGATCCACCCTAGCTAGAGAAAGGACAGACTGAGGCAACTCAGCTGCCCAGGGATGTCCCAGCATTGGCTCCAGCCTCGTGAGGGGACCACGACAGGTCAGCCTGGCCCACACCATCACCAAACCATGAGTTTCCTAAGCCACTGAGCCCATGTGCACCCACGTACATGTGGGTACAACAAGCCCAGGACAAGCATGGGGCATGTTGAGCTGCAAAATGCCCCACGGCCAGCACTGCTGCAGTTCCCAGGGTCAGCATCACACCCATGGGTTCATCCAGATGGCATCAAAGGCTGAAAGGGAAGATGTCACTCCTTTGCCCAGGCTCATGAATACCAGAACTTCTCGGTCAGGGCTATTTAGGGGCATGCTGAGACCCCTCAGCTTATCTCAACAGCCAAACAACTGCCCAACGGATACAAAATCCCAGGCACAGGGGAAAAAGGGAGTAGAGGAGTGTACAAGGCTCCAGCTGTGATCCATCCCAACCCCAGAGCCACGGAGCTTCACTCCACACCTCTCCCTCGAGTTGGATCAGGCTCCACACCCTCCAGTCCCGAGTTGGATGGGGGATTACAAACAATAAAACGATTTATATAAGGCAGAGACCTTTAAGATTTACGCTGTATGCTCGCAGTAAAGTGCAAACACATTCCCCTCCGCATGTGGCTGGGTCCTTTGTCAGAGGAATTCAGATTTTTGACCGCAGAAGTCAGGATGAGTCTCTGAAGGAGCATCAGAGACAGACCTGCACTGCGACCCCGAGCAGATCATGGTCTCAGGGGTATATCCCAAGACATATTTATGGTCCTCCAAAGCAAGATAAGTCAATAACCACATACAGTAGCAGTTACAAGTCAGATATTAATTTAATTCCTCTCCTCCCTGTCTGCCCAAATAAGCATTAATTCAATGGAGCATCAGTGCCACGTTATTTATCATTCTTGCTGGGGTTTCTATTCTCTCACGTTAAGGTAGAATTGCTACAGCCAGGCTATCTAGACATGATGGTTCCAGAATTAAAGATACTCTGCATCCAGCACAGGCATGGGGACTGCCAGCCCGGACCCAAGTTTCATGCTATTAACAGCCAACGCCAATGCAGAGGAGGCTGGTTAAAGTGCAGCCCATTAAATGCACTTGAAAGCTTCACTCAATCTGCAGCAGAAGGAACATTTTATTCCTACAGACCCCAGGGCTGAGCGGGAGCAAAGACATTTGCTCCTTGCTGCAGGATCCAGCCAAGTCAGCCCGGGGGGGGTTCGCTCCCTGCCCCCCAAAATGCATCGCTCCCCATCACCAACCCCCAAAGCCAGGTTCCTCCCAAGTCTAGTCTCAACCCAGAGCTAAAAATGAACCTTATTCATGATTAACATCTATATTTGCATAGCGTGGCTGGCAGCTTAACACTAAATAAACGCTTTGGCAGAGGGAGTCGCGGGCATGGGGGCGAGCCCTGCCCTCCAGAAGGGAGCTTCAGCCTCGCCATGGGTTAACAAGCACTTTCTAATTGAATTAACAAATCATTAACAAGTCCTGTTCACCATCTGGGCAGAGGAGGGCTCTGCCTTGGGCTGCTCTCACCATCAGCATCCCGGTAGCAGAGGCAGTCAATAGCGCCGTAGGAGTGAGTGCTAAACCTGACCTGATTAAGTTCTGAATCACAGGAAATCCTGAAGGCATCAACCCCCCTGGGGCTGCCAAGGTGGGTGAATCCCTGTGAATCCCCTCGCCCGGCTCTGCTGGTTGCGGGTTTGCTTCAGCCCCAGGGTCAGGGAGCATCACGAGGCTGCTTTGGTGGATGCACTGGGGGAAACCTCCTGGAAGAGGCCCAAATTAGAGATAAATATAAGGATGATTTGCATCAGGAACCCTGTAAGTGTGGAGCTAGCATCTGGATTACAGTAAATAAATCCCCTTTTCTTTATAAGCTAGTCCGCGCCAAGCTCCCCGCTCCCACCCATCACCTGCTTTAGCATTTTGTTCCCATTTCACTCCCCTCCTGCCCTCACCCCTGGGATTCACATCCTGGCAGAGGCAAAGCTGGGAGGACAGACCGACAGAAAAATAACCAAACCACCAAACACCACCAGCCCTTCCGCCTAGGAAACATGTTAAAAATCCCGACCAAAACCACGTTTCAGGCACAGGAGCCAAACCAATAGACAATTTCCAACCACTTGTGACTAAACAGTGAAATTCTGAGGGTTGAGTCACGGGCACGTCCTGGTCCCACACACATGTGCACGGCCCCGGCTTGGGGCTCACACTGGGACCTGCCCAGCTATGCCAGCACCTCAGGCACACGGAGCTGCTCCTGGCACCCCCGCAGCCCCTTTCCCGTAAGGCCACAACCAGCACCGTGGCAGTCAGCTCCACTATCGAACCTCAAAGTTTCTCTCAGCAAATATTCAGGCTTAAAAACGTGCTTTTTCCATCTGCTCGAAGCCTCTTTGCTGGGGCTTTGGTAGGAAGCAGATGTGAGAGCATCCCAAAGCACAATCAGTCGTTACTCACTCCGTTATATAAAACCATGAGAATTTCCTCCTTTTCTTTTTTTTTCCTTCGTGTCTCAGTGCCAGGACAGATTCCTAGGTGAGAGGCCAAAGCTGGCGAAAGCCAAAGCCAAACAAACCCAGGCTGGGGGAAACCTCGGCCTGCATCACCGACCAAAGGGAATATTTCACATCTAGGTCGCTCAGCGGAGAGCCAAGGCGCCGGGGAAGGGAAAGCCACGATCTGGCCTCATAACAAACCCAGAAACACTTAAGCCTCCTAATTAACTAGGAAATTCAACCCCCTCCAAACCACAGCAAAGCTTCAAAGCCCTCCCAACCTGACTCCGGATGCTCCTTCCCCAGTTCCCCGGACGCTCCCCCAGACCCTCCTCCCCATCCGCAGCGACCAGCAAAGCTGCCGGGGGCAAAGGCTCCGGGGGCTCCTCTTCCAAGGGGAAAGGATTTCATGATCCAACTGAAAAAGCCATTAGGGAGGTTCATTTTGGCCAAGAATTTTGTTTCCTTCCAGCAAAACAGGAGAAAAAGGCGAGTTGAGAGAGACCTGGGCAGGGAACTTGGGGCAATCAAAAGCTTAGTCTTTTCTGCAAGGAAAAAAAAATGAATCAGAGTTTAAAGCACAAACTGGGGGGGGGAAGCATTTTTCAGCACGACGCCAAAACATCTGCAGGGGGTGTGGGGGCAGAAGAAAGCAGAAAATTTTCTATGCATCATAAAATCCTGGGCATTTCCAGACTGGCTCCAACACCCATTGCTACTGAACAGGAGAGAGAGCACAAAAGGCAACCAAGTCGAGAGCTGCGAGCCTGCATGGATCGGCCAGGAGACACGTTGGCCCCAAAATGAGCCAACTGGGGTGGTCCAGCCCCATCCTCAATTACCACTGTTCTGGTACGAGGGGCTGAGGGAGAGGCTGCGATCCCCTCCCAGCCACCCTGCCTCGGCTCTTGGCCCCAAATGAAAGGCAGGGCTCCAGAGATGGCCCTGCATGGGAGCCCTTGTTCCGGATTTCCTACAAGGAGTTTGTCCCCGAGCAGAGCAGGGTCCCCGGGCAGGACGGGGCCACCCCTCCCGGCCGGGGCTCCCCGCGCCGGGATGACATAACCATGAACTGCATGAGGCCGAGCCTTTTGTCTGCGCGCCGGGAGAGAGGGAGGGAAAGCAAGAAAGGAAGAAAGAAAGAAAACTTCTGGAAGTCATTACAATTCCTCTGCTCCAGTCTCCTTTTTGGCAGACAGCTTCTCTCTCCCCTTCCCTCCCCCCCCTACCCCAGCCCGCTTCAAAATGCCAGCCTATGATTTTTAAATGAGAAAAAGCTGCGCTGTACTCCAGCACTTGGATAAACTCCTACACAAACTTCCAGATGTGACACAACAGCCTGGAAGAGGGAATTCGCAGAAGAATCTCCTTAAAAAACACACACACACACACTGAGGCAGGGAGCAAAGGAAGGGCCTGGCTGCTGGCACGGCCGGGCGATGGATGGGTCCAGAGATCCTTGGTGAGATGTGCTGTGTTACCTCGATTAGGATCGAGCGGCTCACAGCTGAGCTGGGGAGCCAGCAAGGAGAGGGATGCTGGAGGTGAATCCCACCCACCGCTCCTGCCAAGCTCCCAAAGGGTTTGGGAACAGCAAGGAAGAGGTTTTGCAGTTATTTGTCCCCTGGGAGGAGGGAAATAACCACCACACCCTCATACAACCTTTGCTAAAAGGCAATAGGTCCTGTTTCTCTCCATGATGCTTGCATGGGAGCTGGAGTGAGCTCAAGGATGCATCAGCCCTGGGGAGCAGCAGGATACTCCATCCTAGCTGGGGGGCCAAGGAGCTGCTGGACATCCCCAACCTGGCAAATCCAGCTTCTCATTTCCCCTCAGGAGCTGGGGAAGGAGCCAGCAAAGGCTCAGCCACAGCAGGAGCGTTTCCATCTGCCCAAGGAGGAATGTGAAGTGTCGGCTGGTGAACCAGGTCATGGGAGAAAAACAAGTTCAAGTGCCCTGGGATGGATCAGAGGCAGGTGAAGCAAATGGATTCTGATCCTTTGTGGGGTTTTAAAATCAAAACCAAATCCATTCCAGGTCCAATCTCTCAAATCAAAGCTTTTTGCTTTGTTAATCTCACAAGTGAGGTTTGGAACAAATATACTGAAGTTTAAAGGACACTATGTGCGCTCTCCCCTCAAAACAGACCCTTTTGATAACAAAACAAATGTTCTTTTTAACCCTGTGCTACAGTTGAATCCTTCAAGCATCAGCACACGCAGCACCCAGCTCTCCCCATCAGCTGGCACAGCCGAGGAGGAGGTGAGGACCCTGAGCACCCACTGAGGTGACAAGGGTTCCAGTCATCCACTGCCCACATCACAGGAGTGAGCACTTCAGGAGGCACCACCAGAGGTGGGCAGCCCAAGCTACAGCACAGGGGGTGCAGCTCTTGTGCCCACCACGCAGGAGGCTCCTTGCTCCCGGGCAGTGGGACACATGGACGTGCCCTTCCAGGACAGCTGGATCTGGCCATGCCGATGTGGAGCAGTGCTGGCACACAAACCCACGGGGCTTGGAGCGAGCTCAGTGGGCAAGGGTTGACTGGCCCCCTCGGAGGGGCCACCACTGCCTTCCACAAGGCACCGAGCTCCAGCACAGCAGCTCCAGCCGTCCCGTGAGTCAGCCCCGCGCAGCCCTCAGCTATGCCTTGGCGTGAGGCCCCCGGGGCTCCGGGCCCGTTCCTGGAGGCTGCCAGCCATCTGCAGCTCTACTGGCTTCCAGTGAGAGCTGGGGGCACTCGGCAGCTCCCCGGGATGGAACCTTTGATCATCCACCTCTCACTAATGGGAAGTGAGTGGAGCCGTGCGAGGCGGCCGCTGGAAGAGCCCTCTGGGTTTTACTGCAGACCAAAGCCTGGTTGCCATGACCGGATCGAGATGTGTTTCTTTCCTAAAGCCATTTTCGAAATCCAAATCCTGGGGACTGTGTGTCAGAGGGGCCAGGCAAGATGGGAGCACCCCTCTCAGTGCCACCCAAATCTCCTCACTCCAAAGAGGGCATTCCCAGAGCTGCTCTTCACCCTCTGAACTGGGAGGAGAAGCTGGGATTGCAGCCAGTTTGGGGGTGTCTCCCCAGAATGGCACCTTTGAGCTGCTTTCTGCAGCCCCCCGTTGCTGGCAGGCTGCTCTCCAGGCAGCAGCTCTGCAGGCAGACACGGCGCGGGGGAAGAGGCAGATTTCAGTACTACAATAGAGATCACAGGCCCCTTCAGTTACTCTGTTATTTTCCTATTCAGAGCTCTTAACACCAAGCAGTAGCATCCTCCCCACTTTCTCCATCCCCGATCTTCAATCACTCCACAAGTCTCAAGAAATAGCCTCATTTCTTGTCTCTGATCAGAGGAGGAGAAGCCTGGCATAGACCCTACTACAGCCTTTCATCCTCCCAGCCTTCATGGTGCTTTTATTTCAGAAGTGAAAGTCAAGTAACCAGCTTGCCTTTTTCTTTTCTCCACCCACCCCCAGAGATGCTGGCTTCTCCTCTCACTGCCTCACCAGCACACACACCTTGCCTGTTGTCACAGCCCTTTCCAGCCCATGGGTCCATGGGTCCAGTGCCATGATCATTAAACACATCCCACCATGTCCCATGCCCTTTTGACCCAGGCAGTCCTCACCTGGGATAGAGCCCTTCATCCCACAGCCACTGGGAACATGCATGTGGGAAATCAGACTTGTATCCCCCAGGTCCTCACAGCACCCAGAGAGGTTTTTGCTCAAAGACCACGGTGGAGTAGAGGGGGAGGACAGCTTGGCAGGGTCAATACAGTTTTAGGGTTAAAACCTCAAGATTCCAGGCTCTGGAGTATTTCTGGATCAGGACAAACTTCATCACCTCTTTCTAGATCCAAGGGAGAGGGGCAGCAGCACAGGTTCCCCTCTTCTCTGCTCCAGGCAGCAAGGGAGGAACCTCTCCGGCCTGGCAGAGAATTCTCTGAATGGAAAGACAGTAGAAAAGCCCAACAAATCACCTTGACAGGGCTTTGTATCCTTTCTGGACTTGGCACATCAACCATCACCCTCCCCCTAGCCCCACATCCCAGCCTCAGCCACCATGGTCACCCAAGCTGCCCGGAGAAGGATGGAGAGCAGCATCCCAGGGGCTCCAGCTGCACCCCGGGGGCACAAGCTGCCTTTCCTGAGGCAGGTGAGAGCCACAGGCACAAGAGCATCCCCAGCACCTCCTCCCAACACCCCATCAGCAGCAAAGTTTATCAGACAGATTAATGCACAGCAAAACCACCCTGCCAAACTGCCGAGCCACGCATCTCCACCGGCACAGCTCAAACGAGAGCACCTCCCGTTCAATCCCTGCACAGGCAGCCAGCCCCATGCACGGCAAGGTAAAAACCACCCAAGAGAGCAGCAGAATCCAGTGAAAGCCCCAAACCTCCTGGGGCCAAGCAGGATTCACCAGCCACGTGAGCCCAAGCGCTGTCACTCCTCTCTAGGGCAGCTGGTGGCAACAAAGACTTTCCAGCAGTGTGATTGTACAGTTTTAGCACTGGGGCACAATTCCTAGAAGATTACAGTCTGAGAAGGGCTGCTTTGCTGGCCTGTCACACTGAAGGAAAAAAATAAAAATAATAAATACAAACAAGTAACAGGCTCAGCTCCTGCACTCGGGTTGCAGAGCTGAAGGGATGAGCAAGATGCTGCTCTGATGAGCGGCCCAGGTAGCATCGGGACACAGCAGGGGTGCCAAGCTGGCCACTGCCTTCCTCTCATCCGTAGGCTGAGCCGCTTTTTTGTGTTGTTTTTAAATAAACTCCCCCAATTCTGGGTCAGTGACCCTGAAAACAAACAGCCGCATGCAGACACACGACTCGGAGACCCACAGCATCGTCCCTGGTGGCCCCCGGCAAGAGCCTTTCTCTGCCGGTGAGGAGTGAAAGATGAGCGACAAGGAAAATCCCAGCTTGCGGGGCTGCACCTAATGCTCATCCCCTGCTCGCAGCGGTGCCTGCAGGTGCCCACACCACCACCAATTTTCCAAGGACAAAAGTTAATCTGCTTGTATTTGCAGCCATGGAGGAGGAGATGCATCACAAGCCATTATTGGGGAGGGTGATTTTACTGAAAACAACTAAAAACATGCAGGTGTTAACAGCTGCTTCAGAACAGCATCATTAGGAAAGGAAAAAAGAGAGGCTTGAAAACATATTTAAATCATCAATCATAAATAATGTTAGTCATAGAAGGCAATAAGAACACACTGACTTGCAGCCTGTCATTAATATTTCTTCCTAAAACAGAAGGCTTCGCAAAGTTGCAAGATTTCCAAAGATTCTTAAACAAATGCAGCTTTGAACTGCTTGGCTGGTGTGAAAGCGATTTGGGGGGGAAACCACTGGGAGTATTCAAGACTGGGAACAGGAATCTTGTTTTTTCCCCTCGTGGGGGACATTTTAGGAAAGAAGGCAGCCTGTTTATCAGTCAAACTATTGCTGAAGCTCAAGTAGAACAACATTCACAACTCCGGCAGACCCTCACCATTCTTCCCGGGCACACTAGGATGCAATTCTGAACAGTTCCCGCACATCAGGAGTGGAGGAGGACTGGCAGAGGATATTCTGGCCCTCTGTGCCATGTAACATGTCCTCCCCGCTCCCGCACCGCCTCTCCCACTCCAGATGTGGGTTTGCTGCCCATACATACTCGCCTGCCTCTTGCACGGGCAGAGCGGCGCCAGGCCAGTAACTTCCCGTTCTGCCTGCTGGAAACCCCAGCACTTTGCTTTATTTCATTTCGGGTTTTTGTTTCTGCAGATAATAAACAGAACTGGAGTTTGAGGATGGTAAAACATTTGTGATGCTACAAAGCATGTGCTGGTTGCAACTCAACTCCAAGGGAAGCTTTAAAGGCATCGAGACCATGGCAAGAAGCAATTTTTCTATTGTCTTTTCTATTCTTTTCTATTATCTTCCCCCCCCCATTTCTTTTGAAAGCTTAAACTTGACTAAAGCGGCCCGAACACAGAGCCCATGCCAAAGCAGACAGGGAGTTTGGAAGGAGACCAGATGCTTTTGCGGGGTCACGGCTCACCCCAGGACCAGACGAGCAGCAGCCTTTGGCTGATGTATGCCCCAGAGACCATGACTCCTGCTTTGCCCGGACCCCTCCACGCAAGAAGTATCCCCCAGGGACTGCAGGGAGCGGGCCCTTTGGCCAGCCTCACATGGCGTGAATTATTTAAGGACCCTGGAGTGGGGCAGCAAACCAACCCCACAGCGCGCACCCTCCTGAAAACCCTCGAGGAAGGGACTGGGGAGCATAAAACGGGCAAGAAACGGGGTCAGGGAAGAAGAATGGTTCTGCAAAGGGGGAGACTGAGGTTAAGGTCCCTCGGTGTGTTGGGAAGAGCTGGGCCGGTCGGTTCCCGGAGGAAGAAGGGCCGCCCGGGTCTCCCACCCAGACTCCCCGTGGAGCGGCGCGGCGGAGCCAGCGAGAGCCCCGCATTGCCCGCCCCCCCAGCCCCGAATCCCCTTCAACAGACCAGAAAACTTCCCGACCGTGCACCGGGGAGGGGGTGAGCACCGCCCGAGTGCCCCCGCTTCACCCCCACATCGCGGGGAAGGAGGACGATGGGTCCCCCAAACCCCGGCTCCTTCCCCATCACCCGGCGGGTCCAGCCGGGAGGTGTCCCCCGCCCTGCCCGCCGCTCCGGGGGTGGGGGAGGCCCCGCGGGGCTTACCTCGCCGCCGAGCACCTGCAAAGGATACGGGTTACAGACCAGCCGGAGGCACCAGCTCCGCGGCCGGCTCTCCTGGCTCAGGTAGAAGAAGACGACGGGGGCCAGCGCCGGGTAGGGGAGCCCCTCCGCCTCCGAATCGCCGCTGCCCGCCTCCCTGTCCCCCGGCCCCGGGCGGCCCCCGGCCCCGGACAGGTCATTAAGGCGGATGAAAGTCTTGGCTTTGCCCGGCTCCGGCTCCTCCTCGGCCGCTCGCGGTCCATCCTCGTCCATCCTCCGGCCGGCGGCCCCGGGGGGAGCCGGGGCGACGCGGGGCAAGCCGGGGTGGGGGGGGCACCTAGAGNGCTGGCCCCCACCCGCGGGGCGGGCCGCCTTAGCGGCTCTGCCTGCCCCCTCCGCGCCCCAACATCTGCCCGGGGCGGCGGGGGGGAGGGAGGGTGTTGCTGCCCGGTGCCCCGGGGACGGGCGGCGGAGGATGCTCCCGCGGGCGGCCGAGCCGAGCGCTCCGCACAGCTGGATCCCTCACTCCAACTTCAAGTCCCGGCTCCTCCTCCCCCCACCGCCAATGGGGGCTCGCCCCCGGCCCCTCCGCGCCTCCCCATTGGCTGCTGGAAGTGTCCGTCCAGGTAGCACAGCTGGACGGGCAGGGCACGGTCCCCGGCGGGGCTGGACGGGACGCACCCGCCCGACGCTGCCCGGCTCGGGGTCGGGCCCGGTCACCTCCTGCCGTGGGAGGGTCGGGAAGGGTGGACACGGGGACCTGCAGTGCCGAGCGCTGGAGGTGGGGGTGGAGGGGAGCCCTGAGCTGCCTTAGACCGAGACAGAGCCCAGCGGGACCCACTGCAGCACCGAGAGAGGGGGAAGCCGGTGAGCGGCAAGAGGCGCAGATGGGGCACGGGGAGACCGGAGAGCAGGAGCCCCAGGGGAAGGAAACCCTCTGGTGCCGAGACCAGCAGGAGCCGGTAGCGGGAGCGAGGCGTACGCCAGCTGCAGCCCCGGTAGCCCGGGGCTCAGCGCCCTCCCGAGTGCCGCTGCGCCGGCGAGCCCTGCCCGAGCTCCTCGCCCTGCTGCAGAGCTCCCTCCCGCCCCGCCATGCCCCTCACCGCTTGTGAACTGAGACAGTGCTACTGGGTTCGGCGCATGTGGGTCACCGCCCAGTGTCACCCTCCAGCCCCCGGCTCCTCGCCAGGGGCCACCCCGTCCGGAGCCGTGCGCCCCTGGGCATGGCGGGGGCACGATCCCGGCCAGCAGCTCCCAGTGGAGCCGGGCCCCGAGCGGGGTGGGGGGGACCCGCCACCCCCGGGAGCAGCCCGTACCCCCGGTCAGGGGGGCTCGGAGGATGCGGCCGGAGCTCCCTCTGCCGGCGTGACTCCCGCCGCGATGGGAGCCGGCCCCGACGGCGGGGACCGTGCTGCAAGCACCCCCGGCGGGGGCGGAGAGGGGGACGGCGACAATAACAAAAGCAACACAGCCCCGAGCGAGGGACAGACACGCTGCGCACTCCTGGCCACGCCGCAAACCAGAAACTCTTCCAGCAGGGCTCGAGTGAAGAATTTTCTGCAGACACCACTAATTTTGAGCACAGACACCCTCACGGGCTGAGCCAAGGACCTGTTTCTAAACGCTTAAGATTTCTTGCCACTTTACAAATAGCTTTCTCGCCTTTGCCCAGTACATATCATCATATCTATATGAGCATCCCCTTCCCAAGAGCTTCAGCTAGCTCAAAACCACCTGCAAGAGCAATGGGAAGATGCTCATTTGACCCAAAATGCCTTCTCTGGGCAGAATCCCGCTGGCCTGGGAGCACACTTGCTCTTGGATTCACAGCCTGTGCTGTCCAGCCTGAGACAAATCACATGGCTGTTGGCAAAACCTCAAGGCCAGCTGGGCTTTGCTGCAGAACGGTGAGGGGCAGTGCATGGGGAGAGGAGGAGATGCAAACCCCACAGCCCCACCACGCATGGCCAGGAGACCCTTCTGCAAGCCCAGGGGATGTGAGCATGGCAGCACACAATGCGTGTGACACCAGGTGAGTAGAGAACCAGCGACATGGGTGCCAAGGATGAGCACTCCCATTTCTTTCCCAGATTTCTGAGCGATTCCCCCCCCCGGATGCAGTGTGCACACCCATGGGAAGGGCAAAGCTCAGTGGGTCTTTGGCCTCTCTCCACTCCTGCCAAAGCAAGCAGACACACGGATGCACTGGGAGCTCCCTCACTCCCCCAGCAAAGGCTCCTGCAGTGGGGGAAGCACCAGGCTTTGCCCTCCCAGCAGGGCACAGCCCAGGAGCCCAACAGCTCAGCTGTCGTACAGACGCAATTCACAGCGAGGTCCACAAACGCATTTGCATGTGCAAGGTGCAGTCTTAGATCAAGCAATTTCCTTGCTACATATGTACAGCCTGGCCACAGCTGCTTTTGAGCCGATCCTCTTTGTAGCCTGATAATGTACAGAGAGCCTTTGTGTGTTGGTCTGTTTATTTAAATGGATTTGGAGCAAACATTTTTTTAAAAGCTGAAGCTTTGAGCCTTTAAGTGGGTTACCAGATTATATGCTGTCTCCATTTTAATTACATTTGGCTCGTTTAGTTTATTGCGTACATTTTTGAGAATTATGCTCATCGTGAGAATTGGAAACATTTTGCTTTAGAAGATACCTGCTCTATAAAGGGATCCAACATCACAGAGGAGAGATGATGCAAACCTTCCCATCTCAAAGAGCACTCTCCCTCCAACTAGGACAGGAGAAGAAAGGCTCTTCTGAGTTTAAAATGAAGCATCCAAACAGTAGGATGATGAAGCCAGCACCACTGGTCTAGCAGGATTTTGGCATTAGCAAACAGATAAGAGGATGCTCTTGCTAGGGAAAAGTGATCCTGGTTGTGGATCTCAGAGGGATGAGAGCATGGAGCCTGTCACAGCCTGACCAGGACATTTGTCACCCCAACTCAGCCAACCACAAAGCAGAGGGAGCACCCAGAACTTGCTGTCTCACCTCCAGTGGGCAGAGGAGTTAAACCAGGAGCTCCCACAGCACTGCCCCAGCCCAGCACATTTCCCCAGAGAGCCTTTCCCACCTGCCCGGGGTAAACCAGGAATTGGTCTTCCTCAAACCACGGTGGGATTTGGCTTTGACATGGAAATGGAGCAATCAAGGAGAGGGAGCACAGCTCCAGCTCAAGCCTTGGTGAGAGGGATAGAAAGCATCAGAAAGTGACCCCAGAGACCAGAACTGCACATTTAGGGATTGGGGATGTAAATGAGATGAAATTTCAATACAGCCTAAGAAACTAATGAGGTCACATTCACCTCACATGCACAGTCCTGGCCTCCTAATTGTACCAAAGATAGCACAGGGGAGAGGGGTGGGGGTGAGCCAGGGACAGCTCTGGCAGCAGCAGGAGTTTTAGGGCTGTGGGGGTTTTGGAGGGGTGGGAGGAAGGGGGGCTCACACACTGAAACACCAGTTATGCCTCCAACAGCAGACGTGATGCACCTCAAATTACTCAGAAGACCCACAACGGGGAGCAGAGCTGTGTCACATGAGGAGGAGGAAGCAGCACTGCTCTCATCCCAGAACAGCCCTCTTGCTCTCCTCTCCTCCCACAGCAGGGCTGACCCCAACATTTCGGGGTTCTTTGGGGGGAGCACAGCTCTGTACCCTCTTTCTTAGCAGTACTTCTAGGAAAAGCCTCATGATCAATGTTCCACATGAGCAGGGTGCTTTAGCCAAGACTCTCACCAAAGACAGCTCTGGTGTGGAAATGGGATTTGGATCTGGCTGTACAGGAGCTGCACCGAGCTGTAATGGGAAAAGCCTACATCTGCAACCAGTTTAGCAGGAGGAGGATTGAAGACAGCCTCAACGGAGAGGCTCCAACCCGATGGGAACTAGTCGCTATTTGTTTTGCTGTTGACATACAGCTGCAGTAGCTGTGGGTGATTTTAATAAGATGGGATAATATTTCTATCAGTTCTGGGAGCTATAGATTGAACCCATATAGGCATCTGGCTCAGGGCTGAGCCATAGATCACAACAAGATCCAAAGCTCTTCTCATGCCTTGGAACCGGAGAGAAAACACACATTTAATTTCGGATGTCGCAGTCTGGGAGCAGAGCTGGCCTCCCACGACCAGGCTACAGATCGAGCATTGTTGAAGAGCACTTTGACAGCAGCGAGTCCCCTCTGTCCCTGCTCCCCTACCAGTGACAGTGAGTGCTGTGAGGCTGGAGCCTTTGCCATGCGTGGGGCTCCTGGCTGCCCCCATCAGTGAATTACCCTCCTGAGAAACACCATTCTCTGTATTTCAGTTGACACAATCACAGCAGAGACACCAGAGACCACCCATCCCACCCTGCCTCTTCCCACCAAACCCAGCCACATGCAGACCCCGCTTGCTCCCCAGTGTCCCCCCTGCTCCTCCCAGCCTTGGCATATCCCCACTGGGCTGCTCCCATCCCTCAGTGCCCACTGAAAGAGCCCCAGACTGAGGATTTTAGCACATTCACTTAAGACAGCAGCTACCAACCTGGGAGGAGCAGGAGACCAGCCCCACATTCGACTCAGCACAAGATAACGGCTTGACCCGGCATAACCCCATCCAAACAGCTGCTTTTCCCCAAGAGCTTATTTTGCTAATTCCCTTTTTCATCACCCAGACAGTTTCTTGATCTCCTCAGTTATCCTATTGGTGCCAGGGCTATGGCCTTCACCCCGAGCACCCCAGGGCTTCCCAGCCGAGTGCAGCATCCCCAAACCCCAGGGCTGTCACCCCGGAGGGCTTGGGATAAGCAATTGCTTAATGAAATCAGCTACCAGACTCTACAAGCAAGCCTTCATCTTTTTTTTTTTTTCCCCCTCTTTAATGAATGTTTTTATTGTCTCTCTCAATCTTTATTAAGTGAAAAGCCAGACAAGTAGTTGGAGGGAAAATATACTACAGCATGAAACACAACCACTGTGCAGAGGGGACGTACATGGCCAGCACAACGCGTTTGGTGTGCAGAAAGGGATTAATAATTTAGGCTGGGGAATGCTTATTTTTGGCTGATGACCAGCACTTTCCTGCATGATCAATGTTTGCACCTTGACTTTTTGGTACACAATCAATCCGTGCCTGAACACGGCCCGAGTTTTGGGAACTGCTACGTCTGCAAGAGCGGAGCCGCTCGGGGCTGTAGCACCGGTGTGGCTGAACCTCCTGACTTGGGGAAAGCTAAATATAATTTATAGTAAAAATATAATTTATAATAAAAATCTGCCTGCAGCCCCATCTTTAAAAAAACCTGCATGTTCCTAAACAACTTCTATTACCTCCAGAAAATGGCAAGAGAAGAAGGAATCATCCTTTCAAGGCCATCCTTGTTGGGCAGATGGGGTGTTCCACTGGCCAGATCCCAGCTCTAACCCTCAAAAGGCACAAGGATCCATCAGCCCCACAAAGGCAGCTCACCCAGACTGGACTTGAGGACCCAGCACTACATTGGACACTGACTTTATTCAATGCACTCACATTTACCATGGCTCTGACCAGAGCCTGTCCTTGTCCCCATGCCCAGCTGAGCAGACATGAGGCTTCACACCAAAGGCTGCAGCATTTCAACAAGCAGCTCAGATTGCCTCTGTCTCTCTGAAGCATTACTGCAGAACAAAGCACAGCTTTTGAGGGAGAAGCAGCCCTCAGAAAGGGGGGAAAAAAAAAAATCAAACCCAGCTGAAATCCAGCTGTCTGCCACCTGGTCAGGGCAGGTCCCCATCCAACACACTCTGGAGGTTTTGCCATGTTCTCCCCTCAGGCACCAACACCCAGCCCCACTCCTGGCTCACTCTTGCTGCTGATCTGGAGACCCAGCTCTGT
Source organism: Brachypteracias leptosomus (assembly GCA_013401335.1). Lineage (NCBI taxonomy): Eukaryota > Metazoa > Chordata > Aves > Coraciiformes > Brachypteraciidae > Brachypteracias > Brachypteracias leptosomus. The sequence goes on along the minus strand of VYZX01021128.1, from coordinate 23,515 downwards.
AGGATGAGGTTTTGGGTGAGAAATCCCTGCCCCCAGTGCCCAGCCTCACCCTACCAAGCACACACAGGAGGATTTCAGAGCAGTCCTCCCCTGCCCCAGCTTGGTGCTGCCCTGGAATGCCTCTCCTGAGCAGGCACCACTTTGCAGCTCCAGGGCTGGAGCACACATCTCTGAGTTTCCAATCATCCCTCAACTCCCCTACAAATCTGCATTTCTTGTCTTTTTCTTCCAGGCTTTTTGGCTGGCAAAGAACCTCCCTTTCCAATACCCTCCTCTCCCCCCTCCCTTGCATCGCTTTCGGCTTTCATCTGGTTCCCATGCAGTGTGAGCACCGCTGTTATCAGCGGCTCCCACTCTAATTGAATCTTCAAATCTTGTCTGACAGGAAGAGACAAGAGGGAAAGGAGACGCTTGTTGCTGAGCCCCAGATCCCTGAGCACCAGAATGCTGGTGAGCATCGCACAGAGCTCCTGAGCACACCTGCCTTGGCCCTCAGCACTGCCACAAGAGCTTCCAGCATCCCAGTGAGCCTGGAAGGGCATCACTACAGCTCAGGGTGGTCCCAGGAAGGAGAGGGACGAAGTACCAAAAAGCCACCAGAGCTGAGAGAGCAGACAAGGGGAAGGGCAGAGCTGTGCCAGTGCTCAGCTTGTACCAGGCAGAGGATGGGCTGCAGAGCTCAGCCCTGGGCTTGGCAGGAATCAGGGCATCAAGACCTTGCTCACAACACACACAGGTTCCCAAGGGAAAAGAAATCTTCTGAACAGCAGCAGCACATTGAAAAGTCACTCCACCACCTTCCCAAGCAAGCTCAAGAAAAGCAACCTCCTAATCTCCATCCAGGAACTCACAGCAGCCACAGCCACCCAAGGGCATCTCCACCTCCAGCACAAGGTGCACAACAGCAACAAGAGATCTCAACAGAAAAATTCTCACATAGGTTCCTACCTGAGCACTGAGGAGCTCCAGCAAGAGAACACCTTCACCCCAGAGCTGCTGCAGCAACACCCTCAAATAAGCTTCTGCCCCAGGGGCTGGTGGGAAGGGGAGGGCAGGAGCTAGATTGGTGATTGATACCAGCTGAGCAAGTGCTGATTGAGAACAGGTGGACCTGGGAGGAGGACAGGGCATGGAGAGGACACAGCTCCAGGTGCTGCTGATGGCCAGGCATGAACAAACCTCATCTTGGCCCATGTGAAAAGGATTAACCACAATTTGGCCTAGTAAAGGGTTTTCCAGCCAGCTCTCTCAGCCCAGTGGCTGGGCTGTGATGGCCCCAGCTGAGCTTCATGTTGTGGAGGTCAAACTCATCAACCCCCCTTGCAAGGCCTGTTCTACTGTGGGGATATGGAAGGGGCTTTTTTTTCACCCCTTCCTTTCTTCTATTTTTTTTTAAGGCTTCTGCTGGGAAATCTTTGTAATTAATGACCCTTTAAAGTAAAATATAATTAAAAATAATGTGGAGCACACTGAAGCCTGCCAGCAGCTCACGATGCTGGAGGCTGATGGGGAGCAGGGATGCTGCTGTAGACCTGCTGAGAGATGCTGGGGTGGGCTCAGCCTGGCCTCATTTAGCCCTAAAGCAATTTCTACATCACTAAGAGCACCAGCCTTCTCCATCTCACCTGTGGGGACACTGGGGTGTGTTTCATCCTCATCCTCCCATGGGAGATGGGGCACGGGTGGCCCTGGGGTGAGATGCTGAACACGAAGTGCTGGGGCAGGGGGAGACTTGATCCCATTTGGCTGCTCATGGGGCTGCGATGGGTCGATTCGCATCCAGTGGAGCCTTCTTGGGTAGAAAAGTCTGATTTTCACACTTTTAGAAAGGCAGGGAGGAAGAATCATCTTGCTGAGCCCCCACCAAAGCTGTGCTCCCCAGTCACCCTCTTGCAGGAGCCAGAGCTCCAAAGAATTGTGCAAATGAGGACTGGCTCATTTAAATTTAATGCTGATGAGGAGATCTTCCTCCTCTTTCCAGCAGAGAGCAGATGTTCTCATTTCACATAGGCAAGGCATCACTAAATCACTTCCCCAGCAGCAAGGTGGATGGTGATGTCATTGTTTATGGGCTATTAGTTATTATTTTGTAGACAAACCTGACATTTTTCCCTTTTAAAGATACATTGGGATGGATTCTGGGTTTCTGCCACTGAAAATATCCTGGCAGTTCCTGTCGTTAGCCTCCTTCCAAGATCCAGGCTGCTTTCCTCATAGCACATAATTAAAACAGCACTTTGAATTTTCAGCAGCTTGCAACATCTTCATGATATACGGGCACCCAGGCAACAGCTCGTGCCAGAGAGCTCGTGTGTGAGTAAAGCCTGTGCATGTGGACGTGCAAGATGTGAGCAAAGGATGTGACACCAGAGGTGGCCAAGTGGGATGGTGGCCCAAATGAGCCCCAGGTGAGAGCCAGGTGCCAGCTGCTTGGCTTGGTCACCTCTTCAGTGCCAACTCCATCCACTCCCCTTTGTGCCTGGGGTACCTGAGGTGCTTTTAGCTAGTTCAACCCTGTTTAGCTGGATCACAGGGCACATCCATGGCCTTTCTCCAGCATGAATCATAATTATCTTAACGAATCCCCAGGGAACAAGAGCAGCTTGCTGATGGAGTTTTAACCAGGCTGGTGGCACCATGGGCTGTGAGGGTCACTGCTTGAATGGGGCAAAAAGGAAGGAGTTTGGGGCTGCCCAGCCATCATGTACACATACGGGGCTGAAGCGAGATCCATGGGTGTTGGAAGTGCTGGATTTGGTGGGTCAGGGCTTCCAGCATGGGAGAAGGACAGAGCCAGCAGGCTCTGGGAGCCCAGGGGACAACTGTGGGGCTGGAAAGGGGATTGAAAAGCCCCATAGGGGAGCCTGGCGCTGGTCTTGTGCTCCACAGGCTGATGCTGACCCAGCGTGTCCCTCTGCCCTCCCTTTTCTTGGAGTACCAAGTGGATCTGGTGGTAGCCAAGCAGCTTTCAAGTAGCTCAAGCCTTTCTCACAGGGACTGCTCCTCACCAGTCCCAGCAACTGCAGGAGCTGCCCAAGGATCAGCCCAAATCCTCAGACCACACCGGGATCATGTGCTCAGTCACCCCCAGTACAATAAATCCTGAGACCTGCCCCAAGAGCTGCTCTCCCATAGTGCCCAGGTCCTGTTAGGTCAGGACAGACCCAGTTTGTCCTCATGGGTGGCAGCCACCACCCCAAAATCACCCAGGGCTTCCTCTTGCCATGGTCTCAATCCCTTTTCCCATCTGAGCACCTGCCTGAGTCCAGCCCCAGCACAGACCAGTGATGTCCAACCTCACATGCATCTTCCCTCAAGAGGCAGGACACAATCCTGGCTTTATTTCAGCCCAAATCACACTCCATTCAGCCCTTGCCCTGCAAGACCTGAGCCTCAGTCCCCCCAGAATCTGCCCCTGCCCTTCTCATGCCCCAGTTCTCACCCATACTGGTGTAACTGGGGCAGCTCCCACCCACAATGCTACCAGAGCAGGCACATAGCACTTGCGCACACAGAGGAGCTGGCAATGAAAAGGAACATATTAGTGTTCCCTTAACCAACAGAGGGGAGTTAATGACATCAAACTGGTTTGTTGGTGGTGGTTTTGATTATTTATTTTTTTTTAAGATCTGGCTTTTATCTGTCATTACCGTTATATTGCATAACCAGGGAGAAATCTGAATGAAGTTAATACCCACAGAGCGTGGTGCAGAATATTCATGTACTGGGAACCAGAACGAGGCAAATGTGAATCTTTATTACCAGTGGAGGTTGTTAAATATTTATATTTTCTGTTTGAGACACGCTGTGACACATGAAACTCAATTAGAATATAACTAAAACCCATGGTAAATTATAGATAAACAGCAACAAATGCAAGGGGGCAGTCGGAGCTCCCCCATGCCCAGCCTGGGGGCACAAGGGTGACAACTTTAGGAGGAGGACAGTCCCACCAAAGGCACTGCTGTCCCACTGTGACCAGCCAGCGAGTGCTGGCCCAGTGCTGTATCTCCTCTGCAGGGATGATTTTTGCCCTCAGACATCCCAAAGGAGACCCTCAGGGAAGTGGGATGGATCCTGCTTCCCTGCAAACCACCCCACACCTTCCTGCAGAGCAGCCCCAGACATCCCAGCCTCCCCGCTGGTCCCAATGCTTCCCGAGGACCCCCCAAGCCCCCCACTCCTGGGCTGTGTTTACTTTAATACAAATGTGTCTGGTAATAAAAACCACAGTGAAAAGGAAAGACAGATGTTTAAGAGAAATATGTATTTGGGGCCAAACTCTGCGTTGGTGCCATGCTATGGAAATGGCTGGAGAGTTCTAGCTCTCAGCTCACTGAAGCCAAGCTAAGGACATGGTCAGGGCTGGAAAATTAGGAGCTGAAAGGACTGTGGGGATAATTCTGTAATTGTTTTCTCTGGGAGACTCTCATCATCACAGGGAGGCTGGGGAGCAGAGGAGGCCACACAGACACAGGCTTTAAGTGGCTGCTGCTGGGGCTGAGATCAAGCAGCACCTCTGTGGGCAGATAGACAGACAGACAGGCGTGCTCCCAGCCCAGACAAGGCATTTTCTGCCTGACCCCGGGCAATGCTGAAGCCTCCAGGCTGCCGGGATTCCCCTTGGCCTTGCAGGAGCATCCCGGAGCATCCCACAGCGTTGCCATGGAGATACAGCTCAGGAGGAGCCTGGGGGCTGCAACCTTTTGAGGGGCTGTGGGACCCCTCACCCCCCTTCCCCTTGGCTGCCCCAGGAGATAAAAAATTATTTGGGGACTTCATTAGTGCCACGAGGATCTCAGTCAGTGATGAGCACTGGATCTGTCCTGGTGAGCAAAGCCACAGCCCTTCATCAGTCGTAGCAACCAGGACAGTCATTAGGGTGTGATAGGGGGACTAGAGCAAAAGGGCAGACAGACAGACAGAGAGGTGGTGTGGAGAGAGAACAGCACCTTCCCAGAGGTGTTTTTGCCTGTGCTTCTCAGCTTTGCAAACTTCACAGAACCCCAAGCCCCTCCCTACTTCCACTCTTGTTTGGGTGGAGGGACAGCAGGGTCTGCTGAAGCAGCACGGGGATGGGGACACAGGGATGGGGACACCAACCCTCTGCTCCACACCAGCCTGGGCTAACCCAGCCATGCCGCAGCTCTCCCTCCCTGCAGCACACTTCCAGTCTGATTAACTCCTAATTTTATCTCCTACCTCCCTCCTTTTGCTCTGCCTCACTGCCGCTGCCTGCCCCCAGCACAGTGTTCTCCTCCTCTTGTAGCCCCATCCCAGGCTGTCCCCTCACCAGCACTGACTGGCCCAGGTGCTGCATGTGGAAAGATCCTTGTTTTGCCAACAGATGAAAACCACACCATTTAGTGAGGAAAACAGCAATACAGAAGGGGGGAAAAAAAAGACATTTAAATTAGTATTCTGCCAAGGCTCATGAGCAGAACCCTTTCCTCCTGCTTTTGACGTTGCTCCCTCAGAGCCATCAGCCCCCTCCAGCCCTGTGGGGCAGGCATCCTGTCTGTGCTGGTGGGGATCCTGGATCTCCGGTATTCCCACACCTGGATCCATGGGATCCCCAGACCTGCAGGGATGTCTGACCTGTAGGGATCACATTTTCCATGGGGAGAGGACAGTAACTTTTCCCCAGCCTGTCCAATCCACGCCAACCTGCCAATGGGAGGTTCCTGACCCAACGAACCCTCCCATGGGGCTGAGCCCCCTCATGCTGGAGGTGCAAGGAGATGCCTGGGGGTGCCTAGTAGCACAGACTCCACCAGTGCAAGCTCCAACCCCCAGCATCAGACCACCCCTGTCAGGGCTTGATCTCAGCAATTGATGTTTGAATTCCTCAGGACCAGGGAGACTGATTCCAGAGCATGCTCAGAGTGGGGGTTTTGCTCTTGGCCACACCACCAGCACCCCCATTGCAAGCAGGCTAATTAATAACAATAATAATAATAACAATATCATCAGCATTTCCCAGCATGGTGTCTGCTACTGGAGGCTGATTACCCAGCTCTGGTGATCTGCTCCAGACAAAACAAGCTCTGCCGGGAACACATGGATCCCTGGCTGGGGTGGAGGGTGGTCAGAGCAACAAGGAGTTACAGACCAAGAAAGCAAAGCCAGAGACCCTCCCTAGCAGAGCTTAGCCCCCAGCCCAGCCTCTCCGCAGGCTGAAGGGTCCCCAGACACCACGAGGAGACCCGCTTCTATCCCCACCTCAGGCTGAGCTACCAGGACACATCCAGCTGCCAGGACACATCCAGCCCCTGTAGGCTTGCAGAGCAATTCTCCATTGACTGAGGCTTCACACCACAACCAGCAATTTTGTCTTCATATACTCTTTCTAAATTAGATTTTTCTCTTTTCTCTGTTATCCTTCCAACCTGTTAGGACCTTGGAAATAGCTTTGCCCCCTTCTTCTCCACCTGTAATTTCCAGTCATTCACCAAACCACCCATTCCCTTTCTTGCCTGCTTTTCTGGGAGCTAGACATCTGTGCTGGCCACATTTTGTACATCTCAGAGGCAGGCAGCATCCCTGGCACATGGTGGAGGCATCAGTGACAGCCACAGAAACCTGAGTTTTAAAGCATGAGATGGTGAGAAAGAGGTGCCAGGAGGTGTGGAAAGGCTGGTGCTGCCAGCATCCCAAGCAGGCGCCTGGGAAAGATGAGGGTGTCGCATGTGGGAGCAGGGTCTGATCCAAAGGCAGGACCCAAGAGCTTCTCCTGCAGCCCCAGAAGGACGGGGAGCCCCCACTTCATCACACACCCCACCACCATCCGACAGTGCACCAGGGGCGACATCAGTGCCACCATCCCCAGCACCCTGGCTCTATCCAGGGCCCCCTGACTAATTTGGGATGCGGTGGACATTTTTAATACGCCGCTATAAATATTCATGGGCTGTCAGCTATGAAAAAGGACCCTGCCTTCCGCTGCACTGTCCTGCCAGGAGACAGCACAAGGGAGGCAGACCCAGCCCTTGCTGGTGGCCATGGGGGCTCAGAAACCCCGGAGGCCACTGGGACATCCCCAGGTTCCACCAGTGAGCATCCCATTGTGAGGATGCCTGGTTGGTGCACACCTTGCAGGTGGCCCAAGCCGACTTCTACCCAAATCCTGGTTGAACCCAAACCAGTTTCCTCGCAGCCTGGGTGAGCGCGGGGGCGAGGACACGGGTGGGGGCTGCCTGTCAAACCCGTGCCTCGAATCCCTCAGAGCTGGAGCTCGCGCCTGCCACGGCAGCCTCCAGTCTGCTGAGCTGCAAAAACCTGCTGAAAGCCTTGTGCTGAGTTGCAGTTCTGCTTTGCCAGCCCACAGCGCCCGGGGGATCGCCTGCCACCGCCTCCCACATCTCCACCTTTCCCTCCCAGCCCCACATCACTCAGAGATCACCACCAGCCCAGCCTCGCCCCAAAAGCATCATCCTGAGGGGCTATATAGCCTGTCTTCTGCTCTCCTGAATACCTATTGATTCCTCTTATGTGCTTCACCCCAACGTATCGATTCAATTTAGCCTCTGTAACTCAAACTAAATTAGCTGCCTTTAATCTGTGGATAATTGCAGCCAGGCTGGCTCTGCCTGCCCCAGATTCATGGGTGTCAGGGACGGGGAGGAGAGTGCTGGGTCAGGCAGGGACATTCACCCTCCTCGGCTGTGGCTGAAGCCCCCAAACAAGCCATAAGGCATCAGCCCCAAAGCACTGGGGGAAGGAGCCTTGCGGCAGCCATGCTGTGGCCAAAAACCTGGCTGCCATGGCTGGAGGCTCATCCTGCTAGTCCTGAGGGAGATTTGGCCCCAAAGCCTGGACATCATCACCTGGCTCCCCCTTTCCCCAAGCCCTGGGGTCCCTGATGTGGGTTTCAGTCATAGCTGGTACCATGAAGTGTTGCTACATGCTCCTGCCAGGCTGCAGCACACAAGGGGTTAACCCCCAAATCCACCCAGCCATGGGGAGAGGAGCCATCTCAGCCCTCGATGGAGCTTTAAATAAAACCCCAGATGAAAAGCTGAGCATGTTCCCCTTTGATTAGCAGCCCAGGCTCCCTGGGAGCCCTCAGCATCTCTTGCCTCTAATTTAGCAGCTCACAAAGTGCCGAGGGCACCAGAGATGCCACCAGCAGCTCACCTGGACTGACAGCCTGGCACAGCACCTGGGGGACATACTCATTTAGGACCTACTGGGGTCCTGGTCCCTCTGTGCACCCCAATCCCCCCCCTTTCCACCCCAGGCACCTGCAAACCTGCACCCTCCTGCCCAGACATCCTCCTCCACCCTTCTGTAAAGCCTCCAAAATACACATTTAATTTCAATTTAATGCAATAGTTACCGTGGTCAGTAAATACCGAAACCATATTAAAGGAGGATTAATAGCCGTGTAATGGCCAAGTGTCTATTGCATAACCCTTAATAAGCATCAATGGCCTCCTGCCTCCCTCCCACTGCGGCCTGGGGCCTCCAGCCATCCCTTCCCATCCCTCCCTGCCTTCCCAACCACGACCAAGGGTAAGAGTCTCAGGAGAAACTGATGAAATTGCTGCAGAGCTGTCAGGCAGGAGAGGGAGATCTCCAAGTGTTAAATCTGGCTAAAAGCATCAGCCCATGGCCACAGAGCCTGTTTGGAGGGGCTGAGCATCATGTGGGGATGGTGGTCCCCAAAACACCTCGGCACATGCTCACGGCCATGGCAGACAGCCTGGAGATGGCTACAAATTCTCCTGCATGGCCCCTGGAGTGTGTCAACCCCTCTCGGCCCAGTGAAAAATAGGAGTTAAACAGCTCAGCTGTACCCTGTTTGTGTTTCCTCCCTCTGGGGGGTGGCAGGCAGCATCCCCATCCCACCTCCCCAACACATTGACTTCTCACTGCACCCCACAGCATCTCAGTACCCAGCTGCCTGTGAGCACAGACTCAGTCCCCTTCTCCAGGGTTCCTCTGCTTTGGGGGGGGCACTGCCCTGAAATGCAGCATTTGAGGTCCTCGGTTTATCCTGACAGAAGAAGAGCTGGAGCACACAGTGGCCCAGGGAGAGGCTGAGCAGGGCACACGCTCCAGGGCCACACAAGGGTGGCAGATGGTTTGGGTAGGAACAGCCAGGACACACTGTTTTGGGAGGGGAAACTGAGGCAGCGGCCAAGCCCAGAGCACCCTCCCTGCAGAGCCCCCCCAACTGCGGTCTGGCACTGCCCCCCTGGTCCCTGGCGCTGATCTGCATGGAAAGTTGGTTTAAAAAAAAAACCAAAAAAAAAAAGCACATTTTGAGCAAGTGTTGGCCAGCTTCAGCTGCAGATTCACTTGTCAGGAATATTGGAATTACTGGAGCTGGATGGTGTGAACATCTGTGCGGAGCACACGCCGGGGTGGGGAGGGGGGAGCGCAGCCAGCTCCCCTCACAGCCCCCGCCCCTGCCTGCAGATGCTCCAGCGGGATGCAGAGGAGGGCAGCTGAGACCCAACATGTGCCTCCCACCCACCTCCTGGTGCGAGGGGACCCCCAGGAGCTCCCCAAAATGCCCCACGGAGGAGGCTGCGACTCAAGGGACTCACCACACCAGCTTGTCATCTGCGGCTCCCTTGGGGTGGATGTCGGAGTAAACTGGGCTTGACAGGACGGGCACAAAGGGACTCCTTGCACCAGCCCCACATCTCCTGCCTTCCCTCCACCTACCTGCCATAAGCTCCCTGAATATTTTGGTCTGCAATGAGGCTTTTCCATCACTTTCAGAGCAGTTGTGACCAGCACCTCCTGACCTCCTCTCACAGCAGCAGCAGCAGCAGCACCACAGCCCCCAGCTACCAAAACCTGCCCATTTATGCCCAAAATAACCCTCAGGTGTGAGCAGATCAACCACTCAGGCATGAGCAGATTGGGTGCTCAGGTGTTGGCTAATTGGGTGCTCAGGTGTTGGCTAATTGGCCACCCAAGCATGGTGCAATGGGGTGCTCAGGCATGACCGAGCTGGGTGCTCACGCATGAATTAGTTGTGAGTCTGGGTGTGAACTGGGCACCCCTGCCCGGGGGACACACGTGGGAAGCACCTGGCTGCAGAAACCTCATTATTTTGCCAGATGGACCTTCTTGGAGGGGCTGGAGTCAGCAATGCCCAAACTGCAGCCTTTTGGGGGGGGGACAGGCATTGGAGCAGGGTTGGACTCGGGCTTGGGGACACCCCTCTCCATCCTCCCGCTCCCACAGATGCAACATTGCAAATAACAAACAGCTTTCAAAGCCCTATCTCCCATTGATGTCACATCAATGCCAACAGAGATAAAAGCCAAGAGCCCCAGAACCAGCACCGGCCTTGCTGGAGAATATTAATTAGAGGGAAAGCCTCATTAGAGCAGCAAGGGTGGCCGCTGGCGCTGCCTCCCCCCACCTGGTGTGCCCTGGACCCCCCAAAGGGGCACGATGGGTGCCAGCCCTCCTGCTGCCTTGGTGGGCTGAGCCATGGGGTGTGCTGCAGATCCCCCAATGTAAGCATTTAAAATTAAAATGATTAAAGGCTTTTTTTTTTTTACATTCAAAAGAAGGAAGAGGAAAACCTGTTCTTCCCCATCCACAGCTGTTGGGGCTTCCAGGCAAGCCCAGAGCAGGGTGATAAACCCATCCTGTGCACCCCCCCTGGAGCAGCCTGAGGGCAAATCCAAGTGTTTATGGGGAAAAAACAGCATATCAGTTATTTCATGCATTTTGAGGAAGGTTTTTTGACAACTCTGGAGGAAAGCAGAGGGAGCAGAAGTGCTGCCTGCTGCTGCCCCAATTCTCCCCACCAGCAGGAGAAGGGGGTCCCACGCTGCCCCGGAGGGAGTCCCCAGCAAACCCTATATCCACTGCCAAAGAAAACATGGGATGGGGTCAGGGAACTGGATTTTAAGGAGCAGCACGGGATCCTGGAGCACCAAGACCCCCACTCCAGCACCCAGCCTTGCCAGGGGACACTGAGGGGACCAACGGGGGGGTGCTGTGACTGAACTCAAGCAAAAAAGGCTGAGAAACCAAAGGAAGGGCTGAAGTGGCTGCGGGGATGGGGCAGAGAATGTGGGGCTGCCCAGGATGGGGGCATCGGCTCCTGGGCAGCGAGGCAGAGATGCCAGGAGGACCCAGGTGCCACCACATCAGTTATTTATCACAGAGAACTCTTCTTCCTTTTTTGTTTTGTTTGGTTTTTTTCTGAGGTGAGCCCAATTCATCCTGACATTGGTTCACAGCACATTTTTGCCCGGCAGCTGCTCACAGAGACACACTGATGAGCAAGATGTTGTGGGAGGAAGGCATCCCATGCCTATGTCTGTGCCACGGGGGGCAGATGGGCACCAAAATGGGTTCACCACATCATCCCCAGCTTCAGGCCACCTTGGGGATGGCTGCTGCACACGGACTTGGCCAGCCCTGGGGCCCTGAGATGTCTGGGCTTCCCCATGGGGTGCTCAGCACCAGCTCTGCTCTCCGAGGATGCTCTCCTGGCACGGACACAGTAATGACGTGCTCGGAGCACTCATGAGGATGGGTGTCAAATCAATCCCCGCAGCAGAGATGCCAAGTTTAAAAAAAAAAACCCCAACCCAGAGGAAAGCAGCCAGCCATCTGCCAAACCAGCAATTTTCAGCTGGATTTCCAGAAACACTTCAGCTTTTAAGACCAAGAGCAGAGAGAAAATAAAACCCTCTCCTCTTCCACAAGCAGAGAAAGCATTCACGAGATGAGGTGCAAAATTCCTCTTTGACTTCAAAGGCATTTCTCCTGGCTGGTTACCCCCAAACTCTGGCAGAACCTTCTGGAAAGGCAGCAGTGCTGCTTCACTGCCAGATGACGGCATCCCCCAGCCAGGCACGGGTGCTGTGCAGGGCAGCCCCAAGGTGCCAGAGATGCTGAAAACGTGGAACTCTCCCCTTTGGAAGAAAGGAGGAGGAGAAGGACTAGGGGAAGGAAAGGAAAAATAAAGTTAATGCTGCAGCAAAGGGAGCTTGCGTGGTTGGTGATAGTGTTCCACTTCTGCTGGGTGGGTTACCTCCTGCTTGGTGAGCAGAGACACCAAGACCCAGCAGCACCATCCCCACGGCTGCTGTCAGCAGGATGCGGCCAAGCCCCCAGTGAGGCTGGCGAGACCCTCGGTCCAGGAAAGCTCAGAGCAATCACCTCCCTCCTCAAACACTGGCCAAAAGGCCTTTTTAGGGCTTATTACAGAAACTTTCTGCAAGCAAAGGCAGGGGCCAGGCTGGGGCAGCTGCAGCCCTGAGCACCCCAGCCCAAAACACAGCCCCAGCCACTGTACCTCAGCATCCCCCCACCCCTGCCCAGCCCAGCCCCCTGCTCCTGCCATCTGGCCCCTCCAGCCACCCCAGCCCCAGAGAAGCTCCCACCTTGCCCCAGGTCCCAGGGGAAGCAGCACAGCCTCACAAGCCCAATCCTAGTGTGGATACAGACACTGGCCTCTTGCAAAGAAAACAAGACTTTATAAAGTGCTTTCTCAAGCCACACCAGGTCTTCACACTCTTGGCAAAGCCAGGACGAGAGGTTTAGCTGTTTGGAAGTGCTTAGGGTGGGTCCTGTGGCACATTTTCATCAGTTGTGGTAATCAGCAGGCTTTTTGCATGCGTTATATATTAACTTAATGTATGTTACAATCTACCCCGTAATGGAAAAATACCGTGGCTGCCGTAACCAGCAACACTTTGCAAAGCGCTTGACTCCCAAGTCATCCAGGTGATTTTGACAGTGTTGCCCTGGGTTGCTATAGGAACCTCATCGTTTTCCCATCTGACTTCACCATTAACGCAGGGATTTATATTTAATTTGTTTTCCCTTTCCTCAGCAAGAAGAGGTGTGAAGCGAGCGCATGTGCATGGGAGGAGACGCTCCTGGGTGGGTGTCTCCTGGCCTGGCCAAAGCCAGTGCCAGGGATCAGAGCTGGTTCTGCCGAGATGCTGCCAGAGGAGGGATGCAAGCAAAGCCTGACCTACAGCCAGAAACCATCCGGGAGGCAGCTGGTGCCCAGGGTGGCTTCATTACAGGTCTCTCTTGAGTTCCCAGGCTGGTGTGACAGTGTTTCCCCCTCAGTCTCCCACGGGCAGAGGGGCTGAGGGGCTCACGGGCAGAGCATCCCACGCAGATCCTGGGGCGAGGTGACGGGCAGGGAGCAGGAGAAGTTGCTGCAGACATAGGCAGTGGCTTTCCCATCCTTCCGCTCCAGGGATGCAAGGAAAGGCAACTGGCGGTGGAGGAACCCAGCGCTGTCTCCATCTGCCAACATCAGCACCTGCCAGAGAAGGAGCTGTGAGAGCTGGGGAGAGCAGCCAGCGCCAGCCAGCTGGTCCTTCCTTCCCCACAGACATGACAAATGCTGCCCGCATCCCCTCACATGCTCACCTGAAGAGAGGAGGGGACAGGGAGCCAAGGAGACCCATGCCAGCCCTCTGCCAGGGTCCAACAGTGCCCACATCCCATCATGCCTGCACCCAAGCAGCACATGGTCCACACCATCCTGGCAGCTTTGACTCCCTTTTCCACTCTGGACACCCATCCAGCAGAGGGGATGAAGCACAGGGACTAGAGGGCTCACAGAGGCCACCCACCCAGCCCAGGGGCAGCCCCAACCCCAGCACCAGCTGCAGCATCACCCCATCCCACCCCACAGCCCAGCTCCTCCAGACACTTCCCAAAAAACTCAAGACACCAGCACACAGCGGGGCTCTCCTGGCTGACACAGCAGCACCACCAGAGGTGATGACAGGGCTGCCATGATAATTAACTTTTCTGGAACGGAAAATGTTCATTGAAGCCTCAGGGCTTGTGGGCTAATCAGGGGAACAGGCAGAAGCTGGCAGGGAACCTGCTGCAGACACAGATGCAAAGGGTGAGCAAAACACCAGCCCTTCCCAAGGCATGGCAGGAGCATCCCTCACCCAGCCCTGCCCGTGTGCACACCATGGTGCCCGCTGAGCTCGGACACACTCCCCACATGTTCACACCAACACCAAACACTGCTGTCCACAGAGCACATCTCCCACCTCACCCAGCACACAGCATCCTCTGCCACCAGCCTGGGCCAAGCCCAGCACCTGCACCCAGCAGAGATGCCTGCACAGCATCACCTGCACCTGGCAGGGGCTCCTCGCCCCGTGTCCCCAGGGGGTCACTGTGTCCCCAAGCCCTTGCCCTGGGCAGCAGCCGCTGCAGCCCCATCCTGTCCCAATCCCCCCCCCATCTCCTGCTCAGCCCCTGCCTTGACCCAGCTCTGGTTCAGTTCATCTCCCTGCCTCCTGCTCCCCTCCCAACCTCCTCCCCTCCTCGCCTTTGTCTGGAATTAATTCCAGGAGTGATTAATTACCAATTCATGTCCAATCTGAAATTCATTATTCATTTTTCTCACAAGCTCCCTAAGGTCCTCTTGCGGGGCCAGGATGAAGGCGAGCAGCAGGCGAGCGCTCTGCAGCCGAGCAGATAATGGGATCCTTCATAATTATCCTAAAGACCATTAACAGGGCAGGGATCGATACCAGGAGCTGGGATCCAGCCCCGCAGCAGGGATCCAGCCCTCTCAGCTCCTGGCACTGGGACCCCCAGGGGAGCAGCCGCTGGCATCGCCCCCGGACTCCCCACATCCCCCCAGCAGCCGCCTGCGGCAAGGGGCTCCCCGGGGCACAAGGGCCATTTAAACCTGCGACCTCAATGCCCATTTTATCATCGGCATCTCGTTACAGCAAGGATTTCAATGTGAGGTTTGTAAGGAATTAATTACTGGAACGACCTAATTAATTGTGTTCCTGCAGACGAGCCTAGCCCCCAGCGCCCTGCCAGCACTGGGGGAGCGGGGGTGGCGGGGGACATGGTGGTGACATTTCCCCAGCTCCTCAGCAAAGCCAATTCCCAAAGCTGCTGTGTCCCTGGAGGGGATGACCTGGGGCTGCTCTGCTTCATGGGGTGGGGAAGGAGAGCTGGGGAACAGCTGGGTGGGAAAAGGAGCACCCACATCTCCATGCAATGCAGCACAGGAAGAGGGATGGAGGCTGCTCCCAAGGCAGAGTTGCCCTTAGGGCAGTGGGATTCTCCTTTCTCTCCATCACCCCTGCAAGGTGAGGAGCTGTTGCCGCCAGAGATAAGCTGTCCCTGAGGAATGAGCATGGCACCAGGGAAACCCTGGCAGGGGTGCTCAGGGGAAGCATAGCTCTGTCCCCTCCCCACAGCCTTCATTCCACCCAGGTGATGCTGAAGAGGCCTGACTGCTCACCCCTGGCCTTGGTGACAACAGGGAGAAGTGGCCATCACCACGATGGGACACCCCACCTGCTGGAGCTGGGCTCAGCAGCTCCCATGGCAGGACGAGGAGGAGGGAGATGGGCTGGTGGAGCTTGAGGGGGAGCTCAGCTCCTGCACACTCAAGCAGAGACATGTGCCCATGGGTCTGGGCTCCTCCGGAGAGAGAGCTTTCCCCTCCTGCCATGTTTCTTCTGCCAGGAAACAAACCTAGGCTGTCAAACAGGACAACTTTTGATCCATCCCACCACTGCAACATGAGGAACACGCAAGGACAAGCACGGGCAGTAAGGGGCAAGCAGGGGCTGGACCAACCTCCAGCTGCAGCCCCCGCCCTGTCCCTCTGAGCCCCCCACAAAAGCACAGGCAGGCATCACTCTCCTTGAGCACCTCCCAAGCACCCTGTGGCTTCACTCCTCATGGAAATATCCATGTGGAGCACCCAGCCCTTCTCTTCCTCCCTACCCTGAGGAAGACAACATCTTGGGGGAGACAGACCTGCCCCTGGAGAGCAAGCATCCCCACCAGCCAGGCTCATTACCAGCTTATGAGGAGGGAACCAAACCACACGGGAGGAGAGCAAATGGCTGCACTATTTGTTCTGCTCAAGCCCCCAAAGCTGCATCCCCTGTGCCAGAGCCTGTTCTCAGGGACCAACAACTGAACTGTCTGTGGGGAGAGGAATCAGGGTATTAGCAGTGGTGCTGGGCTCCCCACTGCCACCACTGTGCTTCCCATCCTGCAAACTGGGTCACCTGCTGTAATCCTTCAAAGGGAGAGAGGAAGAGCAGGGGAGCAAAGGCCTCACACGAGGCACGGAGGAAGGATGAAGAGCTGCATCCCCCACATGTGCTCCAGGGCAGAAGTTGTGACCATCCTCCAACACTGGTGTTAAACACTGCTGGGCACGTAGGCAGCGGATCAGGGATGAAAGCCTCTGTGGGCTGAGCCAACATTAAGGACAGAGCAGGAGATCCTGTGCTGACAGCTCAGCCCTCCCCAGTTCACCCCACCTCGGGTCACAGAGGGAAACTGGTGCTTTGGTCTCAGTGCCAGCTCCCCATGTGCTGCGGCTCAATGTGCCCATCCCTGGCACCACGATCCTAACAAGCAGGGATGAATCTGGTCCAGAGGCTGAAACACTGAGCTCCCCTGCCTGCATCCCAGCCCCGCTTCCCTTGGCTTAACAGCTTTGCCAAGGCAAGAGCCATCCATCCCCAGGGCAGGGACACTGCCCACCGAACGTGACAGGTGCCAGCTGCCACAAGCCCTGCCCTGCGGGCAGCACCCAGCTCCATCCCCGGGGCTGCACAGCCCCTCTGTGGGATGCACCGAGTGACGCATCTCCGAGCAGCAGAGCAAGAGGTAACCCCAGTGTGCAGTGACAGCACTGCTGGGGACAGAGTGTGGGGAAAAGCCAGCCAGGACAGTGACAGCACAGCTGGGGACAGAGCTTGGGGAAAAGCCAGCCCCTCCCAGCCAGGAGTACCCACAGCCAGAGCGAGTTACTGCCTTGCCACTTCCAGAGGATGCAAGGGTGGCTCCAGGCAGAAGGTGACCCAGACACTAGCTGGATCTGCACCAGGCATGACACATCCACACCGGAACGAAAGGTTTTCCCCTGGGAGAGCAGCGCTGGGGACGCTGAGAGCAGCGTAAACAGCCAGCAGTGACAGCAGCCACTGCTGCAGCCGCTCCCTGGGCTGGGCTGCCAGCGTGGCGGGACAGGGACAGGGGTGCAGGGGCTCAGCCGTGGCCCTGCCGGCTGTGCTCATGGGTATGGAACGACAGGATGCTTCCCGGAAGGGAGGCAGGATGGAGGAGGAGGAGGATGAAGGCACCAGCAATGTGGGTGGCAGCAGGGAGCGGCTGTGCAGGGGGGGACTGGGGAGCTGTCAGGGCTGGCACCTTTACCTTGTTTGGGCTGAAGATGGAGTGGACACAGCGCAGCATCTCTTTTGTGTCTTCTCCTTGGGGGTCCCCACAGATAACGACCTGTTCAGGGAGAACACGGGTGGCAGGAGGGAGAAAGCAGAGAGCTGTGGCTGCAGCCACACCACTGCCAGGTCTCCTCCCTGCAGCAGGTCCCATCGGGGACATGTGAACCCCAGCCCATACCTGTGTGAGGGTGTGATGGAAGACAGCATTGGCCCGGGCCATCTCTGGCAGGGCTATCGGGATCTTCTGCAGCCTCTCTGAGTAGACGGCCAAGATCTGCCCAGCTTTTTCCACCCACTCTGTGTGGCCGGAGTAACAGGCTGCTCGGAGCAGGTTTGTGACAGCGACAGAGTTGGCAGTGGGCTCTGCTCCATCGTGATCTGCAGGGGACAACAGCTCCTCCATCAGCCCAACACCTCACCACCCTACAGCTTGGTCCTCCAGCCAGGCATCAGTCCTGCCCTCCCCAAGCTGCCCCACACCATAACCACCCCGGGCATGGCCGTGTCTCCCAGCTCACCATCCTTCAGGCGCAGGAGCAGAGAGGGATCACCAGCCTCACTGGAGAAATATGCAAAGCCTTTGGGGTCCCAGAAGAGCTTGTCTTGCATGTGCTGGAGCTGCAGGGCCCACTCCAGCCACTCCTGCTGCAGTGAGGCTTCGTACAGGTCAAAGAGAGCCTGGATGACGAAGACATAATCCTCCAGGAAGCCCTGGATGGGCACGGCGCTGCAGTGGCAGATGGAGAAGCATCATCAAGGTCTTTACATCAGACAGGTAGGAAACGTTCTCCAACCCAGCAAAGCCCTACCTACTGGTCTCTGCTACCCAAGGAGATGACACCTCAGAGCTCAGTCCAAGACAAGCAGTGGCTGTGTCGAGTCATCACACAGCTCAGACCTGGGTTTCTATGCTCAAGAAGGCTCCTGCCAGCTTGGAGGATGAGGAATGGAAAGGATTTGACCTCACTGGGTGGGGGGCACTAATCCATCCCAAACTGCATCAGAGGCAGTTCTGCACAAGGCAAACAGCTTCCCTCCCTCCAAGTTCAGCCCTGTCTGGAGGAGGATAGGGACCTTGAGAGCACCTCTGGAGTGGCCATTCTGTCCGTAGTCACTCCCTGTACCCCTGCTCACCTCTGCTCCACTGTGTTGTCTTTGCCCTGGTAGCAGCTCCGCAGCAACCTCCCACTGGTGGGGTCAAAAAGGTGTTTTCTCAGGAAGGCAGCAGCCTGGGCAGCCCGGCTCACATACCCCTGCTCAGCCAGGGCTGCCCCAGCCTGGGCAAAGCCCGAAATCATCAGCCCTGCGTAGACACAGACACAGGGACAGGCTCAGGAGGAGCACAAGGAACCGGAGGGGGTGTCACTGTCTTTCCTGTAAAGGATGCTCAGCATGAAGCTCATCCTCCCTGAGGTTCCAAGTGGTCAGGGCTCAGTCACCAGCTCTTCCACTCGGTTCAAACCACTAAGAAAGTCACTTTCTGTCACCACAGCGAAGGGCAGAGCGCTGCGAGGCCAGCAAGAGCTCAGCCTTTGCTTGTGGGTAGAAACAGGACTGATAAGAATCTTTCTATCTGCAGGACATGGTGTAACTCCAGCTCATGCCAGTTCCAGACCCAGCTTCCCAGGCATTTACTGCTGGGAACAGTGCCTGTTATGACCTGCACAGGACACCCAGACAGACGGACACAGAGCTGTGGTCTCCGTGCTCATGCAGCAGTGGAAGTGATGGGCTCTGCTCCCACCTGGGTCCTGAGGCCCCAGCTTAGTCCCCTTCCCCAGAGCCCAACTGGGGGAGCTGGGCTGAGCCAAGAGAAGAGTTTTGCTGCTCTCTGCTGGCAACAGGGGAGGAAAATAAAGCCAGAAAAATATTCCAACTCTCAGCAGCCCCACACTGCTCCACAGAATCGTTTAGGTTGGAAAAGACCTTTAAGATCATCGAGTCCAACTGTTAGTGCAGCACTGCCAGGTCACCACTAAGCCATGTCGCTCAGCACCACATCTACACAGCTCTGAAACCTCTCCAGGGATGGGGACTCCACCACTGCCCTGGGCAGCCTGGGCCAGGTCTTGGCAACCCTTTTGGGGAAGAAATTGCCCCTAATATCCAACCTAAACCTCCCACAGCCCCAGATCCCAGACCACCCACCACCTCCATGGAGGGCTCGTTGCTACAACCCCCCCAAACCATGCTGGCCCCAGGAGGTGCAGCAGGGTCCAGCCAAGGCCCACCCCCCCCTGAGCTGAGCCACTTCTCACCATTCCATGCTGCCAGCATCTTGGTGTCCAGATGTGGCCGTGGGCGTTGTGCTCGGGCTGTGGACAGCCTCTGCTGACCCTCCTGCAGCAGCACCCCCAGCTGTCCCAGCTCCAGCCCGAACCGAGCCGCCGTCAGCTCCGGGGAGCTCCTGACAATAAGGACGTTCTTGCCCTTCAGCTCCTGGTGAGGGTCCTGCAAGGAGAGCACCATTCTACAAACTATACCAGGCTGAAGGGTTGGACCCCATGTGCTTTGGGGCTGCTCCGCCATCCTCCCATAAACGTCTCACACTGATGTTCTCCCTCACCTTCATGGGGCTCACGTTGCCAGTCTCCTTCACTCCATAGTGGTACATGAAGACATCTCCCAGGGTTGTCCCCTCTGCAGCCCCCTCAACAGGGTCAGGAAGTAGAGCCCGGATTTCCTCAGCTGTCCACACACAGAAAGCTCCTTCTCGCTTCTCTCTGGATGTTGTGGTTGGGTAGGAATCGGCATCTTCTGCACTGTAGAAACCTCCAGCCTGGGAAAAGAGCAACAGAGACCCTCCAGCTACCAGGACAACACCTCCAGCCTGCTCCTCATCACTGCTGGGCTGGCAGTCCAGTCAGTGCCTCAGACTGAGCTCAGCTGGGAAGGGAGGGAGGGAAAAGCAGCCCTGAGCCACGTCCCAGGGCAGGGTAAGCTGCTCCCTTTGGCCCAGCTCAGGGAACATCCCACCTGGTCGCTCAGGTCCCGTGAGACATAGAGCAGAATGTCTTTGGCAACATCAGCAAAGAATTCATCACCAGAGATCTGTGGGAGGCATGGGGTGGACATGGGTGTTACAAGGGGCAGGGGGGGGAAGAGACACAGCAAGATACAGCAAAAGATTCAGATTTAAAGACCTGGCAAAGGAGAGGAAACACATTTGAAAGTCCAGGGATTTTAAGCGTGGGATGGATTCAGAGAAAGATCTGACAGAAATCTATGGGCACTGGAGAACAATCCTGGAGTTACATCAACCTCAGAGGCTGCAGCACGTGTTTGCTGACTTGCAAAGACCAGACAGATGGCTGTTCCCTCCCCCATTATGTTCAAAACCCTGGGGCTGCACTGTCATGGATTTGTGCAGCGTTTCTGGATGAACACCAGTAGATGAAGGGGACTATAGGACCACTCCATGTCCATGGGGTGGGCAACAAGCTTTGAAGCTGCTCTCCAAACCAAGCCAGCCCTCACCAGGCAGCACTCAGCGTGCTGAGTGACCCCCTCGCAGAGGGATGCCATGACCATACCTGAAATGCTCTGCTATACGTAGCTGCCAGCTGCCCCTGGTCGTACAGCATCTTCTCAAAGTGAGGGACATGCCAGTGCTGGTCGGTGGAGTAGCGGTGAAACCCCTGCAAAGACCAAGTAGACACGTCTCAACCCCACATCATCTCTACTCCATGCTTCCTGGGCATGCCAGGGGTTTACCCCTGAGGCTTTCCTCCTACCTGACCGATGTGGTCATGGATGCCCCCATGGGCCATCATCTTGAGGGTATGCAGAGCCATCTGCAACGCCCGGGCACCTTCTGGAGTTGTTCGGTGCAAGGCCCAGTACGTGAAGAGGAAATTTAAATTCACTGAAATACAGGGTGAAAGTGGGAAGCTGTGAGGTGGGCTCTGCCCTCCGGCACTGCCTGCCCCACGCTGGGGCTCAGCAGCAGAGACCACACTGACCTGGGGTGGGGAACTTGGGGGATTCAGAAAAGCCACCATAGTCCTCATCATAGGAGCTGGAGAGCTGCTGGAAACAGGTGGTCATCACCTCTTTG
The DNA here is from genome assembly GCA_013401335.1 of Brachypteracias leptosomus. NCBI lineage: Eukaryota > Metazoa > Chordata > Aves > Coraciiformes > Brachypteraciidae > Brachypteracias > Brachypteracias leptosomus. The sequence continues at coordinate 2,257 of VYZX01021128.1, read as the reverse complement.
GATGGTGGGGGTGACTCCTGGCCCTGCACACGGATCTCAGACCTGTGTAGCAATGCTTCCAGGATCTTCTGGCTGTTCTCCAGCAGGGCATCTTTGTTCTCCTTCCACTAAGATGCAGAGTGAGAAAGTCAGTTCTTCCCTTTTTTTGCCTGTCTTTCTGCTTCCTGCATCACACCAGTCCAAACCACACCTTCAGCTCTTGGCCCCCTCCCCACATCAGTTCCAATCCATCTCCGACCCAGCCAAAGCTCTGACACGTTCTCTAGGCTACTGCACCTCACGACTGCATCTCTTAACTCAGTCACCCATCAACTCATGAACCTCCCCACGGCCCCTTTGGTTGAGCACTGCCTGTCACACTATTCCTGCTCCCTACCTGCTCTGCGATTCGGAGCAGCACCGTGCGGAAGCCAACGCGGTGAACTCCATCTTCAGGAGGGAAGTATGTCCCCCCTACAAAGGGCTTCAGGTCTGGAGTCAGCCAGACGCTCATGGGCCAGCCACCTCCACCACTGGTTGCCTGAAAGGTAGACACGGGTGTGCCAAGGTCACACAAGAAGCACCTTCTGCTCTGTACCCCTCTGGCACATCCAAGTGCCTCACTTGAGGACACACATGTGCTTCTCCCCACCCTTGTGATCATGCATGGCCCCACTCAGACCACCCCATATAGTTATTCTTCTTGCATGAGGAACACAGCCACAAACCTTATCTTGAGAGAGCCAGTCAGAGCCTCCCAGCCCTGTCCCTGCCCCCCTTACCTGCACAAAGGTCATGTACACTTTGTCCACATCTGGCCGCTCCTCACGATCCACTTTGATGCACACGAAGTTCTTGCTCATAATCTCCCCTATCTCCTTGTTCTTGAAGGACTCCTCCTCCATCACATGGCACCAGTGGCAGGTGGAGTAGCCAACTGAAAACAAACTCAGGTGAATGAAGAAAGGCCCTTTGCAGGGAGGACACTCGTTATGGGGTGATGGCTCAGAGGTGGAGAACTCTGCTATGGGCAACAGCTGCTGCCTCCCTAGGGAAGAAATGGAGGAGAAAGGCCTCCTGCAAGCACAGAGGCTTTCAGGGCCTCCTGGGCTCTCCTAAAGCCTGGCCAAGAACTCTAGTCCTTGATGCACCCCATCTTCAAAGAGAGCTACTAAAGCACGTGGCCCTCTCTTGCCAGCAGAGAATTAGTGCTCAGTGCCCATCCTCACCCACACAGCTACTCACACACCAGCTCAGAACACAGCCTGGCTTATCTGGTCATCTCCTGAACCACACGTGGAACATGAAATATGTCTTGTTTCTGGTTACCTGACAGGAATATCACCTTGTTTTCTTTCTTTGCTTTATCAAAGGCTTCCTGACCCCAAGGGTACCTGTGGAGGAAAGACAAGAAAGGAACTTCAGGGGTCACTGCTGCTGGGACCTGGGCTCCTTCTAAAGCTGTCTGAGAAGCTGCTGCCTGGTGGAGAGCAGTGAGGACAGCTGGGGGCACGTCTGGCTCAGGAGCGTGAAGCCTGAGCCCACAGGGAGCTGCACAGGAGGCCAGGCTGCTTCACCTGCCACCAATTCCACACCAGTGGGTCCCTCAGCCCCACAGACACAAGGACAGGAGGAGGGAGAAAGGCACCGGTCACTCTTACCAGTCCACGGGGTTGTGAGCATGCTGGAGGAGGTACGGGGACTTCTCGTTAATCAGGCGGTTGGTGTGACGAGGGGTGCTGGGGGGGCTGGTTGTCCCCCCCGTGGCCATGGCCACACTCTGCGTTAGAAACGTGCACCTGCGACACCAAATGGACCCATCATTTGCCACAGCAAAGCACAGCCCCTTGGAGAGAGCCGTGACACCCAGACCAGCACCCACCTCACCCCAGCTTCTGTGGGTGCCCAGCATGGCCCCAGGACTGGGTGCTGCTCCTTGTGCCAACAGAACCACTCTGAGCCCCAGGGCTGGGTGGCTCTGGGGCTCAGTCCACCTCCAGCCTATCCCAGGACCCTACAAAGTCCTCCCCACTTGCTGGAGGCTCAGGCAAGGTTGTTCTCCTCCAGCCCACAGACCACCCCACTCCAACTCACAGCCCACCCTCAGAATCCTTTGGGGACACATCCGTGGGATGTGACCTGTGTGTTCTCAGAGAGAAAAAACCCCTCCCGTGGGTGCAGGGGTAGGTGTGGTGTCAGGGTGGCCCAGGATCTTCATGGCAAGAGGAGATGGGGGGGGCACACCAGAAAAACCCTCCTGCTGCTGGGGGGGTGCAGG
>VYZX01021127.1:37249-68280 GCA_013401335.1 Brachypteracias leptosomus | reverse complement strand
CATTCTATGATTCTGATTCTATCTCATCAGAAAGAGGGAATTAAATAAATCTTTCCCTCCAGAGAACCAAGTTCCTTTGTATTAGATCAAGGAAAGGTTCTCTTTGCTTTGATTTTAAAAGCTTCTAGCTGCAAAAAATGTATTAGCCATTGCGATTGAAATACACAGGGAAAAATGGTGCTATGTGCTGGCCATGGATTTCAGTTTTAAGAAAGCAAAATATTTTGCAATTAGGTAGGCTGATCAGCTTTATGTGTACAGCTGACAGGGAAGAAAAACTTTGGGCAGCTTCTGGTTTTGAAATCTTTATTTAATTTTTACTTCTGCTCTCAGCGAGAAAAGCAGATGATAAAAAAGTGCACCATTGTTTCTTAGAGCTCACAAATGACTAAACAATCTGCACCATATCTTTGTTTCTGTTGTCATGGGTCTGGTTAGTAAAAAGCACTAGATATTCTGGCACTAATCCAGCAAAGTACTTATATGTGCACTTAAATTTAAGCCTATTTGTAATTTGGTTGAGTACAGAGGGAGCAACGTGCTTAAAGCTGAGTCCAGTCTTAAGTGATGTGTTGAACAGGGGCCATGGTGCTCCCCATCAGAAGGGAGAGTTTTTAGAAGAAAAGGTCCATTCTGAAAGGTTATCAGTTATCCCAGCTCTACCCCAACAAACCAGGTTGACTGTAAGCATCTCTGACCTGGCGATGACATCATTTAGCTTCAATAGTAGATTGAAATGTTGGATATTCCAGTCAACTCCAGAATATGGCATTTCAATGACATTATTTTCTTTATACATGCTTTGTTTGGGTTTTTTGTTTGTTTTAAACCCATGTCATCGATATTTGTACATCAGTAAATAATGGTCAAACACTGACAGTGAGAAAACCTTGAAGATGAGAACAATATTAAGTCCATTAAACAAGGCAAGGAAGGCCACCCAGCACTATCACAGGTGATAATTGTACTCATATTATTGATTTAAACATGCTTATTAAGCAGCTAATTAACTCATTATATAGCTCGTGTTACAGAGTTATTAATCCAATATGTAAAGTGTAAGTATATAAATTCTCCTTTGGGTGCTTATTTGTATGCCGCAAACAAATGTAAATTTGGAACACAGTGGCCAAATCCTAGCAACTAATTCAGACCAATTTTTTCAGATAGGAGTTTTTTAATTTGAAAAATACAGAGTTTAATATGGCTAAAGTCACAAATTTGATTTAAACTCAAAGTATTTAAGTCAATAATGAGATCAACACATTCTGAAAAACAAACAAAACCCACAAACAAAACAACCCATAAAATGCTGATTTAAATTTTGAAAATGAAAAAAACTCAGTCACTTTGTTTTGGCATCTTGAAGCAAATGATTTTTATTTTTGTTTCTGAAATTGTTTTGCAAGTGTGTTGGAAAGCTGAAAATTCTGATTACAATATGTCATTTATATTAAGCAAGGGATTTCTAAAATAATTTCTATGTACTCTGATGGTTTTTCATGGATTTTTTTTTTTTTTTAATTGCTGTGAGCAAAGGGAACCATTTCAATCACTAACACCACTCTCTTTGTGACAGCCCTCCATCATGACCCTATAGCAAATTCAGTCTTGTGAAAACTATTAAGGATCAACTTACCCTAAGACTGCAAGGGAAATGGAATACGAGCTCATGGCAATGCCAGTTAAGGATATACTGTCATTCTTGACACATCTGTGATTCTGGAGACTCAAATAAGCAGTAAAATAGTTAAGCATCAGCGTTATTCAGATAAGCACGTTCTTTGTGACATTACACAAGTATGTCTCATCTTGTAAAGTGGAGTAAGTTAATTTACTAAAATGTTTTCCTAAATCCAGGAGTGAAACATGAACATCTCCATTATCATTAATACAGGCATTTCATGATGTGTGCTCTTTTACTGACTGTTCCATTCAGCATTTTCCATGATATTAATACTAATTGCAAGTAACTAAAATCTGGGCTGCTGGCTGAACTGGGGATGAATTATGCACTTGGAGTTTCGAGGCCCTCCACCTTCCCATCCCTGCAGAGGAAGGCTGTGTATGGAGGTGGCTGTCAGGGTGAGGCCCCATACTAGAAAGAAACACATCAATTCTGTAGGCATGTTGATTTACACTTGTATGTTTCCTTTTTCAAGAGAATAGACCTTTTTTTGATGTTTTGAAACCTTTTAAAAACTGGTCTAGGTCAATGGTTGCAAACCTAAGATTGCTAAGAAGACTATTTAAAATCACAGCTATTATCTGTTTTAATTTCCTCTGCTGGAGAGTGCCCCAAAACATTCATTATGTGGAGGATATAATCTCTGAACAAATGACATGGTGGAATTAATGAACAATTAACTATGATCATACGTTATAAAGAGAGCTCATTAGAATCCACACATGCCTGGGTTTTAGAAAGACTCTCTTTTGAATCAGCTTTGTGTTGCTGAGGTAGGACCATACAGCTCTCATTTTTTATTCATTGTGTAAGCATAACATCATTTCCTCTGAGGTAAAGCTACATCTCTTAGTTTTCATGGCAACCAGACGAAGAATTCTTCTGTTCTTCAACTTCTATGTGTGGGGAGGGTAGGGGTGAGGAAAATAAGAATTTTTCCTGTAATTTTCCTCTTATCCATTTAGTATGCTTACGTTGCAGACTTTCTCCCATATATGCTAGAGACTATTCTCCAGTATCCCATGTGGTGATTAAACCAGAGAGAATATTGTAAAGCTGGAAGAAATGAAATATCTCTCCCCAGTAGCTGTGGCTGTGGTAGTGTATGCAGCATGGAATGCAGTTACTGTGCTGTGCAATTTACTGTCTTCATTAAATCAGACAAGCGTCAGGTGAACCGTAGAAATTCCATCTGCATTTGCAGTGGGGTCCATGCATACTATTTACACTTTTGTCCTATCACTTTAACTTCCACATGTGTGTCTTTAATAAATGAATACCGTTATAAATTACGATGACTCTTTCAAGAACAATAATGTCAAATACTGTGATCAAGAATATTTTCAATCTTAAAGGGAAAATGCTTCTCACATTTTAAAAGAAGCAAGTCCTGAGTTCTCCTAATGTCACTGGGGACAGGTGAGGATTTGTTTCAGAAGCTGCAGTGCAGCACCAGGCAATGACTGGACATACAGCTTGATGATTTTGCATCACATAAAAGCACTAGCTTCCTTCTTACTGCCTCAGCTCTGATCATTCTGAAAAGTGAGACAAAAGAAATAATCCACTGTACCTTCATTGTAACAGCAGAAACCTTTCATTATTTTATCATATTACTTGATACCCTTAAAGGCAATGCATTTGAAACTAGGAGATTTCATTTGCAGAAAGCAAGCATGCAAAATGTCCATTACATAAGGAGAGATGGAGTTTTACATGTGCTTTGCGTGTGTGTGTGTTCTTCTCAAAATGTGTATACTTGAGAGATACTTAAACAGCAACTTACAGAACAGCTCTTTAGTCAGAGACCATTATGTCTGAATAATCTGTTTTGAAATGATAAAAAGTTGTTCCTGAAGTTGGAGCAACTCAATTAGATATAACACTGTAAGTGGAGAAATGGTTTGTTTGAATTGCACAAAGATATGTTCAAATGATACTTTTAATATTCCTAACATGCTTATGGAGTGTTCTCTGCCAGTAGCATTCTGTGCTTTTAGGGACAATGCACTCTAACTGCTAAACAACAAATCATTGTTTTAAAGGGGTTTTAGCAAAATCCTTGGAATTCCAAGGTTATTCATGTTCATGATGTTAAATGTTGGTGTAATAATTTTGTTTGTAGGATCAATATCTGATTCTTATGTGTTCTTATCTTGCATTACTAACTACTTTAAGTAGTGCTCAGGTACAAATGTAAAGAAATAAGACTTAGATAAATCCATAGATTTTCTGGTAGGACTCGTTCAATTATCCAGAGTTTTGCTCTCAGTCTGTTCCATTTTAAACCATGATTATCTCATTACCTGTGCCCTAATACTGATGACCTCAGATAGAAATGATGGAACTATGCATATCTTTAGAATAAAATGCTTTTAACTAAGAATCTTAAAGTGATTTTTAAATTATTAGGTACTAAAGGCTTTGGCCTCTCTCCTCTTTACAAGTGTGTGAAATCTCTCCATACCTTGTATAGGCCTTCAGCAGTTATAGGACTGTAGATACAGTGACTTTGACCAAATTAACAATCAATGTAAACAGGCCAAAGCACCCCTGGGGGGCTGTGTTCGTGTTTGGAGGTTACAGAGCACAGTCCGCAGGTGGATGTCCTAAAGGGAAGACCTTAGAAGCCTGGCTGCAGGTCATGATGATCTGGCTGCAGAGAGCTAGTGGTGTTCAGCTCACTGTATTCAAGTGAGTGAAAGAAAATGTAACAGATTTGGGGTGAAGGTGCAGGGGAGTGCAAGAGCATATGTTCAGTACATAGCAGGCTTTGTCCTTTTTTGTGCCTTCAGCTTTCCACAGACTAAATGTCAAGGAAGAGAGCAGCTCCCTGGGTCTGGAATATTGCCTTCTGCCTGTTTAGTTTTAAAGCCACTTGGCTCCGTTGGCTGCCCTGCCTTAAGCAGAGATACAGTTTCTGACAGCCATTGTAGATGTGACAACTTTCTATTAGAAAGGATTTGCTGTTACCTTTGGTATGAGAGTGGATGAGGTTTTCTTTCTTCCATCTCACAGTATCGGGGAATTTGAAAGTAGTAAGATTTGAAAGTTTAATGATCAAGAATGAAAGGCTCGCTGTAGTTGTTGGCTGGGGTCTGTGTAAGCAAAGGCAACTGTCCAGCTTTGCAGGGAATTGGGAGCTGCTGCTTCAATGAGATTAAAATGGAAATCTTCATAGAGAAAGAGTCCTTCTTCTTTAAAGATGTCTGTTACACACTGATCACTAGGCAGAGACCCTTCTGCTGGCTTTTTACGAGGCAGCTCCAGAAACAATATAGTTTTATCAGACCATTGCTCCTTACAAGCTAGTTACAGCAGCTTTCCTAGAGCCCTGTATTGTTATAATTAGAACACTGCTGTCCTAATGCACATGTTCTCCTTCCAGTATCTAAACAACTCTTTTCAGGTCTTTTCATTGTTCACCATGGATACACTAGATTGTTCAAAGTTGAAGTGACTGTCCTCGATCCAGTTCTGCATGAAGTCAGGAATATGCTCTTTGACTTCTACCAGCCAAAGTAACTTGCAAGGTTTTACAACTGAACTAAATCTCCTGAATTAGCTGAAGGAGTACCCTCCTTCAGATGCGCATTTTTTAATTCTAAGGGTTAAAAAACATGGTTAGTAATTGAAGTAAAATGCTTGCAGAGGACATTTAATATTCTTTTTCAGGATAAAGTTAATAAAAATCATGGTTTGATTGGTTTTGCTTTTTGCAAGAAGCCTTTCCAGACAGAGAGTGAATGTCTGGAAACCAAACCAAGAAAGAGTTGATCAGTACGACCAAAAGAAATCTGAAACATTAGTTCCTCAGCCAGTAATGCAGTTGCTTAGTAACTGGTGGCATTGATTATTGAGGAACAGAATACTGTGTGCTAAAATACGAGAATATAGGTTCTTTTACAACAAAGCAGCTCATCTCTCTTCTGGCTTTTAGAGAATATCTGTAGCCATACTGCGAGCTACAACATGTTGATGACCCTGGGGAAGCAACAGGACATTAAGATGAATGAAAAGAAGTCAGACTTAGTTGTAGTCTCATCATGATCTTGGAGTGTGGCCTGGTGCTTCTTGAACTACAGTCTGTTTAGACTCATTGAGCCACTTGTCACTGAAAGCTGCAGGGCTTAACTCCTCTTTTTCCTCTATCTCACCGTCCCCATCATTTACATGTTAGCATTGCAGATGTTCAGCTCACCTTTGGAGGGACACCAATGGTTTGGAGATGCAGCAGTGCTGGTCTGGTGGGAATCAGAGGCGGGTGGGAGAGGTAGAGAAGAGTGCGTGAGCACCCATTTTTTGGCTTGCAGTTTAACTTCAAGATTTAAATGCACACTTAGCTTTTATGTGGCTTAGTTCTTTCAGTTGAATAGAAGCAGAACCACCTTCCAGTCTCTGACACTTAGCGGGATCACAAATTGTGCTGTAGCCCTTTGTAGTTCCAGTTGTAAAAGTAGAAAGTAAAAAGAATACATTTTCCAAACACGTTCTCAGTGTCTTTGTTTAGCCTACAGGTATTGTGGAGTTTTTTTGTTATTAAGTTGTCATTTCTTCAACTTCTCCAGTTTCTCAATAACCTCACTTACTAACAGGACAGTATTTGTCAATGTGGCTTCAATTTGATTAGAAGCATGAGTGAAACCTTCATAGGCTCAATTCATGCTCTTTCTCTCCATTGCCATCAGAAACTCAAATTGCTACCTGGGCTGGTAGGAAACATCCAACTGCAAAAGAATCTTTTGTCCCTATTCTGTCACCTGCCTTATCTTTTCATGTAATTATGAGGAAACCAAAGGAAAACATTGCTGATCCAAATTCCCAAAATGTTATGGTTTGGCAGTGATTCACTTTTAGCTTTAGGGTTCACGACTGTTTTCTTGTTTCTATGCTGTGGTGGATTATGCAGGTGTCAGAACTTTAAACCCTAGTTATCTTTGTTTCCACAAACTTGGTTGCAATTTTGGTCCCAGAAGAGACTGTGAAAAAGCAAAACAGTATAAGTTTTGAAAATCTGACCTAAAAGGTATGTTGCTGTTAGATCTCTGAGCTTTAACATTAAAATATTTAAATTTTCTCTTAAGAAAAACCTAAATAAAGGAGATTGATAAAGCCTTCATGATTATATGCTTTTGCTACACCTGAAGTTTGAATCAGAGCATCAGTAACATCAAAGTGTTTGCTAAGGTACAAATGATATGCTAGGGAGGAAGTAAAGGCAGGTGTGATACATGTGTTGACTGACTATATGGTGAATGCTTACTCATCAAGAGGTTTAAGCTCAAGGAAAAAGACGCAGGCCCTCTAGAGGTAACTGTTCTCCTAGTGTTACAGACAAATCCAATAAGACTGAAGACAGATGTAGAAACTTTGGACTTGATCCTTTGTAGAAAACAAGGTGAATGCTACCAGAGATTGACTTTTACCAATACTTTCCACTTTCCTCCTGCTTTTCTCCATCACACTTAACATATGTTAGTTTACTTTCTATGTAACATTTGGCCATATGTTGAACAAGTCCTCTAGGAATGACTTGCCAAGTGCCAGAAAATGCTCTGCTGTGGCAAATTGACAGGTAGAGTAATGCTATTTTCTTTTAATGATCTTTTAAAATAAGCAGAGATTTGAATGTGTCTGAAAATATATTCAGAAGGAGGGACTGAGGTTTGTTAACTGTGATACAAGAAAAAAACAAACAGCAGTGAGCAGTGGTTTAAAAATCCTCCCCTACCTTGGGTCATTTTATTAAAGGAGAGGGGAGTTTAAACTTAATTTCTTTTTATGTTGTGCTTTATATGGCTATTTACCTGTTTGTTTGAAAAAAGCGTTATGAGATTCAGCTCTGTTAATGGTTAATCTCTCACCTCTTTTGATTCACATGCAAATGGTTCCATTATGTATAAAACCCTAAAGAAACAGACCTTAGCAAGCAGGTTTATCCCATTTAATGTTTCAAAGAGAGAGTTAAGAGCTTTACATTTAAGCCTACCAACAAGCTTATACATTAAAGGAAAGAATCAGAATAGCCAAACACAAATTATTTTATTCATTATTTAGAATCAATTGGAATGTGTGATTTCTTTGCAACCATGTAACTTTATTTTGCTTGTATAAAGAGTATATTAGTTGGCTTACAAGGATCAATAGACTTCATTCCACTTACATCTTCATTTGATACTGAACATTAATATTTTTGCAAAGGAACAAGTGATTCCTGGGTTCTGCAAAGAAAATTGTGTGGGCTGGGTTTTCTTGCAGTATCATAAGGAAGCAACCTGCAAATGGAAACTTTTTGAGTGTATATATAGTGAAGCAGTAAAATCAGACACGTTTTTGTGGGTGAGCAAATATAAACTCCTAAAGACTACAGAAACAGAAAATAAAAGTTACAAAAATTGATCTGGCAGCCTTTCTGGCCTGGGATTGTCTTTGTAATTATATAAGAGAATGATTTCTGGGTTTGCATTCATTTGTTAATTTATTCTTTTTTGAATGAAAGCAGAAGGTTTGAAATTGTTCTACTGAAGTCCTTGTATAGGTAATGTGTTATTTGTTGCCTGTGGCTTCTCAGGAGACTGAGCAGAAGGTAGGAATAAGTAGCAGATCTTGAGAGACTATTTTGGCTGTAGAACTGTTGTGGGATTCAGCCCATCACCAGTATGGTGGCTGTTTGTTGTTTTGTTGTTGCTTGCTTGCTTGCTTTGTTTTTTAAACTGGATTAGTAGAACTTTTCTTTATAGAGTTGAGTTTCACCTTTCTCTTTAGTGTTATTGTAGTGTATGGAATATACCTGCAATAGTCAGTTCTCAATGTTTAAGTAAGCATAGGAAATCTGAGACAAACCATAACATTTATACTCCTTTTGAGGGATAGTTAGCCACTTTTAAAACAGTAAATGTTTTTTATGCACGAATAGAAATTACAATTTGTATAGTTTATGTGTCTGCACACTGAAGTTATTGTACACTCATCACAAAGCACCAATGAAAAGACACAACCACAATGATGTGGGAACAGTATTAAGTATTTCTGAATATTTGATTAGATTTTCCAGCATCTCTTCTGCAGTGCTTTCTGCCCTGATAAAATGAATAGCTAATCAACACCTTAGTAAACATCAACAGCAGCCTGCAGCTTTATTTTTCCATCATTAAACAATTAACAATGTGCTCAGTATTCTAGCCCAGCTGATCATGAGCTAAAAGTGTGACTAAAAAGTAGATCATCTGGGGGATGCTCCAGTGTTTGATACAACACAAAAGGCTCCTTTCTTCTCTCCAATGTGCCCATGCAGCTCCTACTGCAATCACTTGGAGCTGTGTGTGCCTATTTGAGGCATGCTGCTGTATCTGAAGCACTTGCTCCTATGTCGTCATTGAAATTACAGAAATAGAGACATCCAAGCCAAGCACAGCCACTCTTGACTATTTGTATATTCAGCTGGTTGCAGTAATAGGCTTATTGGCTAAGCTTCTCTTCTATGTTTTTGTGGCCTGCATATAGTCCTTGGCATAGGGTGTCCCTTCGGCGCTCATGCTTTTCGCGGCAGAAGATGACTGAGAGTGGTATTAGACCTACTCATTACCTACCTAGAGGCTTTCTCAAAGAAGGGTTTTCTTTTTTCCTTTATTCATGATATGACCCTTTTTTAGTAAAAACTGCTGTCTTGTAGACAAACACCCCAAAAGCAAGGTTCACAAGTGTTGAAGGTGCCATTTTGATTATTCACACCAAGCCTGTCTCAGAAGGGCCATCCCTGGGGGGGTGCTGAAGCTACTAGATGTGATACACAGACAAGGAACTTGGTTCTATTTCTGAATTCATGTGGGCACATGAGGGGGGAACTGAGCCCAGCAGATCTCTTACATGCTTCTTTAAGGTACAAAATTGCAGAAACAAGATGAATTTGGACTAATGTCGGAGAGCTGAGAAGCTTCCTTTGGATGGCTTCTGCTGCCAAATGTTTCGTTGCTTTATAATATTAATTATTCAAGCCTTGTGTATTTTCCAAATGTGGCTTTTGACTGTGTTGTGCCACAGGCCGTGGAGATGGAATTGATCTGTTACTGTGCTGATCTTTGTTTCGGTGCTAAGGCAGGGCTGACCCGTGTTGGCCTCTTGGTTTAGATGTTTCTCTGGATCTTATAACCTGGAGGCTTAAGAGCTTTGCTTTTTCCTAGTACCTGATGAAGGACCAGAAACTTGTAGCTCACAGGCCGGACATAGCTGGAAGCTCTTATGTATGTCGTGTTGTGGGTGTCTGGGTTGTCAAAGACATTTGGAAATAGCCCTCTGCAAAGAATCAGCTTACCTCACATGTGTGTGGGAATTTGTTGCAGCCTTTCCTAGCCATCCCTTTAGTAAACAAAAAATATGGAGGCTGCATTTGCACAGTGTTTGTGCTGCTATCCTGGGATTGCCTGTATGCCCAGCACTTGAGCATACCCACATAAAGCCTTTACTCAAAGTTTTTGTCTTGACAGGCTCTTTTGTCCCTAAGACCAATGGTGAAGTCAACACTGACAGCCGTGCTAGGAACACAGCCGCATCTAAAGAGATGAGATGGCCTTCACAGCAGAGTTTATTTAGGTCCAACCAGTTGGAATCAAAGGTGAAGATAATGCAGGTTTATTTGCAGAAGACTGCCCACCCTGCGTTGGCCAACTTATTGCATGTTGATATGAACTCAGTTTGGAAGTAGAAAACAGGGATAAAGTACTCAATTATGAAGCATTTAGATCTTTTTCTTAGTTGTTATTCTTTTTCATGTGTACCTTCAGTATATTACACCCCCCTCCCCCCTCGCCCTCGACTGAATTTTTCGTTCAATGTTAACTTTCCAGTACTTATAAAAGTGGATCATAACCAGGAAAATTTCTTTCCTATATAAATGTGTGAACCACATATGAGCAGCTGTATTTTTATTGTACCTGTGCACTCCTGGATCAGTTCAGGTATGATCCAGCCCCTGTGGAAATCAGTGGGGTTTTTTTGCACTGCCCTCAGTGGCTGTTCTCAATACCAGGTCATTGTGGGCTATTGGAGCCTGAGCTTTGTGGCCTGAGCCATGGAAGGCAGCATGTGGTATTTGACATGTACAACCTGGAAACTGTTACTTTATTATACAGCACAAGGATGTAGAAAGTCATTGACAAAATGGAGTTAGGGTTTTCATAAGCTGCAGGGACTAAAGTGTACCCCTGCAGGTACGCCTACGTGGGGGTGCTGATGGCAAGAGGGCCCGTGGCAGTGTGTTTGGCTCAGAAAGCTTCAAGTGCTGATTGTACAGTTTATGCAAGAATTCTAAATGGTCCTCTTCCCCAAAAGTTAATCTTTGGCACATACGCACGTGAATTCTAAATCAAACTGATTGATCTACCTCATAAGTGTAATTCTGGTATATTCTCTTTTCTTATAAAACAGCCTCTGATAGCACTGAAGTGAATAATTCTGTATTTGGCAATTATTTATGAACTGTAGATCTCATAAACAGAGCAGATGCAGTTCCTGGATGTCAGCCATTAGTGCATCTGGAGACTTATTTACTAGTTATTGAAAATATTGGACTGGAAAGGAAAAAGAAAAGATGCTGTCACCTCTTTCTAATTTTCACCTAATTTCAGAGGTGCTTCACAGCATTCCTTCGCTGAGATTTGTAACATTAGAAACGAACTTCGACATCTCTCAAATATTTAGTTATCTTCCAAATAATAGTCTTCTAAGGTATGTTGCAGGCCCTGTTTCTTGGAGATCTGTGTCCAAAGCCATTTAGGACAGTTTAAAGAAAAGCAAGAAATCCTTGTAAAAGGTTCTTGAAAGGATTTTCTTATTGTGTCACGCATGACTAAATGTTAGAATAAATTTTCAGAATAGTTGAAAAGAGAAATTGGATATCTCAGATGCCCAGATTTTCTATGATCTACAGAGACAGATAAACCTAGAACAATGAGGGCTGTCTTGTTCCCTGTGTGTGAAGGCCACTGAGAGGAGCAAAGCAGCAAATGGGTGTCAGGTCTCTCTGTGCTCCCGCCCTTGGTCACAGCCAACTGTCGTGGTGGCAAGCGTGATGCTTTCCTGTGTGCCATTGGTACAGCTACTCTTGGACTGGTGCAGGGGCTCCCCTTCATTTTACAATCACCAATAAATTAGAGCCACAGGTGAAAATCTAGGGGAGAAAAAAAAATTGATCTGGGATAAAATTGAACCCTTGCTGCTTTTTGATATTTTGCAAATATCAGGTGTGCAAGTATCCCTGCTTTCAAAATTAAGTAGTAATATAATGGGGAGAAACACTTGTTTTATGCTAAACTCAAGGATTTCATATCCAGTACCTCAATGATGAGATAGGGTGTATGTTACATAGTCTAGTTTTCTTTGTTTTGCTTTTGTCCAAAACTTGTCTCAGTGTTGTGGGGATTACTTGATACTCTTTTCCATCTTTCCTATTCTCATTCCTCCTGTCTTCAATTCTTCCATTTTTCTTCCTTTAATGCCTTTCTTTTGAGAACGGAAGTTCCAGTTGTGATAAGGATAGGCTAAAAGGATGGAATTTGGATTTGTCTTTTTTTTTTTTTTTTATCTTGTGCTTGAGGAGAGAGGGAGGGATGATTTCAGGCCATTAAACATGCAACAAAGCATGCATGTCTTTGAGCTTAATAGTTCCTCTTGCTGAAATTTAGAGATTCAATTTTAATATAGACTTAGTCTATGGAAGAGCATGTTCTATATGATACAGAGCATTTTGTTCAGTGTGTGTTAGAATTTCAAATGTAAATATTTATGGCATTGGGATTGAATCCCTCTGACTTCCCTAGGAGGCAATGTCAGTGACAGGGTTTACAGTATCCACTTCTGTTTGTGGAATATATTCTTCTTTAATAGAAAAGCAAATATCAAGTGTCATTTCTTTAGCTGTACATGATCTTATTCCCTCTACACACTGGCTGTATGTTGTATTTTTATATATAAAGTAAAACACTTAAAGACATATTGTAAAATATATGCCAAGTCAAATGCTCATAGAAAAACATTTGTAATAGACATGTGAAGATACATGTTTGAATGGGGGGCTTCCACACTTCATATGTCATTGGCATTTTCCATAGTGAGGTGAGACCAAAAGAAACAGTGCAGCAAAGGATGGAAAACTTAGAAGCACAATTTAATAAAAACATTCCAGTTGTGTGCTAATTGCTTCTTATCTTCATGACAGTTGGGAGCTTTACTGTCATCGCTGCTTGAATATTTTTGAAGACACTTTTGGCTTCATTTTGTGTTTAAAACTATTATTTTAAAAAGTTTCTGCAATTGCCCTCTAAACAGCCTAATTACCAATATTTAGTCTTACTAGTCATAATAGAGTTTGTCATTCTGAATATTAATTTATTTCCAGTCTTCAAAAATGTCTTGGAGCATATTAATCTACTATGTGGATGTGAGTGTCATTTTTGATAATTTTCTGCTGCTGTATCTTTCCAAGAAATATGTTAAAACTTCTAAGGGGCCATTAGAGTTTGATGCAAGATAGCAGACATAACAGTAATATACGGCCCTTGGGTATATGATTCTCTGTTATCTTTTGTGCAAGAAAACAGTGTTGAGATGCAACCTTTCAAAGTGAACCATGTTCCTAAAAATAGGTTAATTGTTTTTCTAAGAAGATGAGTGGAAGTGGGGTGAGTAAAAAGACCCACTTTCTCTGCCAGTGGGTCTTTGTGCATTTCTGGTAATGCTGCTTATGTATTGACTTCCATGTGAGCCCTTAAGCTTGAGGAAGGAAGTCGGAGAGGATACTGCAGAACACATTACTAGACATTTTAAATAGCATACTGTGTATAGTGTGTGCACCTTAGGGCATTTTATAAGGTAGCAGTTTGCTGTTAAGACATATCTTTGAGTGCTGGCTGCGCGTCTGTCAAAACCAGGCTTTTTTCTTGTCTTATGAACTCTAGCCTTTCATTTCATCACAGTCTCAGAAGTTGAAGTCTCAAGTCCAGGCCTGTGAATACTCTGTAGTGGAAATTTCTATTGCTGTCTTCCTACCATTACCCACAATTCATACTGAGTCTGTAGATTAATGGCTCTCACTCACTCATCTGTGAGTGAGAGCCATTAGAAGTCCATGGAGTATTTGCTGGTGAGGTGATCTTTCCCACTCATTGCTGCTTTAAAAGAAAATAAGTGGAAAATACCTGATTTCTGTAATTGCTATAGAGTGTGCTGAGTCACCACAGAGAGCTAAGGAGTATCTGTGCAATAAAAAGAAGAAGAAGCAACAAGATTATTTCAAATGAATGTTTGCCATCATATGACCATGATCTCGAAAAGGACAGATTGTGCGATCCGTCTGTACCCACTGTGCAGTCCCTGTTACATTCATTGTCCCCTGTGTGAGAAAACAGATTCAGTGGAAGCTACCTTCAGGCCCAGCTGCAGATATGGTCAGGATCCTCCTGAAATGCATGGGCTCTGGAAATGCAGACCTGGTGGCATGAGTGGCTCCCTTGCAGAGCCTGGAGAAGCCAGGCTCCCAGCCTCCAGGACATGCTTAGTGCCGCAGATAGTATTGATCTTTTGTACCTGTGCTGGGAATCACAGGAGCTACAGAAGTGTGCATCGGTCAGCACTTTACTGAAATCTCTTGCTCCATAATGGCTCTTTGGAAGTCGCTTGACTCAACTGATGCTGGGCTTAAGCAGTCTCCCTCGGGTCAGTAGGCCTTACTTCCAAATGTAGGTCATCTGGCAGCTATTCCTTACTGCCACTGTCAGTAGGGATAGCGCCACATCGATAAAATGGCTGCCATCAGCAGGACACTTCCACTGTCAATTGTAATTAAAATCTTTGGCCCAAACAATCCCTTCCAGATTCAGACAACAAAGGGACTTTCCATATTTCCCCTCTATGTTGAAGAGAATGCCAGCCCCTAGAAAGACACAGCTTTACCCCTCTGATTTGGCAAACAATTTTGGCTTGCAGCCCACGTGAACAGGGAGTAGCCTTGGGCCTGGAGAGAACTGATTTAAACAAAGCAAGGCCTGCCAGGCCCCAGTGGGGTTATCCTCAGACCTTACAGTTTTCATGTTTGAATCAGGGCACATATGGCAACTTTGGAGTGGGTGGCCTTTTATCTGAAGAAGAAATGAAACATGTGGACACTAGGTACTCAGCCAGTGATGCTGCTGGTGGTGGAGATTTCTGCATAATGCTTGTTAGAATTGGATGAAATTGGAGCAATGAGACAATTGTGCATTAGCGCTTGTGCATGTGAGTAGACATCTCAGCCTCATATCTATCCACGTCTGGAGATTAAGAAAGGGCAGTTGCATTGTGCTAGCTAGGCTTGGTTTTAAGTTAGGATTATTTCTGTATGTTCTGGGGGTTTTTTTGTTTGCTTTTTGTTTGGCTTTGTTTTAGACTCCAGTATAGACAACCTGGCCTTTAAAATGCTCTGACTGGTTGAAATTAGTTTTTCAGAGGCACTTTGAGTCATGGTCACAGCTGTAAATCACGAAAAAAAAATTTTTTTAAAAGAAGAAATTAAAGACCTCTCACTTTCCTGTGAGCAAAAGATCTTTTTGGCTGCTTTGTACTCTTATTTGAGCAGGCTGTATCCCACCTAAATCTCTGATCCCTGTGTTTGCTGCTGGCTGGCTGTCTTTGCTATGGCTGACACGAGGCCTAGGGACTTACTTCCTCTTCTGCTTTTTCTGTAGTCACCAAGAGATCATCTCCTCAGTCCAAAGTCATGTTGCTTTTATTTCTTACAGCATACAAAATGTAGCATAGGAAAAAAAGGGTATTTTCCTCTGCTCTTGCCTAGTTGCTCACTGGTGAAAAGCGACCTCTTCAGCCAACTGAAACTAAGAGTGCCCTTTCCTGGAGGCAAGCACCACGAGGAAGTTCCATCACAGAAATGGGGGCTGCATCCTGGCAGCTCTCCAGTGTCTGTAAGTGATGCCTCTGGCAGCTGCTGTGCTGTTCTCTAAAGAAGGCTTTCTAAATCTCAGTCTCCAGAGATACTTGGTGTCAAAACCTGATTTACTATGTTAGCTTAATTTTGAACAGCACCAAAGCCATGAGAAGAGGCACAGTACTTGCTGAAAATAAAAAAGTCATAATTGCATGTAGTTTTATGTCTATTGATTGTGTGTTACACAGCTTTATTGAAAGAGCTCCATCAATGCATTCCTATGAATGCAAATAAGCTAATATCTTACTGAAAAAATTGCCAAGTAAAGATAATCCAATTAGGCTGCTGCACATAGCTGAGCTTCTAAATAATTTATGTTAGCTTACAATTGGTTAGGGTGCAGTAAAAGCTGCAATGTAGAAGATATATTTAGCTGTAGTCATGTTGTGATATTACTGTGCAGTATTTTTTTAAAAAGGTACACAAACCAGAATTTTATGGAGACATGTTTTGGTTTACAGAGCACAAATACAGCAGAATATGTTTATAAATTAAACATCCAGGAAGTAAATAGTAGGACTTGGCTGGATTCTGTCTGCACCTGTCTGTTGTTAAGCTTCAGGGAGATGGCTCCTGTCTTTGAAACTAAGTGCGTGCATGGTGTTATTTGCAAAACTCAAGCCAAAATCTAAATTTTCCGTATTGCAGTTGCCCAAAGGAAAGTCCTCTTGCAGCTCTTAGCTTGTGGAAAGAAAGTATTTTGTCACTATGGCTCTTAAAATAAACAAATAAAATAAAACCCCATCAAAACCCCAGAGCAGTTGAGCAAGCTGAGTGGCAGCAGTTCACATACATGAGCTCCACAGACATGGGCAGCCGCTCTGACCACTCCCGGCAGCTCTATGGGATAGCTGCAGAAGTCTCTCTCAGGCAACATGTTCCAAAACTGTTTAGAGCTTTAGTTTTTTAAACCAGTGCTTTCAAACTCAGCAAACAGGCAACAGCTGTGGCACAGTGATGCTATGTATTAAGAGAAGATAAGGAATAACTAAAGAAGAGTCATCTGCACTAATCCAATCTAGAGGTGATATTAAAGCCATGGATCACAGTAGCAGAGTCTGTGTCCCAAAGCAAACAGACGAAGTGTCCTCCACAAACAGATTAAAGAAGAGGTATTGATTTCTGTCCCTGTTATCAAGCATCTGGGACACTAATCAGCATCTCAGTTGTGCACTTCAGCAATGAAGGAGAGGGAATGATTCAGCGGTTGGGAAAGCCACAGGATTAAGTGGGAAGGAAAGAGAATCATTATTGTATTTATTCAGCTGCTGTCAGAAACAGAACACCAAAACCCATCATGATTGATTTCTGTTTTCTAAGGGGACTATCTAAAATATTACTCCAACAGAATATCCTATTTTAAACATAACCTGGGCAAGTTTACTATTTCCCATATGTTTTTTGTCGAAAACAGCTTGCAAAATCTCACATACTCTCTGAGTAAAGGCTTTGTGCCAAAGAGGGAATTAACCCATTAGCCATTGAGCAGTTAAAAGTGACTGTTAAATTAAATCTGTAAATCCCTATGAGATAATTCAGTTCAGCACTTGTTATTTGCTGCTGTTATGATGCCAGTAAAACATAGGTCAGGTCAGATGTGCATCTCATACAGAAAATGAGGAAAGAGTCTGTTTTGGACATCCTTGATGTTGTAAGTAAGGAGGCTGATCGAGCTTTCAGCTTTCACTAGAATTAGATTCAAAGCAGCTGAATTAGGACCTTCATGTCCCTCAGTAATCCATGGAAATAGAGTGACACCTCCAGAAGCTGATTTGGGCACCTTCTTAGAGCAGCTTAGCCAACCTCTCTCTCTACTGTGTTAATGACCTTCCTGAGGGACCTCAGTTGAATGCCTGAAGTCACCCAGGATGAACTGGGGCTCTCTGCCTGTTTCAGACCTTGCTCTTTTGTGTGTATTAGTATTCGGCTTCCCCATGCCCAAGCTGTGACAGTTCATACCTGTGCAGTCAAATCCTGTCCTCCCAGTGCGTGTCTTACAGCTGTGCCAGCTCAAGGGGGAGCTTGTCAGGCTATTGTGATTTATGCGTATGAGTTTGTTGTTCAGTGTAATGGAAGTAAACACCACCTGTACAAAAGTGCTCTAAGTTCTGTTTGGCAGGGATGCTATTTAAACCACTGTCAGCTGACCATATTTTAGGGAAAAAAAAAAAAAGCTGAAATTTCCAGTTTGTACTTTCCATAGAGTATGTGTGAGGAAACTGAATCTCTCTTACTAAGTTGTATTTCATTCTGCAGTTCTTGAGACCTTATTAATAAAGCTGTACCAAAAGGAGAGGGAACACTGCTTTTGCATTAGATCCTCACAGGTTTTCTGTGTTCTCCCTTGGCTTCTATATATTACATAGCTTTAAAGGTGTCTTCCAAAAAAATATCAAGTACATTCTTCCCTCTTGCTAGAAATCTAAGACATTTAGGGTTAGTATATCGTTTATTAGCTAATTGTTATAACTGAAATTACACAGCCGTAATTTCTGATCATACTGGATGTATTCAAGGTGGGCTGAGTGCACTGGAAGTTGAAAAGCAATGGAAAATGAGAGTCAAACATGTGGGACTATTTACATTCCTTTTGCAGGTAGACCGGAGGTTATGTATGTGCAGTGGCATTGACCTGTTGTCATTATTTACATCTTTCCTTTGTGATTTCTATCGTTATTCATTATTTCACTGTATTTTTAATGAAAAAGTGTTTATTTTCATTTGAAGGATCCTTCAGGACTTTGCTAAGTGAATAATTCATAGTGTATTGTGTATATCCAATATTTTTCTGTGCATGAAAACTAAAAGAACAAAATGGTAAGAAGCCTCTAACATTGGCATTGAAATTGCCAAATGTTTAGCAGCAAATGTAGCTGCTACATTTGCAGATAAAGACTACTACTCTAGGTAATTGCCACTGCTTCAGGAACTGTGTTAGGGAGAACTTAATTCCCTGAGCTGCAATTTGGGCATGGCAACCATTTGCCTCTAAGTCTGCAAAAGGCAGCTGGCGTATTTAAAGACTATAAGGTGCTAAGAGATACTGTTCTTCATCCCACCTTTTACTGATAATAAGTAAGTTAAATATAACAGCACAAAACCAAAAGGGAGCTTTTTGATGTAAATTTGCACAGTTGCACAGATGTGTTAGCATTGGAACAGACTGCCCAGGGAAGTGGTTGAGCCACCAGCCCTGGAGGGATTTAAAAGATGTACATGTAGATGTGGTGCTGAGGGGACATGGTTTAGTGGTGGACTTAGTAGTGCTGGGTTAATGGTTGGACTCGATGATCTTAAAGGTCTTTTCTGACCCGAGCAATTCTATGGTAGCATTAGAGGCATGTACTGTATTAATGTTCAGTGAGTTTATCAATGTAATTGCACTTGCCCCGTGTTTTAACAAATGCATACCAACTTAACGCCACAATCTTGCTGATATTTGAAGGCTGTGTCTACCATCCTAGTAGTCCCACCCTCTTTGTGTTTTAATCATTCTTTTACAGCCCAGTGATTTTCCTGATATCAGATAATACTCTCATGAAGTATGGATTTACACGATGGGCTAAAATAAGCAGAAGGCCACCACCAGGAGCAGCACATCTACTGACATTATCGTCACAAGAGGCAAAGCTGCTGCCCATCTCTTTTGCTTCTTTTGTAAGCTTCTAAGAAGTGATTTTTCAGCCTCATATTCATGTGGTAAGATTAGATCAAGGTGCTAAAGTAGTTGATAACAAAAATACAGAACGCTAGTTATTTACATTCCAATTGTATCTCTACTGAAAATCCTAATAATAACGACAAGAATAATTAATTTTCATTTTGGTCATATATACTGATTTGATATTAAACATGTGGATGGTGCTTATTTAAAAGAGCACTCTCTTGCCACTAATTTTAGGAAATATGATTCATGTCAATAATGACATGGCTTTCCATCCAGAAGCAGTCTGTAAGAGCTCCCAAGAGGATTCATTTTAGTTTAATATTCATAGATGCAATAGCCCTTATAGAATAGCTTTTCTGCTTTTTCTATTTACATTTCAAATAACTCCATGAAATTGTGTGGGAGCAAGAGAATTGTCACCTGAATGCTGCTGGATACAGTAATATTAGTAATACCATTTGTAGTGCTAAGGAAATAAATCACAGAGGTTTATATGTGCCTTGTTCTATAAAAATCTGTAACTGTATATTTTTCCTTCATTTACAATATGTATATTGCTATTTTAATCTGAAAGGAGAATGCTTTCCCATCCACTCTTTTGATTGGCATCTTCCATACCCCAAATACCACATATCCCCTGGTGAAGGTTACCATTTTGCATCCACAATGTGGGTTCATTTTACCAGACTAATATTCTACTAAGTTCTTGAGCTTAGCTTTTGTGATAAGCACACTCTTCCAGGGAGAAAGACATTTGCTCTGTAAATCAGAAATGACAGTTTATAGTAGTACTGTAAGATAGAGAAGAAAAGAGGGGGAAATGGAGCTGAACTCTACATCATGGAGGATCTGTAGTTTCCTACTACAGCCCCAGGAATCCTGATCTACAATTTGTTGCCAATTAATATATCAGCTCTGCTGCCCATAGGGCTTTGAGTGCAGGTAGGTGGGGACAAGCTTGTTTAATGCTCTGGCTAGGAGAAAAGCTTCCTTTCAATTTTATTGTGGATCTGGAGGAGGAGAAGAAAAATAGTTTTATTCTTGTTCGTTCTTTCCAGGTGGCATTCCCAGTCATTTTCTGAGAGGAGCTTGTAAACCCATATTTTTCTAATCTGCAGGCTTTGTAGTTCCACAAGATGGTGCTTACAATGCAAATTAAAATGGAAGTATTCTCTCTCCTCTTAAAATTCTCTGCTGTTAAATCTCAAATGAAATCCACTGTTACTCTGGAGAGTACCTGCATGCTGCAAACTATATGATATTGGTTAGACAGCATGAAAAATCCAATTGAACTTAAAGCATGGGTACTAGTAAAGTACAATTTCTGATAGATTCATTTTCCCTTTTGATGTGTTTGTTGCTTTTATTTATATAGTCAAATAATTTATAAAGCCTGGTGATTACAAATGAGCTTCCTTAATAAATTATGTGGGAGTTAGGTCAAATTTTGTATTCAAATTCATAAGTGCCTTGTTTTAACTTTGAGCAGGAGTGGTACATACGCAAATCTAAGCAGTCTTTATTTATTAATGGGAAAAAGACGTCTTTTACTTAGTGATTTTACTGCCTTGTGTCTCAGGAGCATGTTAATTTCTTTATTCCTCTTTGCTAAAACCAGTAAAATCTTGTTGATGAGGTTCATGGCTTCCTTTTGTTTTAAATTCAGGATCAACACTATTCTCTGCAGTTTTCAGCAGCTATCTATCTGCATGTTCAAGTGTACTGGACTGGGAAATATAGATGTCTAACAAACATGCACTCTGTGTGTGTGTATGCACAGAGAATTGTCTAAACACAGAAATGACTCTTTGTAAAGATCTGTTACATTTCCTACCATTACAAAACACATAAGTAAACTATTGCAGAGATGAATTTACCAAAACCAGAAATTGGATGAGTGATACATTTATAATGTATTTTAGATGTCTCTTAAAAAGCACATTAAAGCCCTGGCTTGTCCAAGATGTGATGCCTCAGTGTGATTACAGCTTGTTAGCCACTGCCCTGGAGAGAAGAATTGGGAAATGCAAAAAAACTGCTGGACTCTTGGATTGTTCGCAGAAGGTATAGATACGGGTTTGATGGTTTGTCCTGCCAGTTCACAGGAGATGGTAACATTTTCAGTTAGTAAAATCCAGCATGCTGTTTGCATGCAATAATAATTTTGGAGAAAGCTCTGCATTGCAATATAAAATACTGCATACTAAAATGATGTAACATACTTATGCCTACTGAAGGAGGAGGGGAGGAGGGAGAATTAGGAAGCGCCATCTCTGTGTTATTTGTGAAATTTTAATTGTCTATGTCTTGTTCAGAAAATGAAAAATAGGAAGCTTTTGTCTGTGAAACTATAATGTACTTCCCAAAGGAAAATTTAATCGAGGTTGCTGGGACAACATATTAAATGCTTGATTTTATCTTCTTGTAGTATTTTCATTTATAAAATTCCTTTTTTTTTTTTTTTTTTNTTTTTTTTTTTTTTTTATTCTAGGAAAAAAGATAAGAGTATTCTGTCTCATGTGATTTTAGCCTTGTGTTGTCAGCACAACTTGAACTCCCAAAACAGAGTGCACATTCCTGCTCCTACCAATGAATACTGCCAGGTTGCACACCCCGTAAGGTTCCTGCCCTACTGTTGCTGGGACAATGCTTGGGAGGGTCCCCATCTCCACAGGCATGGCAGGCATTGTGCAGGGTGCCATCCTTCCTTGTGATGGCTCCTCTTGAGTCACCAACACAGTGAGCCAGTGATGCAGCTTTGGTGGAGCCCCAGCTCCTTTGGGTGATTTTGTATATGAATTTTATTTTACTAAAGCAAATAGATAACTAAGTAGAAATGCAACTTTTAAATTATTGGATTGTCGAAGTTAAATAGGAATTTTATCAATAGGAAAAGTCATAACTGTATCAGTGAGCTTTAATATCTGTAAAATAAATAGATTTTTAATAGGAGATGATATTCAGTACCCTAAATATAGCAGCTGCTGCCTCCTCCATAATGCAGTGTGAACACCAGCTTCTTTGTCCTGCTAAAGGGCTGCTTTTTCATGAAGCATCATGTAGGTAATATAGATATAAGAAATACTGCTGTTCTACAGTAATTTTAGAAGCCCTCTGGAAGCTATTTAATATCAAGTAAGAAAAAACAGTTCACAGAGTGAAAGGAAATGTGAGAGCTAGCTACAAGAGTAGCTACAGACTTGAAGGTTCTCTCAAGAAAAAGAAATGCAATGCTAACTAAGCAGAGTAGAAAACATGAGAATATGACCATGTGTGCTGTTGTAATAACTGCATTATTCATGCAGTCACTCCAAGGTGTATTTGTGCATCTCCTCAAAATGTTTTTTTGTGAAATCAGATATCAGAAGCTTCATGAACCTATTTCACTGAAGTAGCAGAGATTACAGCTATGCAAGCCAGATCAAAACCTAGTAATATTCTAACCTCTTATAGTTTGAAATATATTTTGCTAAGTATAGTATGACCACCAGATACAAAGTGTGATGGATGTGAGTTATGGCAATGCAAAGAGAGGTACACAGCTTCTGCATAAAGACCTATAATAATTATGACTCTTGTATTTTGCCTATCTTTATAGAAAAAGGTACCCTGAATTTTTGAACAGGTTTTAGGAGGGCTGCTTTACTGTACAATAAAAGTTCTCTTGTAGCTTAAAATACCTGCAGTATAGCTGGAAAGTGTTGCACTACAACCCAGTACAATCCACTACCAAATTGCTATACGTCTTGAAAGCTCAGCTCTATTTTTAGGAATTATGCATCCTACAGTTTACTCCTTCTCCCCCATCTGTGATTCCTAGGGAGCCATAAGAGCATTGATGCAGTCTCTGAAACTGTCCTTACTCTCCCTTTCTAGTTCTAACGCAACTTCAGAAAACAGCTGTCTTAAATGTGGCCATCATCTCATGTGTGTAATACATGTAAAGGGACGCAAAATCAGTAGCAGTGTTTCAGGGACAGCGTTAATATTAAGCCAAGCTGCCAGCACAACAGTGAGAACCGAGAGACGTTTTTATACGTCTGTGCTGACTAACTCCTGTTAGGAATGCAGTTTGCACAGCTGTCCTCATCCCTCAGCAGCATGTCAGAAATTATCTCGATGAGATAGTTTTTTATTAACTTTATTAATTTTTCTCTGCTTTGGGGAAAATACTGCATAACCCCAATGCAGAATAATGTTTACCCCTTCCTGGTGTAATACATCTTGAGGTTATTACATGTAACATCTGAAGGCTCTCTTGTGTCCTTGGAAAATGCTATTCGCAGCTTCAATG
Source organism: Brachypteracias leptosomus (assembly GCA_013401335.1). Taxonomy (NCBI): domain Eukaryota; kingdom Metazoa; phylum Chordata; class Aves; order Coraciiformes; family Brachypteraciidae; genus Brachypteracias; species Brachypteracias leptosomus. The sequence continues at coordinate 44,660 of VYZX01021127.1, read as the reverse complement.
ATGTTGCAATAACAAAGCTGAGGCAGTATGACTCTAGTGTTGCTGCCCTACCTAAAACTTGAGGAGGAAGAGGTCATGGTAGTTTCTTATATTTTCTACCCAGACATTTCTATGTGGAGTTAAATGTGAGAGACAGTTTTGAACCTTATCAGAACACTGACCTCAAAGATGCAGGGAATCCAGTGAATTATATATGTTGTAATCATTGTAATGATTATAAGAGATTTTAAACTTGCAGTTTTCCTTGAAAGTCCTCCCACAGCGTAATCTGAAGAAATTTTAGAGTACTTTGAAATGCCATCTCTTAGAGTATGAAAGATTCAACAGTCCTGACAGTGCCTTGGAGAACAGCAGGCTGTGGACCTACATGAGCAGCATGTTCTCCCATACAGTGCCTGTAGGCAGAGCTCAGGTTGATTTTACGTGGTCAGAGGCTTGTGTTCAGTGGCATCTTGTTTTAACCTTTCACTGACTCTGATCCTAAGTGCAGTTTGTCTGCAGAGGAGCTCTAATGCTCCCGTGTGTCACAGAATTGTTAGAAATAGGGTTGTGTGTGATTTCCAGAACTCTGTCTACCTTCATCCATAATTGTATTTGTTGATCTTCTCCTGCCAATTTCTTTTTATTCTATTTTTTGTTCAGTGTTCTTAAGCTTGACATGTGTTAGAAATCTCATCACTTCAGAGACAAGCTGTTTGCATGTTAGTTTTCTCATGCAAGTTTTACCATGTGTCTGCACACATTTTCATGATGTAATAATTTGGCCATAGTCTGTACACTGGAGTGAGGAACCAGCTAACTGTTTAAAAATCTTGAACATAATATCGCTCCATCAAATTGTTTCTGTTGCATTTAGGAACAGATGCAAAGGATTAGTTATAATTAATTCAGTGTTTCCATTTTTCTTTTCTTGAATAATACCTTGCATTATCTATAAATAAACATTAGTAAGCCACTGGTACACTAAATGATACCTGTCCTAGATTGTGCTTACTTCACAGGGCATTGGACACCCTTGTATGCCCATAGTGAGCAGATACATTTGCATACTTTTCTTAGTATTTCTCTTTTAATTAAGCCTACTTCTGTTTTCATTTGAATTGTTCCTTTCAGATGGTCCTTAAGGAATGAGCACATTTAAGGTGTATAGTCAGATATTTTGTTAGTGGCAGTTTGTTTTTATTTTTGGCTATGGGCTTGTGGAGACGGTCAATTCTCAGGTATTCTGCACAACTATTACTTTTGTGGTATTTTGTGGTATTGCTTTTGGGACGTATTGCATGATAGAAATTTTTTCTTCTATGCAGAAACCATGTCTGAGCATTTTGAAACCATCTGGCAGTTCTGTTGCTTCATATCGCATTTATGTTCAGAATAAGTCTAAAAGATAGACAACAAAGAGAGGGAGTGTTTGAAAGGGCTCATTTGCCAGCAGCCACATTTATGGTGCTTAAGTCAACTTTAGGATGAAATACTTTGGTGTTGTCACCATGAATCTTAATGACTAATTCTTTGATTCTGCCAATTCTGGAATATTGAAAATTGCTAGAAAGAGGATCCTGACTGAGTGCCAACTTTTTGTCACATTGATACCATATACAAATGGACAGTATACTGCATGTAACATTCCTCTGATAGTTTCAACTATTTTTTTGGTACATTCTTAAACTGAAGATCTTTCTGAACGGTTCATTATCTTCCTGCGCTGTGGTGCAATAATAAGGTTAGCATGTGATTTTTACTCCCCTATCTATGTATTTATATACCTACTATGTATGGATGCCATCAACAGCCACTAGTGTCACTAGCATGCTAACGTTATTTTCTGTTAACAAATAGAAGTTCATATTTAGTGAAACTACTGAGCTCTACTGTTTAGATCCAAGGAATCTCTACTTTCTGGAATGCTATGCTCCAGTGAGGTATGTCAAAGGAGGAGTAAGTTGCTTTTTCAGTTTGTACAAAATCCCAGTTTTCAGCATGACTTGGAACAAGATGCATGGCATGCAACAAGCCATCTGATTAATCAGCAGAAAATTTGCAAACACCAGCAATGCTTCCAGATGATATAGGAAGATCTGGTATCGTGTCTCCTTGTGCTTTCCATATATAGTTCTTTGCCTTTGCGCTTCCTCTCATCTCCATGAGAGTTCATGTGAGGTGTGTAGTTTGACTAAACATAGGGCTGCCTGGAGTCTCTGGCTTTTGGTTTTTCCCTTTCTAATTGGCTTTTACTAGTTGTTTTTCAAGCATGATAGTGTCAAGTCGATTTGCTCAGGTATTGATCATGTGATTTTCGTCATGACGCTTATGTAAATGCTACTTCCAGCTTGCAGCCTTATTACCTCAGTATTTTCCAAAGGTGCTGTCCATAGCAAATCAATGACATGAGTGTCTTCTAGATATCAGTGGGAGAGAAGGAAATCTTAATAAAGCCAAGGGCTTTTAGTTGTCTTAACTGAAGCTGCCTTGTAGTGTTTGCAGGATGGTATAATGCAACTCTACTGATCGCTTCTTTATGATTTGGAGAGTGTAGAGTGGTCTTAATGGTAAGAAGTTGCCTTCACAAATGTTACCTGAATCTCCATTTTCACACAGCAGCTGATGATGGGATTTCTGTGATATTGTGTTAGTAGTTTTGCAAAATGACCTTTCTCTAAGATGTAGGCGGAAGATGTACCTTTTCCCTGTAGAAGCAATGTATTGAAGGAGGAAGAGAAATTGCTGAAGTCTCAGTGGTGTAAGCATTGAGTGATATATGGCCCATATTGGAGAGGAAGTTTGGGGATTTGTCTAACAGTTTGTATTCCACTTGGTCACAGTTGTTGTTTTTATTCCCAGGGGACAGGGTTATTCTGGGGAAGAATATGCTGATGTTTTAGCCCCAGGGTTGCTGGGAGTTAAAGGAGATTTAGAACACGGGCATGAAAACCACAGCTAATGGTTGAAAATTTAAAAAAAAGTGCTCTTTCAGGAAGCATGAGGGGATTAGCAGGGCAGACTGGAAATATGTAATCTACTCCGATAGCTTAAGGGGACAATACAGGGTTAAAAAATGGACTATGAAGTGGTTTTGTAGATAGTGGTTCAAATGCTTTGGGCATACCGCTTATGCCATAGATGCACTGTTTATTTTAGTCTGTAATCCCAAGAGCCCCTTGCCCTGCTATTGAAAGCAGCATATACTTGGAGAGGTGAAGTGCTGATGGTGAGGTAACAGGAGCTGTTACAGATCTTGACAGAGTAAATGCTGCAACGCTTCAGTGTGTGTCTTTCATGGGCATTTTGAATATCTGTAACGTGCTGAATTCCACAGGTCACAGCAGAGCTGGCTTCGAGGCATGCTGTTTTGAAGTGTTTTGAGAATTCTGAAAAATTACTTCAGGCCTCCTTTAAAAGTGGTCATGTTTCAGTCTTTGAGGTTTGATCCTGGTTGCTGCTGAGGAAAAATAGGATGAGACCATGGGCTTCCTGTTCACTCATTTGGAAAGCCTTTAAAGAGAAATTTTAAATATCTTGTAGTTGAAGTTACAGGATTTCCCTTTCTTATTTCTTCAGAGCTTTAGATTATTTGGCATGATGGCAGATAGATCAATGTCCTTGTGATAGTTAAGAGGAAAAAAAACCCCTAAGGTATTTACAGATTTTGTAGATACTTTCTATTCAAGACCAATAGATTATACAGGAGCATAAAGCAGATTTTTGGAGAAAAAAGCGTATCTTCATCTTACTGTGTGACCTCAACTTAATTAATGCTTGAAGTATTGTTTTCCTATCATTATTTTATAAGTACATTTAAATCATCTGTATTATTGTAGGAGGATGTGCACTTCTGACTATAGATTTCTAATTCTATGGATGTTTTAGCAGATGATCCGAGCTGGCAGCATTTGAATGGTAGTATAGCAAACATTTTCATGATGAATGGTGGTTGAACAGGCAGATTCTAAAAAAAAAGTCAGACACAAATTATGCTGATTACTTTGGCATTTTATAACTAGGAAAGGATTTTTTTTTCTGTGGCTGTATATTCTCAGTGTCCACAATGTTAATAGTTAAAGTATAAATGAGTAAAATTACAATTTCTCTTGGTGGTATCTTTTTGAAAGCCTGGTAGCTATCCAGAGAGGTTAAGTCTAATATGTTTGAGATGAGGTCGCTTAGATGGAAAGAAAGAGTATCTGTCTGGTAAGCTCCACTATACCTCTCTTGCTGTATGCCTTAGGGATCTTTCCTGGCTTCTCATATGAACTTAGAGCCTGTGTGTGTCAGGGAATGGTTTCGTGCACATCCTTTTACTGTATGTAGCCTTTGCAATGTCTGCACCTGAACTGCTGTTTTGAAGTCCCAGTTGGGGCTCTTGTTAGCCCTTATTTTAATGACTAGGACAGAATTTTAGGTAATTATATTAAATATCTCAGATACTACCATCAGTTTCTATGATGTAAGAAGTTTCTAGAGGACCCTTCATAGGTGTAGGTTGTCTAAACTCACATCTGTACTGATACTGTTTGTCAACCATTTGCTCTCTGAAGAGGATGATTGAAAATCCGCAGAGCTATAAATCCCATGCTCTGGTGGGCTTCAGATGACTCTTCAGCTTTCCAAAATGTCTGAAATAACATCCACTGAAGTTTAAGGAAAACAAAAAAAATCTACTTTTTCTTGCAAAATCTGGATCAGTAACTCCAGATTATGGTTTAAACTATTTCAGCTTGTCTTTTTCATTCTTGTGAAGATACTTATAATGTTTGTATCTCATGTCAAACCATGTTTTCCTTTCTGCTGAATTCTGCCATGTGTTGCTTTGTTTGCAAGTCGCTTCCAAGCCAGTAATCATAAGCACTCCATCTGGTTGGAGAGCAGAGCAGTGATAATGTAAAAGGACATTTCCACTATTCTATTTAAAAGAATCCTCTATCTGTACCAAATCTGCCATTTTAATGAGATTGTAAAGGGGTTGTTTTGTTTTTTTTTTTTTTTTCTTTTTCATGGAGGGGAGGAGATTGATTGTTGAATTTTGTTTGGGTTTTTTCCCTTACATTTCTACTCATTGCATGATTGTATCCAATGCCCTTTCTCTTTCCTGAGCTAAGAGTGACTATAGGAATTTGCAGTTCATGTAATTCAGGATGCAAAGTAACAAAAGGATCCTGAAAATCTTATTCAAAGTCTATAAAATATTGATTTTGCCATTGGTATTGAGCTTTTCTTTTATTGCCTCTTGTTAATAGCATGCATGTGAGAAGTCATCCTGAATGCTGTAAAACTGATCCACAAGGTTAAAAATAATATAGTGTCACTATGATTTATGATTTGAGCTTTAGTAATCACAGATGAATTGATGGATGTGAATGTGCTGAGAAGTCTTCTTGGTGCTGGCAGATTTTAATTTTTCTTCGTGCTTTTCTTCTGTTATTCTGATCATTGCTCTTTTAAAATTAATGGAAAGGGTATTGGATAACTTCTCACATGGGAGTGTCACAACCAAAATCAGGACATTTTTGTAGAGGTTAATAGGCAATGGTCTGGGTCAAACATCCACCGGTCTCATCATACTAATGTGAATGCAAAAAGCCAGGAGCCATTGACTGGAAAAGCAAAGTAGCTCTAGCAGAATAAATGAGCAGGCAGTGGGTAGGAGTATGCGGTCCCAGAGGAGCTCCTGAAGGAGCAGTCTGTCTCTCAGATGACTCTGGTACTGTCTATGCTCTCTGGACTGCCTAAGGATCAAAGGATCCTTACTGGTAAAACTGGATCCTCACTGGTAAAACAGGCACATGCAGACACTGTGTTGAATCCTTTTCTCTAAAAGTTGTGCTCCTCCTTTCCAAACAAGCACTAGTTCAGCTTTAGGAGAGCTGTCTGAGTGCCAGTTCTGTGTCATCGGTTACTGACAGGAGGTTTCAGTTCAGTGGCACCTAGTGGCATGGGGACATAATCCCACCATGGCCTTGGTCTTCTGGATGGTCTTGTGAGTTTCCATAAAACTACCCAAATCAATCATTTTATCTACAAAAAGAACTATTTGGCAAGTTTTAAATTTCATGTGACTCACTTGAATCCCATTACAGAAATCATCATATTTCCTCTCTCATTCTCTAGCCCCTTTTCAAAGGCAGAGGAAAGGTATTTAGGTACCTGGTTCTTATTCAAAGCCAACTCCAGTTAGAAACAAAAATTGTAAGTGGATATTAACCCTGTGATCTTGGGTTTCTAGAAATGAGATGTTTCATTTTATTGTTTTGAAATGTAAGTTCTCAGTCCTCAAAACAAATAGTAATGCTAAATCAAAAGTCAGCTTTAGAAATTGGATGTTTCAGAATACTATGTGGTGTTGTGATAGCTTGCAATAATGACACTGCCGAGGTAGCTGTGGTGCAGATGATTGAAGTCTCTGCACCAGGGAGCTCTGTGCACATACGTCAGTGAGGCAAATTAATTTAAATTGACCTGGTCACTGTCTTGTATTTAAATGGCGGTGGAAGGCTCCTCCACCCCTGCAGACAGCTGTTAGCTTCTCTGAATTTAGTCAGTGGCGGAAGTAGGTCTTAGTCATAGATACTAAATGCCATAAGCAAAAACGTGCAGAAGCAGAGTAACTGTTAATAGAGTGCATCGTCTGTGACATTAATGAAGTCATTTCAAGGTAGATCACCTGAGTGTGTGACCTACATTATTTATGGAGTGGTATACTGCGGCCTCAAATCTTGCACCTCCTGAAAGATTTTACATAGCAACGAGTTCTTTGTTATAGCCCAGGAGTACAGAGTTATTACCTGGTGACTGCGTTCTAGTTGACACAAACATGGAGAAATGTTTCTTGAAAATTTCAAATTATCCCTATAATATTTTACATATAGATTATTTTCTATCAGAGACAGAATGGATGCCAATGTAGGCATATCTTATAAAAATATATAATAAAAATATTAGACCTTAATTGCTCTCCAACAGCTCAGTCCCCAACCTATACTGGTACCTGGGGTTGTTCTTGCCCAGATGCAAGACTCCACACTTGCCCTTGTTATACTTCATTAAATTTCTCCCTGCCCAACTGTCCGGCCTGTCCAGGTCTCGCTGGATGGCAGCACAGCCTTCTGGTGTGTCAGCCACTCCTCCCAGCTTTGTGTCATCAGCAAACTTGCTGACAGTGCACTCTAATCCCTCATCCAAGTCGTTGATGAATATATTGAACAGCATCGGTCCCAGTACGGACCCTTGGGGTACTTCGCTAGATACAGGTCTTCAACTAGACTCTGCCCCATTGACCACTACTCTCTGGCTTCTATCCTGCAGCCAGTTCACAATCCACCTCACTACCCGATCGTCCAGACCACACTTCCTCAGTTTAGCTGCAAGGATACTATGGGAGACTGTATCAGAAGCTTTACTGAAGTCAAGGTAGACC
>VYZX01021127.1:0-36945 GCA_013401335.1 Brachypteracias leptosomus | reverse complement strand
TCCCAGGACCTTAAAATCTTTCTTCATTCCCCTCCAGCTATGGGATGCAGCTTCCTCCCCACCTGTCTGGAAGAACAGCAGTGGATAGTAATCAGATGATTGCACCAGGTTAGGGAGTGTCCTAGTGATATCCCTGATTCGGGCTCCAGGTAGACTGCAGACTTCCCTGTGATGAGAGTCGACTCTGCATATTGGGCCCTCAGTTCCCTTTAGAAGTGAGTCTCCAACAACTAGAACCCTCCTCCTCTTCTTAGTGGAAGAGGTTATCAAATTGCAGGAAGGCCTATCGAGTTGTGATGAGACTTCCGGAATAGCTTGGCTATCCTCTATATCCCTATTAGACTGATTGTCTTCCAGGAGGGCCTCATATCTATTTCTCAGAGGCACCTGGGGAGGTGAGGCGGGCAAGGGGGGTACTCACCTTCTGCCATGGCCATGAACTTGCCTCCACTCTCCCTTTTTACTTTGGCTTTTGTCTTCCACCCAAGAGGGAAGAGAAGAGATCTGCTTTATGGAAATCATGAACCTCTCTCCAGGCTTCCCTCTGAAGCAAAATTATTTTGCTCTTGGTACTACTTTTAGTCTCTCTAGTTTAGAAACTTGAAGTACATAGAGAGAAGCTTTTTAGTTCATGAAAATAACCTCTAGAACCAACAACAAAAATCGATCATTATTAGTCATCAGAAAATCTGAATAAATATAAAATTACCATGGAGTAGGAGGCAGGCATATGTGGTATTCAAAACACACAGAGTGTAAAATGATGTTATTGTTGCCTTTAGAAATAGTTCAAAGTAGTCTGTATTAGAAAGAGCTGATAAGCAGAATGACAAAAGCTTGTTTCATGAGTGATTCCAAGCAGCAGTAGTTTTCTGATCAGCTGATGCTGCAGCTATTTTGGGTATTCCACAGATCATGATTACATACACAGGGAATGATTGGAGGCAGCAGATATGGTAAGTGAGCCAGGAATCCTGGGACACACTCTGTTACTAACTTAATAGTCCCTTGTCCTTTACCATTTAAATTGTCAGGGAAGTCTAACAAGTGACTGTGCTTAGTTTCTTTTTTTTTTTTTTAAAAAAAAACCCCACTTCCTGGGACCGCTATTTTTAGCAATGGTGTAGTGTCCAAAGTGTTAACTAATTGAGTCATCAGGTTTCATATCTGGCCACAGAAAATGGCAGTGGAAGAGGGAGAATGCTTTCCAGAACAAGTAAGCATTTGTGGATTCTGAAATGAGTGAAATCTGTGTATGGAGTTTCTTGTATTAGTGTTTTAAGTTTTTTGATTGTATGAGACAAAGCTGGATGTAGGAAGAGGTGTGTTTTGGCTCGTTTGATGTATTTTATGTTCTGACAGTTGGCTTACAGTATAGGCTGAGGTGGCAGTCAAATTGTATATGGTATTATTTGTTTTCTCTCTCCTTACCAATGGTAACATTCTGTTCAGGACACTCTGGAGAAGACACTGATTAAAATTGCAGAAACACTTTGTAATGTTTTGTTCTGTGATCAGGGCCTTAAGTAACCTAGATATACATAACGATGTTGTTCACTGAAATGTTTTAACAAATCTTGCCTGTTTTGAAAAAAGTTAACTGAAATCTGTGCTTTTAAGGTGTACTTATCAAACAACACATCTCTTCTACTGACTATCCATAGGTCAATTAAACTTCAAAAAGAGCCTGCTGTGGTGCTAGTAGTATGCCGATAGTGACCTATAAGGAGGCACCTGTATCACTCGTACTCTCAGGGGTAGTCCCAGTGACCTCCAAGGTGCTCCCTGTGTGATTTCTCAAGTGAGTAAGCTGCTGTGAAATTACATTCCTGTATGCTGGGAACTAGGCTCTGAGGTTTTTCAAGAGCTTGAGTTATTCACATCAGTTTAAATCCACAAAGTTAAAACAGTTCTTCAGGCTGCTTTACTGCAGAATTAAAATACTTGGTTCCCAGGAAAATGTGATATCATGGTATTAGTGCTGATGAGTGCCAAGCTTTGTGGAAGTATCAATTAATGGCAGTATGTTTTCAGTTAGAGATATTACCGATGGTAGCACCCAGCAGTTTGCTAGCTATTCTCCAGGTCAGGAATAGCTTTATGCTCTGAAAAAATACTGCACTAAGTTCCCTTAAACATGTATCCTGTTGTTTACTTCCTGTCAACACAGGACTGATAAAAAACATCTTTGAAACTGTGGTTGTTCCCTGGTGATGACATTATTCATAAATTCATTTGCACCAGTAATTTCAAAACTATGAAAACATTTATTTGGGAGATTTACTTTGTGAAGCAATTTTTGTAGGAGGAGGTTTTGTTAGATTCAGAAGTTTTATGGTTCTTGATTAAACTATTTGTTTTTTCGGTCCTGAGAATATTATTGCTCTCTCCTGTTCTTTTAGCACAACAATATCAGTCTTCAGAGTGATAAACATCTTTTCTGATGCTTTCTGTGAGCCTTAGTAGTACAGAACCTGATGCAGTCCTGCTAGTTTCTGTGTGCAACAGTTTGTAGAGCAGGGTGAACTGAGAATCTCACTGCCCTGGAGCTGTGACATTGGCAATGTGCTGGTCTGCCATATGCTCTGCCCCTCTCTGCTGCAACAGAATGGTATCTACTCTTGCTTTACAGGGTGTTGTTAGAAGTTGAGTAGAAACTAGTTGTTCTGTTAGCATATATGTTGTTTATTGAAAGTGTAGCAGCTGTTTGAAATGGAGTTGAACGATGGAGAAGGGGTATAGTATATATTTGGTTTGTAAGTTTTTTTTCTTGCTCATGTTGTTTATAGTAAATTCTGTTTTAATTCCATACATAATAGTCTCCTATGTGTTGCCATGCATGTTTTAGGTGTAAGGGAGAAACAAGCTTGACCTCACTGTGTGTTTATCCTGTAGATTTGCTATTCAGAAGTGATGTTTTAATTAACATTTTATAGTAATGGCTTTTTCTATCATCAAATTCTAGGAGAGATTACTGTCTGGGGCTGGTAGGCATGACTTGGCCATAACTTATTTCTGTAAGTGTGTGGTAAACTGATCTTCACTTCAATGATTAAACAAACAACTAATTCTCATTCTGTGTTTATTAAAATAGTGAAGGTAAAGTCTTTCAGCCCAGTTTGGGAAGTGTTAAATTAGTGCTGAATTATAATTATTTTCTTCAATTAAACAATGATGTGTTTTGCAAACATACTTCATTCTGATGCTAAGAAGCATTGGCAATTTTCAAATGAAAATGAACTTTGAAGTCTGGTTATGATGAAGGCAAATCTTCAAAGAGTTCTGTTGGTTTAATTTTTGTTAAAAAATTAGAAGTCCTTCCTGAGATGTTCAGATCATTACAGTTCTTCTGCAGAATTCCAACTCTCTGGTGTGCAGTGGTTTTGAAAGCCAGAAAAATACTTATTCCATTCTGTAACTGAAAATTGACTGTATGAAAATGACGCCAAATCTGCAGTGGTTTATCAGTATATTGAGTAATTTTTTTTCTCACTTTAAGAATAAAACTGAGCTAGATTGTGTTTTCTTTCCCCCTCTGTTTATCTCATAGATCCCATACAGCTAAAATTGTTCTCATTGTTACTGTTTTCATCCTGTTTGTACCTGTAAATCCTGGTTCCAGCTTTGCCCCAGTGTTGGTTTAGACTCCTTCTTTTGCTTCAAAATAAAATCTTGTCAGAGATGGATTCCAGTTTAAAACTCTAGATAACAATTGCAGGGGTCTGATTTGTAGTTTTTTGGTGCCTGGACTGGGAAAAGCAATTTTCCCATTGGAATCTGAGCTAATCCTCAAACCTGGAACATGTGGAGTGATGAACAAAACTAATCTACATTTGCTGAGTACATCACTGAATACATTTCATCCCCACAGCCCCAACAAATGCTATCACAGAACTTTCCATGCCATTGCACAAATTTGCAACAGCGAATGTCAGTTTTTAATCACAGAGGAGGAGGAGAAAGGGAGTGCTTGGAAATATGGAGACTGGTGGCTCTCCTGTCCAACCCCTCTGCTCTGTGCAGGCCACACAGTGCTGTTGTCCACATCATATGGCATCATGTACAGGAGAAAGAGGATGCATTTTTCTCGGTTTCTAACTAACAAGCAGCAGTGTGTGTAACACCTCCTCTGGTTTACTCTGCAAACCTTTGTGGTTTACAGTAATGTGGTAGATTACAGAATGGCTCTGAAGTTCCTGTGTCATATCCAGGACAGCAGAATCAAATGGAAAACAAGATATGGCAGGTTATGGTCAGCAGAGAAATTCAGCTCCTCTACAAGAACATGGCCAAGCCAACACAGCCCAGAGTACTCACTGATGGTGTTCTCCAACAGGTCTCCTACATTAGAGATTTTAAATTGTCTCCTGGCAGGTTGCTCAGTTTCTGTGTTTGACAACTGTTAACTCCTCTGTGTGAAGCTGCCCTCATGAGTTTGGGGAGTGCTATCTAGGTTTTTCTTCTCCTGAACAACCCAAACCACCTCAGCCAGTCTTTGCTCTAGGAAGATGTTTGAATCCTTTGGTTTACTGGGTCCATCAATTCTTTCTTATTTTACCGGGGCATATATATTTTACAGCTGATCTATAAAGATCTACAGATTGTTCTGTAAATGTTACAAGCTCTTCTAAGGTAAACTGCTATAACAAAGCTCATGTGATGCCTCCAACCAGCCCTGCAGAACTAATAAATACCAGATTTATGGCTGTGTTGCAAATCTTGCCCCAGGACTTCTTTTAATACCTGAAAGCTCTTTAGATAATTTTTCACTGACCTTTCAAATTCTGTATCTGTCACATGAGCTACATGGGCTTTTCCAGCCAGAGACTCTCTTCAGCAAGGCATTCAGGTGTGTAAATTGAAAGAAGTTCTTTGCTTCTGACAAAGGTCATAATTCCTGCTATGGAAACCTATGCCTTGGCACTTACACCTTGCAATTTCTGTAAGAAAATATTGTAAGAATCCTGAGCAATGTATCAGAAATTTTGAAACTGGTAGATAGTTTTAAAACTAGCCATTGAAATCCCTCTAAAGCCTATAAAAGTGTAAACTTTAATTAAGTGTGGGATTTGTAATACTTGTAGTGTAAATCTGCAAGTTTCTGTGTATATTTCTACCACCTCAGAAATGGCTTGACCAGTTATCATCAGAAAATCTTTCCATTTAACAATATTCAAACTTCCAAGACAGATTTATTTTGGTTTTAAATGAGAGATGCATTCTAAAGCAGACATGAAGTGGAAAGGCAGAAAGAGATCAGGAAAGTTCTGAATATATTGTACTCAAAGTTTCTAATAGGTTGTCTAGCTCCAGAAAAGATTGTGTAGCTTGTCTATAGTACCTATAGCTTGTTTACGACAGTATTTTTAGGGAATATTTATGATGTTATGCTTCCACTGACATGCACTTTACTCCACATTATTACCAGTAATTTCCACTTCATCACATCTGATTGAAGCATATTTACATAATATTTCTGTAGGGACCTCCTTTTGAGGTCTCTCCCTAAATCGGCTATATTATCTGATTTAGGTTTATACTATTTTTTTTTCACATCTGAAATTACAGACAAATAGATACACTTTGAAAAATGCTTTGAAGAGAGTTACTGTATTTTTTTTTCCTTTCCTTTCTAAATTCTGATTCTAAAATCAGATGCACACAGTGAACAGGAGGTGGATCAACTGACATAATTCATGCAGCAATCTGAAGAACGTGACTTTAGCATGGAAATGGCTTTAAATTTGAGCCTGAGGTGTGCTGAAATTATCTCTATGCTCATTGGATAGTCAGTTTCTGAGAAAAAAGTAGCGAGGAGGAGATCAATGGCATCTTATCTAGCTTGACACAGAAGAGCGTTATTATCTTCAGGTGAATATAAACATAAGAAGAAACCCTTGAAGCATATCCAGCCCTTCTCTACCACTTTGTGACTGATAGCAGTTATGAAAGCCAGTGATTTATTTTGCACTTGTAAGTGTATGATAGGAAAACTTTAGAGAGTTGAGAGATGAGTCATTACAGGCTCAGGAGTTTCTTCCCAGTGTTTATAATAAACTAGAAGGTGAGGTTGTCAGCCTGGAGAATGAATCTTGAATTTTAGATGCTCAAATCTTTTGCCTTCAACTGTATTGGATCCTGTGCATGGATTATATGTGAGTTGGCCACAAAGGGCCTGGTTCTTTGCCTGATTGCACACTTCTAATGGAATACAGCGATTCACCAGCGAAACCATTGATTTTACTGGTTTTAGGATCTTGAGCAGAGTGTCCCCCAATTTACCTTGTCATTCAAGTTTATCTTTTCATATAGGGCAGTCCAATAGCTGACAAGTCAGTATTAAAGGAATCTTATTTTCCTGTTAAAAGAAAACAATTCTTCTGATTTGTTGTTCATGCATACTTAGAAAGATTGTGTGTGTTTTGCAGATGTACATTGATTTTGTAGTCCTGGAAAATTAGAATCTTGCTTTTAGTGATACTAATTTAACATGTTCATGCCAGTAATTGTTTTCATAAATTCTTTGGGTGAAGCTGACACATCAAACTGGTGTTTCAAAATCTCAAAACCTCATCAGTGGAAACTGTCAAAGAGTATTGGAAGTGGCATAGACCCATGCCTCCTGTCTGAACATTGTCCCTGTGGGATGGGTTTGATCTCAGTTTGAGTGTTTTCTGTTGGGATGTCAGATGTTAATTTTGTGAGAACTGCAGTTAAATCATTCTGTATTTGTTGAATATCTGTGATGACAAGTAAATAATATGGAGATGACAGCTTTAGGGTCATTTTCAACTTAGATGTTATGTTCAAAATGTTATATGTATTATATGTGGATGTTAAGCAAGGGCTTCCCATCTATCTCTGTATATGTCCTTTGTGCCTCGTCAATCAAATTGCCCTTTGCTTATTGTAGAAAATCAAACAAATAACATCTGCTTTTCATTTCTATCTTGTGCTTGAACTTTCTTAGAAAGTGGTCATTCGGACATTTAAAGGTACTCAGGGCTGGATGAGTTGCATCGTAAGTCATGACTAGATTGACAAGATTTATAGCCTACTGAAGAAGACTGCATGTATAAAGTGTAAGCAACTTATACAGTAAGAAAGCTGCATCATAGCTTCACAGGAGATGTTTGTCATTGCAATCAAACAAGTCACTCTAGACTTCTTGATGGTGTTAAATGCAGTGATAAACACCCCTTGTACTGAAAGCTGTGAAATGTTCTGGTATGTACCAGCCGTAAGATCTCAGGTTTTTTCAACCATCCTCGGTCCTTTTCAGCCATCTTCAGCTCCAATACGGTGGTTCATTTTCAGTAGTAACAGCAAGTGCAGATTCAGCATTTTGCCAAGGCAGGCTCTAACAAGTAGAGTGATCTTGAAAATGGCATATATTAACCCTGCCCGTCAGAGACTTACCTTGTGTTGTGGTCTAGCAAGAAAAAAGGCTTATTTGTTTGCTTGAATGTTTTCATGGTTTGGTCAAGGATTTCTAAAAGGAAGGAACTGAATCTAAAATACATTTTTCACTCTATTTTAAACTGCTTGAAAGTGTGATTTTCAGGAAATATTTTATTTTCTCTACAAGCATGATAAGATTGATTACTGTACAGAGACAGAGCCTCAATTGTTTTAAGTACAGTTGATTATAGATTCACATGCAGTTTTTGCAGAAATATGATGTGTTTTAGTCTCTGCTAGTGTGACCAAGAGGAGTTTTATGCAGACTGAGACCAGTGTAGATTTAGCTTGTGGAAAAGATATTGTAGTTACATAGTTGGAATAGGGCCAGCTATGGGAACATTCCAAATAATATATTTTTGGCTACTTTATTGTGCACAATGCAATAATTTGATCAAAGAAAGTTGATTATTAAATTGCATGATAGGGCAAACAATTAAAGGGATTTGTTTGATTTTCGACCAATAATTGAATCATTTCTTATTCTGCAGTCACATGCCAAATACCTGGCCTTCCTGAGCTGAAAGATGTTTCCTTTGAATTGTCAGGCAGTAAGAATGGAGCTTTTCCTGTTGCCCTGTGGTTGTGTTCAGGGATGTGATCCCAAAAACATCTCTCTGAAGGATAATGAACAGCAGAACTGCAGATAGCTCTTGGCCACAGGATGTCATATTCTTATCAGAAGAAAACATGTATGGTAGTGTGGCATGTAAAGCATGAGTACAACTGTAGTTGTTTGCACAAAGATCATCTTCTCATCTGGTGCAACCAGCCCCCTTTCTAATAAAGGAGATACAATTGAGTTTTTTTAATACAGATGTAATTATGAGGTATTAGAAAGATACAAGCTGCTTGGAGGATGGATGAAGAGTCTTGGCAAGAAAATGATATGGCTGGTTTATTTCACATGGTTTAGACATTACTGTTCACTGGTATAGTTTGTTTGAAATAAAATTTCATCTCTTACTGAGTTATTATATGTATTTGCTAAGAGGAAAACTCTAACATAGGAGCAAAATCTGAGAAATGCCAAGGACCTCCAACTGCTGGTGTAGTGCTTGGTGCCCATCAGAGGTGAGACTTACTGCAAAAAAATGCTATCAGTTGTGGTAAACCCACCCTTATCAAAATAAGCAAAAATGTTATCATCTGTTTCCTCACATCACCTTATGCTGCTGCAAGACAAGTTCTGTTGAGCACATTTCCAAATGGAAGTAACATAAATTCATCCCTTAAAATGAGGTCATTGCCTCCCCCCACAACAAATGTTAGGCATGGTTAGCATCTTTTTGTTGGGACTCAAGCCAGAATGCATCCTGTTCCGGCACAATGGGAACCTGCTGGGGGTTTCCCTTCACAACAGCTACTGTTAAAGATGGAGTGAAAAACAAAACCATGCTCCCAATGTGAAAAAAGACTGGATTTTTAATCTGAAAAAGAAGCCACTGTAAGCAGAACAAAAAGTAAAGAGAGATGGGTGTAATAAAAAAACCATCAGTATTGGACAGGGCCTGTGCACTTTGAAAATAATGGCTTTGTACCTTTAATGTTTCACTAACTTATACATATTCTCTGTTTTCTGAGAGGACCCTCTCTAGTCCCATGGAAAAGCCAGGCCAGACCCTGAGTTGACAGTCAGTGCAAATTTCCTGATAGTTTTTGTCTTTACACTTGCTAAATAGTCTCTTACTTCACTGGGAGTGCTTGGAGAAAAAGGTAGTGAGTATGTATTTGATAGCATGAGTCAGCATCAGCATTTTCTGTTTTAAAATTGAGGCTTAAGATAATATCCAAGTGACTTAGGAGTTAGTATTTTCTGTAATAGAAATGTCTTTAACTCATGTAGCTTTTCTTTGAAATGGGTAAATGGTTCTCAGGCCCTACCACTGCAGAGTGGTAGGTTCTCAGGCCCTACCATAGGCTGTGCCATCCATCATGTGGCTGGACTAGAGGACCTTATGGGAAAGAAGGGTTGCCGAGTACTGCTACCAGCATGGCTTATTCAGCCTCAGCCTTTTCCAGAGATGTCTTGGAGATGAAGGTTATTGAAATGAGCTCCAGACTGGAAAACCTGTTAGGAGGTGCAGGCAGCCCACACTCTGCAAGCTCATCAGACTGCTGTATATTAGAAAATTCAATTTTTATGGCACAGTATATTAAAGGGAAATACACATTTTTAAAAGAAATATATATTGCATAAAACCTGCATTAATTAGCCAATCATCTGCATTTAGGCACTTCTTAAAACTAGTAATAATCCCTTTTTTCTTCCAAGAAAGTAACAGGGTGAGAGGGGAGAAGTCATCCACCACCTGTAAAGAAAAAGCCTGATATTATGTATACATCAGTACTAGTAATAACATAAATCCACTGTTTATTAAATATTGTCTCTATAGTCATTCCAGAACTAAGTGCTATGCACGGGATCTGAGGTCTGTCTCTCCAAGAATTATAAGAACACTTGTAAAGATCTTCATTTTTAATTTGAGTCTGGATATAGGAATTGAAAAGATAGCATCCCCAGGGAGTACAAGAGGGAAAGGCTTTTGGGACACAGCCTAACAACGGGGATCCTGTGCAAACACACAGGAAGGGCTGTAATCTTTGTGGCTGACTGCAAGAACATCTAAGATTCAGGATGCTTTGATGTATGTCCCATGCCTGTTGTTCTCTTGATATTTGTCGAGACAGTGGAGAATCAAAAGCCAATTTTCTTGTTCATTTCATGTTGGGATTGATGTTAAAAAAAAAAAAAAGGGATCTGAATACATGGCTGCAATACAGAATGCCTCTCAGTTAGGTCTGTTAAGGAAATGTCCTGTAGACATGCTGTCTGTGTGGTGTTCATCTTTTGGATGCTAGCTAGTGTGGAAAGTGGAAGTGGGTATTTTAAGGGAGCACTTACCTGCGTGGGTGTCCAGAAACCTAAAATCCTTTTTTCTGCTACTGTATTTTTTTTAATGCATTTAATATAACAGGTCTGTGATCAGTCTTTGACATGGACTTCTGGGCATGATGGCAATCCAGATAAATAATTACTGTTACACTTGTTTGTTTGATCTTTTAAATCCTTCAGTGATTTGAGCCTAGGCTCTGATGCTGCTCCTCTCTGTGCTATACAGAGGCAATTACAGGTTCTATCAGCGACTTCAAGAGGCTTTGTTTTAAACAAAACAATGCCAATTGGAAATGACTTTTTTCTACTCCGTTGTGGTAAATAAAATTGAATTTAGGCTTAAAACAGAAATGTAAAGTCCAGAAAACTTTAGGTTCAGAAATGTGAGAGTTTGGGGTTGATGTTTTTGATCAATTTTTACTGACTTCTGTGCTTAGCTTTTGTAAAAGTTGGATAGCATTCATTGGTTCTTCTGAGTTTTGGAAGTGGAATGTCTTAAAAAGGAGGGTATTCAAGGCATTTTGCAAGGTAGAAAAAGCTTGTAAGACTATTTAAGCAGATCTGAAGTAATGGCTTAACTATATGGAAAGTGGACCCTGACAATGCTACTTATTAGAGAGGCTGGAATTGCTTTTGGTTTCCATTTTGGCTCTCCTTTCTCTTTAATGTTATTGCTTGTTTCTGCTTATGGCAGAGACAATAATGGATGGTGAGAATTCCAGAAGCCCCACTGAACATTTTGCACAGTTGTACAACTTCAGTCTATTATCACTCCTTGCAAATCTCAAAATTTCAGTGCATGGTGCCCCAGAAAGGGTGAGTTAACCAGGCTGAGATGAGTTAACCCAATCCGAGGGCTTGGGAGTTTTGGCCAATGTCTGAAAAAACTGTTTTCCCCTTTTGCAGTGCATAGGGATGTGCATAGGTGGACCCTGACTGCTAAGGCACTTGATGCAGTTTCACACATTAACAGCTCACATCATATTCATGTAACTGGAAGCCAGTAAGGTGGAAACTGGAAATGCCAACTCAGATCAGCTAAAGTGTGGGAGAGTTTGTGTTATCTGTGGTGTGCTATTAAAAGGCAGCTTCTCTGGGTGCTTCCTATTTGTCATTGTAGTGCCTGTGCATGTCAGTGCTGCAGTTTATGTATGATGTCCCTCTTGCTGGGAGCCTGTCCCCATCTGAGCAGTGACAGCCCGGGCTGATGGGTGAGCATGGCATTGTGCCCAGCACCTCACCTGCCCCAAGGCTCAGGTGGCAACCTGGTTGCTGGTGCCAGTGGTGTTTCTAGAGAGTTTGAGCAAAAAGAGTGAGTTTGAAGTGGTGCCTGGCAAACATTTTCATGTGTCCCCAGGCTGGAAACGTAACCCAATTTTTGTCCTTCTGCCTGTTAGCAAGCAATTGTAACCAAGAGAAGTCCTTAAAAGATGTAGTCATTCCTCTCCCTCTACAGCAAAACAGCAGTTAGCTACTAGTATGAATATCAGCAATGTATCACTCCTGCTTTCCCCCCTCCTCCATTTTTTTTTTTAAGCAAATAGAAAGGTTTAAATGTTTCTGAGTATGAGCAGTGATTTGTGTCTGGTATGCATTAACATGACTGGTGAGAACTGGTTTGCCATAGAAAGCTTCTCTGGTGCATCCCTTTCCCACCCAGAAGCAGCTGTAAATAGCTGATGTTAATGGTCGTCCACCTGCTGACTGTGCCAAACAGACATGCTGTGACACTATGACAAAAAGCCTCCTGGTCTATTAAGTCCTCCCTCATACCTTTAGTAATGCTGATAAAATGCTGACCTGTTTTTACCCCAGTGGCTGCTGTTGCTAAGCACTGAGGATATGACCTGTCTCCTGTAATCATCTGCATTGCACAGTTCAGATGATTTTCAAAATGAATGTTTCACTGCATCTCTTAAGGCAGCTATTCTTCCCCATAGTCCTCACAGTCCTGACCATGTAGTTTGTAGCAGCACCTTGTTTTTTATAAACTTTAATTAAACATTGGTATTTGAGGGCTGTTTTGTTGGAGCACATTGCAGAAGTTCATTTCTGATGATCAGTGTGGTGTGCTTGATTGTAAGCTAGTAACTTACCATTGCAATGTGGAATGCCATTTGTGCAAGACTTGGGAGAAAATGAAGAGCCCATAAATAATGGTTCTGTCCGTGGAAGAGAGAGCTTGTTATGTTGAATACAGCTGCATTGACAGAAGAGGACAAAAGTCTATAGCAAATCCAGAAAATAGGAAGTGGAAAAAAAAAATAATTTGAGCACTGAATAGGTAACTGAGCTTTGGTGCCAGAGTGTTTTCTACTTCTCTCAGCAGATACTGCCTTTAATTTAACTTTTTCTCTAAATTGCTGCACTCTTTTAGAACCTTAAAGGATCATAAAGCATTTAAAGTTGTAGTGATGTAAGCCTGTGGTTAAATGATACTCGGGGAAAAAAAAAAACAAAAGACTATTCCTGTTATACCAATGCAGAAGGCCGCAAAAATCTCGTGTTGACTGCACGAGGTGCCAGGGAAAGCCATGACACAAATAAAATCAAAGATTATATGATCTGCCCCTCTTGAAAGCTAACCCAGTTAATTCCACTTGCTCCAGGGCAGGATCAGCATTATCTAAACCATGCTTGGTGGATATTTGCATAACTTGCTGTTAAAAACCTTCAGGGATGGGAATTGCTTCCTGTGATTCTTTCATGACTTAAGCATCATTTCTGCCATCCTTACATTCAAGCTGAAGTCATCATAAAGCAAATATGGACAGCTATATTTAAAGCAAGATCTTGAAAAAGTAAAATGCAGTTGATGATGGCACTGCACCTAGGGATTTCTGGCTACTTCACTGAAAGTGGACAGTTACTGTAAATAAAATGTGCCATAAAATGAGGAAGGATGGAAAAAATAAGATCATGTAATCAGACATTAGATTTTAAAATGCGAAGGCATTTGTAGAACTATATTTTTTCATTCAGTTAGTCCACTCGTTCAATGTTGAGTTTTTGGATTTTTTTTAATCTATATGAGATCTCATAGTATTGATCTGGTCTGTTCAGCTTGGACATTAGAAGTGATGTGGCATTTTTGGAAAGAGCAAAGTGGTTTCCATGGAGTCTTATCCTGAGCCTCACCATGTTTGTCTTCCACGCTGATTATCAGATATGTCCCTGGCTACTAGCTTTGCATGGTAGACAGTGCTGCATAATCCACGTTTATATATGAAGTCAAATCTTGTGCTGCCTAGTCAGACAGACAGCCTGTTTACTCCAGAGGGAGTTCACATAAGCAAGGAGGGCAGGATTTGACCCATATTTGATAAGGCAGTTTGGGATCCTTTCATGTCTACTTAAGTGTATGTACAATATCATTAGTCACTTCTTTGCCAAGGGAATGACTATGCTGTAATTTCTAATGGTACTTTTCCTTTTTCTTGCAGTCTGACACAAATGCAAGTTACCTGAGAGCTGCTCGAGCTGGCAACTTGGAAAAGGCTCTCGACTATTTAAAAAATGGAGTGGACATCAACATTTCAAATCAGGTAGAAGAATATTTTGATCAAATTTGCTGGACAAATACCTTTTCTCACTATTTCTTGAATCTCTTTATATTTGTGCTTCATGTCAATGATAACTTGCATGTCTTTTTATGAGCTGTGTTTACATATTTTATTCAATTAAAACTTTGGTTTTTACCCCTTACCATGATATCATTCCACTTCCACTTGCACTTTTTGTGCTATTTAACATTATCTTTCATTCCATTTGTATTGCATCAGATCATGGGACAGCACACAGAACTTGAGACCCCAGGGCTAGTATGTCCTGACTTAATTCATACTCTTTCTTTATGATCTAGTTCTTGTCAGGTTTACGTAAGAGCAGTTTTTGGAAGCACTCCTCTCACTGGGATATAATAATTTATCTTCTGATATATTTGCAACACTGGAAAACCTTTGCCAGTCTTTCCCATTGCTTTTCTCTTTTCTCTTTTTTCCTTTTTTAAATCAGAATGGGTTGAATGCTCTCCATCTTGCTTCCAAAGAAGGGCATGTAGAAGTTGTCTCTGAACTGATACAGCGAGGTGCCAGTGTGGATGCGGCGACAAAGGTCAGTCAGGCCTATCTACTTGTTCTCTTGGTCACACTGGTGGCAAGCACATAAAGTGTCAGCCAACTGATTACAGACATTGCTGCAGCAGTAATTCCCCATTTTCCACTGGTGGAGTGGTCTCAGTAATTGTTTAGTAAAACTTTTGTAGATTATAGTAAATGTCACATGTTACTAGGGATGAGATTTACTGAACAAATTCTAGGTTCCTGTCTTGATTTCTGCCCCTGTCTTCCAAAATAACTTACTCATTAGAAGTATTCATGAAGAGTACGATTTTGCAAGAAATACTATATTTTAAAGTCAAATATGTTCTTAATAGTATCGTCATGTATTGAAACTCAGGTTATGTACTCTTTTCAAACATCACTGTCTCTCATTTCAGAAAGGAAACACAGCATTGCACATAGCATCCCTCGCTGGACAAGCAGAAGTAGTCAAAGTGTTGGTTACAAATCGGGCCAATGTCAATGCACAGTCTCAGGTAAAGTAATATTTCTCCATTTGGTACTATCAAAAACTGTGCTGACATTAGAATTGTTCTTGCCTTATAAACTATAATATTAGTAAGTATATTTGGTAGATCTCATTGTGTTAATGCTGGCTTTTGAAAATAAGGTTTTGACAGAGTCAGCAAGATGAATGTAATCCTGCTAATTTAAAAAAACCCATTCTTTTTTGTCTGTTCCACACATGTAGGTAATCGATAACAGGTGTGAGGACAAAGCTCAAACACACAGCTGATGTTTTATTACTGAAGCAGGAATTTTACTCAGTGTAGTGTAGAGTTCATTCTCACCTTGTAACTCAACATGCAATTAAAACTTTAAATGCTTCCATCTCTCTTTTTGCTCTATCCCTCACCAGGTGGTCCATGTACTAAGGGGCATCATGGACATACCAAGTCTTGTCCTTCCTCGTAGGCTTGACAGTGAAATAAATTCTCGGGTTGTGTTCAGGTCTTTTGCCATGTGGCATCAGCTGGAATTAACTCTGAGTTGCCCATCTCATTCATCAACAGAGAAAATATAGAAATAACATCCCTGTTTTAAGTTGTCCAGAGCCACACAGATACATACCCTTGGAGATGAAAAAGATGCAAGCACATTCAGGGGTGTTTGCAGGATAGGGGAAGTGTTTGTTTAACAGGCAGCACAGCAAAGAATGTACCCTTTTGCCTTAGATCTGCCCTCCAGTGACCTACGAGCTGCTAGTTGTTAGAGAGTCAGAAGAGACACAGATACAGAACAGGAGAGTGGGAAAGAACTTGTTCAAATTAAAGGGATCCTGTTTCATATAATTCAGTGTCTCAGGCTTAATTTAGCTCATCCCCTTTCCTTGTACAAGGAGGTACTACAAGCATATGCACAGCTTTTAAGTTTGGTCAAGTCCTTTGAATATTTAGGTTAATTATAGAAAATTTGAAGTAAAGGAAAACAGTGCTGGTGTTCAGAGCAAAGCACTAAAATGAAACAGAAAAACTCTGGTTCAAAAAAATGCGTAAAATGCAGATTGTTGAAAACCAGGTGGCTGTGCCGTAGGAGGTGTCCCTGCATGCCTGCCCCATTTCTGTTCTGCCTGCTCAGAGGCTGGCTGCAGGCAGTGTTGAAGAAGGGATCAGATGAAGAGATGGTCTTCTCATGTGGCCCAGTATTGCATTCTTCTGTATTATAAAAATGTGCACGACAGAAAATGTTTCCTAAAAAGAGAAATAAAAAAATCACATTTTAAACATAAAGGGTTTTTATTGGTCTCTCAAATAATGTGAGCAAAATGCTTAATAGAATCTATTTCAAGAATGTTTAGTTATTTGTAATCTGTATTTCATGTTTCCTTCACCTGGACAAAGAAAACAGGCAGCTCAGTTCTTTCTCACTTTTATACTAGCTAGGTACGGCAATATTTGGTTCCAGGCACGTTGCAATTTGAATTTAAAGAGACCAACAATAAAAAGTAGTTTTAAGTAAAATCTTCCATGACTGATAAGTAAAACAAAGCAGAAATATTTCTGGTGGGTTTCCTATTAAAGAAATTAAGATGGCTTTGAAAGGATCTTTTCTACTTCTGTTTGAGAACTTGAGTATTCAACCCTGAAACTAAAAATAATCTAATTGTAAACATCTTATATAACTGCATTGTCTGTACACCCTAAGGTGTTGCCACGTTACCCTTATTTTGCTAACGTATGAGAATTAAAGATTTATTCTACACACACACGCACACACGCGCTCCATTATGGATGCCTTTGATCTCTAGAAACATGTCTTATTGACCACCCCACATCAATATGTGACAGTGAGATATTCCAGTTACGATTAGTCTTTTTGGGAGGTCCCTGGAGCTCCCTGTTACCAAACTGCCCCTGGACCCGCTTTGGCTGTGGTACTGAGCATCACTTGAGCCTTCTTAAAGTTTAGAATAAATTTCTGCTGAATTTGGCATACCCACAGAGAGACTACCCCAAGATGTTTTATTTTGTTTTTCTTTTTGATGCTGACCCTGTTTTCTGTGAGTTTGGCTTTATCTCCTCTTCCCTTGAAGGTAACAAGCTCTACCCTGCTGACAGCACCAGTGTTAGTGATGTAAGGCCTTCTTTAACCAAATCTTCTTGTCCTTTAAAAAACAAAAAGGTAGTTATTTTTTACTGAGTCTGAATGTTGTACATCTTCTAAGGGTTATTTATTGTTGTTGAAGACAAAATGCTTTCCTTAGGCTTGTGGCTCTCTGGCAATTTCAGCCACTTTTTAAAGAGAGAAGAAAAAGCAAAGTATGGGAGGAAAGATGTTGAAAACCCTACAGTAATTTAACATAGGAGAAAAGGTTCTGCTCTGCCTCCAATTGCTAATAACACTTGGTTCTGAGAATTTTTGGCTATTAATTATTTTCTGAAACAAATAATTAGGATGTGTTTCCTGCTTCTTTTCTAAATGGAAGTGTTTGAAACTAAAAAAATTAATCTTTGTTTCTAGCTGAGATAGTAAACAGTTATTGAATATGCCATGAAATAATAAGGAAAAATGCTAGATTCTGCTTTTCACTGTAATAATAACCTGTAATGTGATATATTAGATACCTTAGCAAGCACTTTCTGGCTTCTTTTTTTTTTTTCCATTAAACAGTATTTTGACTGTACGGTAACTAAGCTATTAGACCTTGGATCTGGAGAGCTCATTAACACATTGCTAACTTTAGACTTTAGCTCCAGTAGGACTTCAGTGCCTGTTTTGTGCTTGTAGCAATGCTTTCCTGAATGGAGACCAAATTATCAAAATACTGGAACAGCAACAGACCTTGCAGTCTGTACAAGCCTTGTAAGCATGTGGCTTCACAGCTGCTCAGTGTCTTGGTGGTGGGAAAGTTCCTTTTGGATCAAGCATGCAGTTCACGCCATTTCCTCTCCAGCTGTCCTTTGTTCTGACCTCCCATTTGTCTCTGCTGCCAGTGAAGCCTGCATGCTTGGTCTCAGGTCACCTGCACTTTCCTGCGTGCTCTGTGTGGAACGTGTGCCCTGCAGCTCTGTCCTATTGCTGTGACAGTCAGATGTCTCTCAGCTGTTTTCACTGCTGCTACTGTAATTCAGCTGAAATTCACTGCTATGGATCTTAGGCTACAGTTTCCCTTCATCTCTCCAGAGCCCAGAATGTTGATGGTTGTTTTTTCTTTGATGCAAATATATGGCCAAACTCTTCTGAACTCATTTCTGAATCCATTGGTTTCCTGCAAAATCTAGGTCAGTGTCCTTTGTAATTGTTCTATCTGAATTGCTGTGCTGCTCTCCTTGCGCCTTCCACCCTGCCGAAATGTTTGCCCTTGCCACATTGCAGACATGAGCGCTGATACTCTCAGTCCAACCCATTCATATGGAAGCACTTCCTGATCTTTTCTGTTACTTAAGCCAGATGAAATCTCTCTTCTGCTTTACTCATTATTTTTAACTAGCCCTTACCTTTTATTTTAGTTTGTACTTCCACTTGTCCTTGTCCTTCCAAGGACTCTAGGGTAATCACCAGAAGTGGTAAGTCGTAGAGTGAGAGATCAAGCAGGATCATAGGAGGGGGCAGTTGAAAAGGGAAGCTGGTGTCCCCATTGCAGCTGACTCTGTGTGAAGTTTACTAAGGAGAAGTCTGAGATTCGCAGAAATCCCAATGGCATGAGATCTGGAAGATAGTGAGGAGAAAGACAGGATCCAAACAGAGCCCACTTATACCTCAGTGAGCTCCTGGCCAAAATAATTAATGATGTCGTCACCCATGCCGGTACCATAAAGAAGGGCATAAGGCAAAATCTAGCAGTGATATGTCTGACAGAGAAATGCTGGAGTACAAAGGGTAAAAGCATGTGTTATGATAGATGAGAGGAGAAAGGGATTGTGTTTCTTATTGTTGATGCTGTTTTGGTTGCTTCAGCAGCATCACACTGCCCAGTCAATAGTATATGGATGTTTTAAGTTGTTACTATGAAATGTGTTCACCACTAGTTCACAATTTTCTTGGACTGAGGGACATGCAATATGAAAGCCAAGCAATTTCAGGTGCAAATCAGCAACTTCTATAAATTTCGTTAGCAGTGTCTTGATCCCAGGACAGGTTTCATGACTTCATTTTGCTGTTTTGTTTTTGTGAGTGACATCAAATTTGTGAATTTCAGAAATGTTTAAAGTGATAGGGTAAATGTTGCCTTAATGTTAGTCCCCAAAAATTCAGATCCTGAAAGGCTGACCTTATACAGTTAAGGCAAAGACAAAAGCATTTACTGTAAGAGCAAAGTACTTGCCAAAGAATAAGCTAGGCTCCGCAGCCTCTAATACTTATATTGCATTGGTTCAAGTCACTTGGGCTTAATTTGAGAAATGCTCTAATGTGGTTGGAAACACTGATAAACCTCTGTCTCAATCTACTGAGAACCGATGATCATCAGATCTCCTGGTGCCTGAAAAATGAAGTAGCTCAGTGACTGCAAGCAGGCTGTGCTCAGAAAGCAACTCTGAGGAGACAAAAGGCATAAGTAGCAGGCACAAGTGAAAAAGTCATCAAAGCTAATGGAAAGAAGATAAAAAATTGTAAAGTGTTCTGAAGAGCCATTTCTCTTGCTTTTGCTACAGATTTGTATTGTGTTTTCCTGTGTCCCATTTTGCAGCTGTGGCTGCATTTATTGGGAAGCAATAACTTATGTCTACTAAATGGTCTGTCCGGATTGGTTTTTAGCTTTACTTCACAACAGACGTAAAAGGAATTATTCTTACTTGGCTGTGGGATTTGTCTGGTCAGCTGGAAAGTTCCACTGTGTCCTTTTAAATAATATTAACCTTCTCTTATCTTCACTTAACTCAAGGGAGATCATACCATTAACTGGCACGTGAGCACTCAATTTATTTGGTTTCCTCTTGATCTACCCAAGTTTGGCAGATCTGTGGTATGTATGAAATGTTTGTGGAGTATTTACACTCTTGTTTTCCTATTTCAGAATGGTTTCACTCCGCTGTATATGGCAGCCCAAGAAAACCACCTGGAGGTTGTTAAGTTTCTTCTTGACAATGGTGCCAGTCAAAGCCTTGCCACAGAGGTAAAAGTTTGAATTTCACACTTTATGAACAAAGTAAAACGTGCTTCAGCCATGGGTCTTGCCAGCTTATATCAAACTATTCTTTTAAATACAAAATTAAAGACCAATAAAAAATTCTCTCTGTGAAATGTGCTAATGAATACTGAGTTATTGGCTTTTCGGCAATTTAAACTATCTCTTGCCATTTCTAAAGTAAAAAATTACTTTAACTAGAGACGGTTCTAAAAATAGCTGTGTTCTTAGTCATAACTGGTAATCTTTCAGGTTAAGCGCTCAAACAGGAAAGCTGTGTGCAGAATATAGAAGTTCTCTATGCTTTCATTAAAAATAGTGAGTAATTGGAGAGCAACCATAAAGCAAGAACAACTGTTTACTTGTGCTTTGGAGCCAGCCCTGGGATATCAGGGAAAACCCAGTATTACTTAGTGTTTTCTGACCTGCATTTATTGCCATGTTGATACTCTCTGTGTTGCACCTACTTATCCCATCTGGTCCTGCAGTGATAATTTCAAGCCAACAGAATGATGCAAGGCCCATCCTCGAAAGTGTTCTGTGCCCTTTCTAGAAGAACAGGTTGTTTTTTTTTCTTCAAAAAGTAATTCTAAATCAATAAGGCAACCTGGAAGGAAAAATATAGCAGATATATTAATAGTTGTAAATGTACTGCAGGTTTTTAATCTGATGAATTTTCAGTTGTTTGAATTCCAAGATTTTGCTACCAAAAAAAGGGTATTTCAGTGTGTCCTCTCTAATATTTATGAAATTATGATTGCTCTAGATGAACTGATTCCATGGAGCAAATAATGCTTATCACTAATGGATCAAAATTATGTTTTCAAAAACAAAATTAGTTGCATATCAACTTGAAGTGTGCATTAGAAACTACTTTTTGGTGGTGGTCAGTGATATAGAGGCCAAAAAATACCAAAATGAAATATTCTACATCTGGAAAATTAATTGAAAATTGTAGTTTTCAGAACATTGATTTCTATTTCTTGGTAAAAGCTTGGAAACAAGTCACAGGACCCCCAGAGAAGTTTCAGACTTTTAAAAATATTCTTGCCACTGTATTATTTGCTGAAAATACAAAAATTTTTACTTTTACATGAGTACCTAGTTCTTTTTCTTTGGTATTGATTTTCCCTTGAGCACTGTATGTTGGTTTAGGTTGAACTTTTCTCTAAAGCTGCTTGATGATAAGGTGCAATCTAGTTTTATCCATAGAGGATTCCTTTGAAAGATACCAGACTACAAAACAATGTTGCCTTTATTGCCTTACTTCTTTGTGATATTTTTGTTGCTTATGGGTGGGGGGTTTTTTCTCCTGGTCCAAGTTTTCATATAAATGTGATTTATCTTTATTTTTGTAAATGCAAAAACCTTTGTTATTATACAGTTGCCACTTAGGTAAATATTCATTAAAAATAAAACTCTTTAACCAAGATCTTTTAATCTAAATAAAATAATAGAACTGTATAGAATATATACAGAACTATATTCTTTAATTTTTTTTTTTAGCTTTTGGGGGTTTGTTTTGTGTTTTTCTGGAGTGGACTTTGCCTTATGTTTTAAAGTGCATTTGCTAACTATAGTACTGACATCATGGTACTTGCTTGCAATTGCTTTCTGTGAGTTGGCATCTTCAGAGAATGTATGGTCGAAATGTGTTCTTGTTGGTGCCAATATTCCTGATTGCAGTTTGCTTGGTCTTGGTGCAGCGATCTCTGCATATACCAAAACGATGGGCAGTTACCAGCAGTTTTAGCAGAAGAGAAAGCCCAATGAAAAAAGACTTTGTAGAAACCACTTCTCTTTTTGAGGCAGCTGCCTGTGTCATTGCCATTGGCAGTATAAATAGACCAGGAAGCCAACATCTCCAGGTCACTATGGCCTGAGCTGTTGCAGTCGGTTTCTCCAGGCAAGAGCCTCCATTTCTGTGGGTACGGCGTAGCTATATTGCCAAAGCCCTCTTGTTGGGATGCTCATGGAATTTTTTGGCCTTGGAGCTACACAGTGTTTTCATACCCTCTGCTGCGTTCTGCTACTTGAGGGTGGTAAGCAAAAGGCAGAGGGAAGATTGTGTTTAAATGAGTTTTAGAAACTTCATGAAAAATAAAACCTTGTTGGGACCCAAGGAATTTCAGGGATTTTTAATTTTTTTTTTTTCTCCAAAATTTTGAAAAAATTATTTTTCAGAACTTTTTCTGTTTCTCTTCTTAAATTAAGGTGTGTGTTTGATAAACCAGAGAGAGAGATTTCTTATCAAAAACATTAATTTTTGTTCCAAAAGTTAAGAAGTTAACACTTGAACTCTGCATTTCTGCCATAGGATGAGGCATTGTAGAGGTTTAGGGTCAGTCCACCAGACCTACAACAGATGCTCTCTGTTAACCCCTCTTCCCCCTCCCCCACCCAAATAGAGGAAGAAAAAGAGGATAAGGGAGAGAGATTTATGGATTGCTGTTGGCCTGCTCCCCTCCCAAATGGGAGAAGAAGGGAATGAAAGAGAGGCTTTCAGATTAGAAAACTACATTATTCTGTGTCATTGCTGCACTTTTATTTCACACTTATACAGTTTCACCATGGCAGAACTAGTTGAAAAATAAAACAAGGTGTTTTCCTTTGGTAATATAAGCTTTGGATATATTGATCAAGGGTCAAATGTAATAAATATCCCAAGTTGAGTAATTTGCATGTGTGATTTTTTGAGTGGTTTATGGCTATTTACTTGGTGTTGAGGTTTAGGACAATGCTGAATGTGATCCTGCATTGGAATCCCATTTAAATGTTTGGGAAGAAGCAGAATCTAAATGATGACTCTTTCATTCTTTAGTTTTCTAATAATCCATGAAAATAAAATTATAAAAACATCTTAGACTGTACTTCTTAAGTTCAAGGAATCCACCCAAAGTCTGATGAACAAAATTTTTATATTTTTCAGGTTTCTTATTCTGCACTGCTTTAGCTATTTGCTAGTCTGAATAGAAGTAATTTCTGTTTGTAAGAGGATTGTCCATCAATCTATATATATTTTCGTAAATGGAAGTTGTAGTAAACTAATTGGTATATTGGGAGAATGTGGTATTCATATCCAAATACTATTAAGTTCTAAATTAATATATAAAATAAATCAGAGGATAGAGATGAAGTGTTGGTTTAGTTTGTTTTTTTTCTTAAAACAAAAAAAAGTTTATAACCTGTAGCTGTGGGAAGAATGGATGATAATTTGCTATGGAAGCATCATTAACAATTGCAATTTTAATATTTCAGCTTTTCATACCTTTTTATAGAATTATCCACATTAATTCATTAGTAATTTCACTTTTTTTTCTCAAGTCTGAGTCGTCTTTGTTTGCCTGTGTCTTATAAATTATGTTTAAGGCCAGAGTACCAGAAGGTGTTTTGAGCATTTGGGACCTAGTTGACCAACACTTTACTCCAATTTCCATGTCATTGCAGGGTACTTTTAATTTGCACCATGTTATGCTTTGCATTTGAATTCGAGCCAGTACTGTTACTAATGCTGAGATCTCTTCCCTTCCCCTTTCCACCCCCTGGAAAGATTGGAACATGTGTTGAGAGTCCCCATTGTATGTTGCAGGACGGTTTCACGCCTTTGGCAGTAGCTTTGCAGCAAGGCCATGACCAGGT
The DNA here is from genome assembly GCA_013401335.1 of Brachypteracias leptosomus. NCBI lineage: Eukaryota > Metazoa > Chordata > Aves > Coraciiformes > Brachypteraciidae > Brachypteracias > Brachypteracias leptosomus. The sequence continues at coordinate 13,262 of VYZX01021127.1, read as the reverse complement.
AGTTTCACTGCTGCTTGAAAATGATACAAAGGGAAAAGTCCGTCTTCCTGCCCTTCACATCGCTGCTCGTAAGGATGATACGAAGGCAGCGGCTCTGCTCCTGCAGAATGACCACAATGCTGATGTGGAGTCAAAGGTCAGTTATAAAAATAAAAAAGGTTTGATGCTATTAAGTACTGACCACATGTATTACATCCAGTGAAGATCTCCCTTAGCGCAGAGAATTTTGCTGCAGTGTTACACATGATTTTCTCCTATAGTGTGTGATTAAGAATAATATTTCATTTGTTTCCTTTGCCTCTTTCTTCCCTGTTCCCTTTTTGTTTAAATCAGGGTTAATTTCTCTTGTAGAAATATTGCAAATGGAAAATAATAAGCAAAATATTATTAGAATTATTCTCTTGGGAGTGAAAGCCACTCCTGCAGTGGTAAGCTACAGGTATTGTGCAATTAAGTCAATGATTAGCTGTTTGTGAAATTGATCCTTTAAGAACTTTGGTAAACATGTAACAATTAACATTCAAAATAATCATTCAGCTTCCATTCAGTCGAGCTTTCTCTATGTGCCGATTGTGCTGTCATCTGAGCTGCCATGCCACATAGCAATCATGAAGCTTTTTGCATCCATATCACCAGTGGTGAACTAACCGTTCATTTTTTCCCCTCTTTGCTTCCAAATGTGTTAACCTAGATGATGGTGAATAGAACAACAGAGGTATATATAAATATATATATGCATCATCACTCCTCCTTGACTTAGTGCTGCTGCATCATTTCTTCCTTCTCCTGTTGCACCGCCTTTTATAGGATAGATACCTGCTTTAGATGAAATGAAGTAGCATGTGCTAGAGAAGACTGTAGTTTAGATACCAGGGCTTTCTGCAGCTGAAACTAGGGTTTCAAAGTTAGAGTAAGCATTCTTGGGAACTAAATGCCATCACAAAAGAGCCACATTATGTAAGATGGAGTTTTCAGGGATTCTTACGGATCGTATGTTTATCAGATGTGTTAAGAGCTGCAGACAACCCTGTCATATTGTGCATCCAGGTCTGATTTTAGGCTTCTGCATGACACTTACCTTGATAGTGTCAGCAAATAGAATTATCTGAAAGTGGTTTTATATCTGCAAAACTCACAAAGCAAGGCAGTGGCAGCTAGCATGGCTTGCTAACAATTTAGAAATGCATCTAGTTCCCATAAGGTTTCATACTTTGCAGGACTGATGGAATTGCTGCATGTTTTAACATTACTTTAAAAGGAAGTAAAACTACTTAAATATGAAAATAAGTTGCTGAAGTAATTTTATCAGTAAGGCATCTTCTAATTAGGGTGGTAACTCATGATATCTGAACATAACCCAGTGTGATTGCCCACAGTGGGAGACTGATCTTTATGGTACTAACCCTTGAAAAAAAGAGTCCATATTAATAATTTAAAATTGTCTTTGATGTTGTTTTCATTTGAATCTACTTTGAATTTATAAAAAGCAGTTAGCAAGTATCATTAAATGACTTGTATCTGGACTTCTGCAAAGAATCTCTAAGAGATTTAACTTGCATGATGGACATAACACTGATAACAACTAGATGTTTCTAGTTAGAACTTAATTTCATATAAAAGGCAGATCACTGCTTTAATACTCAAATGTTTTGCTGTTGTTTTGTTGGAGTAACTGAAAGTTTCATCCTACTTCTGGCCTTCTGGAATAAATGTGTTAATTTTTTCCCTCCTGCATATCAATATTATTTTATCTAGACTCTCTGAGAGTCTATAAATAAATGTCAGTGAGTGAAAACTAGTACAGAATTGGAATAGTGACTTGCAGCAGACTCCCACTACTAGCTTTTGTCAGTGATGTGATAACAAATTTTGAAGTACCAATGAGATATAAAAAAATAAGTATTTGTTTGTCTTGTTTTGTTTTGTTTTTCCAGAGTGGGTTCACTCCCCTCCACATAGCTGCTCACTATGGAAATATCAATGTAGCTACATTGCTGTTAAATCGAGGTGCTGCTGTGGACTTCACTGCAAGGGTAAGTGTGAAATCTTAATTATGCTTAGTTTGCTTAATCATCACTTTGAAACACTTTTCCCACAAAGGTGTGGGAAGGCACATTGCTCTTGTCAGCCCAAGGGGCCTGGCCTGACTGCTTATGTTCTGTTACTATATGGTGTAAAGGGGATTTCCCTAGGCTGCTGAACTGAACCTGAGCTCTAGTCCTTTGAAAACTTCTGTTTTAATCAAAAAGAGCTTCTAATTTTATAGTTCAGTGCTGCAAAAGATAGGCTGGGATTCAATTCTATGAGATGAATGCTTCCACTTGTAGGTTTAACATGTGGCAGGAGTGCTGTCCCTGTTGAATTATCTTCAATGTGCAGTTGTTTTCAATGAACATGAAACACAGGTGTACTGGTGAATAAAGCAGCTATGCCTTCACTGCTTATGCAAGACTCAGATGATACGTAAAGAAGATCTGAGAAACTGGAAAGGTGGAAAATGAGACAAGGTATAGGAATGTAGGACAATCAATAATGGGAATGTATGTCAGAAGCCACAGTAAAGTGGGGGAACTAACTCTCCTGACTCTGTAAGCTATTCACCAAAGTCACAAGACAGCTCAAGAAGTGACAGAGCAGTTCCTCAGATGTAGTAAAAATGATTGGGAGCCAGGAGGGAAATGGTATGGGCCTTCCTGGTGTCCCCTTGGTTCACTCTGGGCTGGGTGAGAAGCAGCTGACTGGTGGCTTCACCTGTGCCTTCTTGCTTGGGGAGTGGGTCTATCCTCCCACAGGCAGCTGGACTGCTCTGTGAGCCTGGTGCTGGCAGGGCCTCATCTCATAGTTCATGCCAAAGTTTGACCATACCTGCTGTCAAGGGTTGGGTCTGTTGGAAGACCAAAGAGGAATATTAGAGTGAGTGGTCAGGGTAAGGAGGATGTGGGAACAACAAAATATAAGCAGGAGAAGTGTAAAGGACAGAAAATGACAGAGGGAGCTTATATATAGTTGGAAGAGCAGGAAAATAAAGAAGCGTATGTGGACAGGGATACAGCAATATGAAGGGCAAGGAAAGAGATTGCACCAGGCATGAGACCAGAGGCAAAAGAAAGGCAAATACAGAGGTAACACAAAATTTAATGAACAGGATGGAGGGCTAGAGAATGATAAGGAAGAGACGACATGGGTAGAAAGTTGAGTAGTTGCCATGTGAATATGCAAAGCTTTAAGAAGGGAAAAGCAGGGAGGGTGGTTAGGGGTATACAGATAAATACAAAAGGGACTAACTTTCAAAATAGGCAAGTGTTGGAAAATTCTGGAGCTAGAACTTCCTACTGAAGCCCTTAAAAATTTGTTTGCTCATTAGCTTCTTCAGTAATGACCGTGGCTGTATGAATAAGAAGACATCTATGGGATTTCTGCTGAGGCACAGCCAGGAATGGTTGTCAGTACAGGAAGTGTGCAACAGAATGTGGAAATGTGTTGAATTCATAGTGTAAAGCAGATCAAACTCTGTACAAAGAATGCACGTTTCTCCTGTTTGTTTCTCCAACTGTCTACCAACCAAGAAAGGGGAGAACCTGCCTATATTAATTGTTCAGTGGGTAATATGGTTAGGAAAAAACAAAGAACGAACAAAAACCAACAACAACTTTTGCTCAAAAAAGCAAATGTGATTTCAGGTTGTTCCAAGGTATTTCTGATATAGACCAAAAAACCCACAGCCAACCAACTGAACAAGAAAACAACCAAAGAACCCCACCAAAACAAAACAGAGGCTGTGCAAGGAACCTCAACAAACTTACCAAAACAAAGTCAGGGAGGAGATGTGGTAGTGGTCCCTAGGAAAACAGGGAGAAAAACTCAATAGAGCAAGAGGCATTCAAACTGAAAGAAAATACTTACATAAGAGTAAATAAGTATAAACTGACCATGAATAAATATTGTCTAGAAATATAGTAAATATAAATTCTTAATAATTAATGTAATAATAATAATTCTTTGATAATTAATATTAAATCTAAGTAATGAGATTCTGGAGCAACCTTTCAATTAAAATAGAAAATAAAAAAACCCAACATGTATTCAAGATGATATTTATGACTTGATCTAGGTGATTCTGCTCCAGCTGGGGGATTGGACTAGATGATCTTTTGAGGTCCCTTCCAATCCCTAACATTCTGTGATTCTGTGAATTACGTGGCATGGGTAATTCAGCAGCTCCTTTTCCAAGATTATGATCATGTGTTGTTTTTATTACTTTTACAAGAGGAAAAGTACTATACTACTGCTTAAAGCATTTGCCACAGAGCAAAAAAAACCAAACTGTAGTATTTTCTTTTACTTTAGATAGTTTGTATATTAAAAAGTTGTATGCATCTATAGTCAGGGACCATATTTACATACAGCAAAGTGTTTATGATAAGCATTGCAGACCCATGAAAACAATAAAATAATGTCAGGTTGATTTATAATAGAAACTACTATTTTAGTTATGGGACTTCTCATATTTAAACCTTTTTTTTTAATATAAAAAAGAACAATTGTCTTTTATTGATTGACTGTGATTAGTTAAGGGAGGTTGTTGGAGGGTGTGATAGAGCAGGAATAGAAATTTTGAACAAAGACAGACCCAGAATATTTTCCTTAAAATATAGGAGTGTGGGTGAGAAGTGTTGTTGCTGGCCACTATTTATTCAACATAGCATCATTCTGTGATTTATTAATGAAGATAAATCGCCAAAGGTAAAATACACTGTTATAAGGCATGACTCAGTACCTACTAATGCTGGTGAGAAGAATACTGGCAGATATTGGGTCAAGCTGATAGCTGAGTATCAAAGGCAAGGATTAGCTCTCATGTATCACCCAAAAATGGTGTTGTCCAAATCACATTCATCACTAAATGTATTTCATGTTATTGAGGCGTGTCCCAGCTTAGATCCACATGAAGTCCACAAGCTAAGAGTAGAACTTGAGGTTAAAGGTTTCTGGGAAACTTCTGACTATGTGGGCTTTGCTTTCACTAATAACGACCTTTTATTCCCAAATCCTTAAAGTGACCAAATTAGAGCATTAATGCATTTTGAATGGTCATATGTGGAGGTTTGCAGCTGGACTGCAGGCCTCAATAATATTTTTCAACCTTTACGATTTGAAACTGTGCCTGTGAGCATGAGGGATAAACAAGTACAAGGACGAACATGCAACCACAAGATAAGGATGTTGTCCTAACTGTGAGCAAAAGTATGCATAAGCTATTGGCCAATAGACAGCATGCTAGTAATATGCTTAACCAATGAAATAAGTACACATTATGTAATCATATGTATAAAAAGGGTTTGCCTGCTGTAATAAATCGCTATTGCTACAAAAGATCTGTGTCGCTTGTCCGTCTCAACTGCAACAGTCATAAGCTTTGGCATTCAGTATTTGATAGGCTGTAATCACAGGAATAGGGAAGACAAATGGGGTCTTGGGTCAACTCTTTTCCACTCAGAAGCAAGATTAGGGATTAGCAACACTACTACGTTAGCAGCATTTAGTACCATTAGCAATAATATCATCTGCCTATGTTTGTTGTAGGCTCAGCTGCTCTGTTCTGGCTTTGAGGCTCTGATGGAGAGCATATCCAAAGTAATAAGGATATCCTCCCCTCCTCTTCAAGATTGGGAAATTCCAGGTTTTCCCTCCATTAGTTGTTATCAGAGGGAGAGACTGTCCAGATAGCTGGGAAAGTGCAGATGCAATGACATCAGCCCGAAAGAGCTGTGGGCTGACACTGTGACTCAGAACACTGAACGGCTTGTTTGTGCTTGTGATAGCTGGGTGGGGGCATCCAGACAGCACATCTCTACTGTATGGTGGTTGCAAATCTAGATAAAGTAGCTGTGACAGAAGGAATTGTAGCATAAATAACAGTAACGTGGAGTTGAATTTTTATTCTTTAGTGCTTATCAGACTGTGTGTAATGAAAGCGCTTCACAGAAAGATGAGTTAGGTTCTGGAAGAGCAGTGTATTTGTAGGCAAACAGGGCACCAGTATAAGTTGAGTGTAATGTACAATTATCAGCACCAAGGGACAGCCCTTCCTTCATCCTTGATTGCCCAAATTGCAAAACAGGTAGAGGTACTCGGGAGCAGGTACTAAAAGCGGCTCACAGGTACTGCCTGCCTGCTGCCACCTCATTGCCTCTTTTTGTTTTAATTTCTGTAAACAATATCCATGATATGCTGTCTCCCCTCTGGAGTAAATGCTCTTATTTGAGTTGTTGACAGCCTAAGACAAGCAGCAGAGCAAAGATATGGAAGGTCTGTAACCCAACTAAATTCATATTATGTGTATGTACTGTAGCTTTCAGAAGTACAAAGAGTGAACTGTAGGATGGGGGTGTCAAATGTACTGTGCTTTGCAAACCACCAACCATTTTTCCCCTGTTCTTGTTCAATAAACACGAATCAACACTGCTTGTCTATCTCTCAATTTATGCCTAAACTATTTAGGCAAGTAACAATTCTTGGAAGAGATTTGAACAAGAGCAGAGGATTTTGGTAACTTGTGTGGAGGTAACTTTTGGTAACTTTGTGATGCTTCTGTGGAGGGAACAACATAAAGACAAATGTATGAGGGTGAGATAAATAGCCAACTCTTACCATCGATGTAGTGAAGGTGGGGAAGAGTAGAGAAAATGTGAATGGACACATAGGTTGAAGGCAGAGCTCTGAGCCTTAAGGACAAGAGCAAGCGTGGTAAAAAGAGGAGATGGTGAAAGGGTGTGAGAAAAAGGAGGGCAGACCTGTGGCAAAGGAGATCTCTTCAGCCACTGTGTTTCCAGTGCATTTCTGGGAGGCCTGAGGGAAGAAAGAGGTTCCAGCAATGAAGGCAGGGAAAGACATGAGCTTAATGATGGATCTCAGTGTGCAGGCAGGAGGTGAGCAGTGGTGCTGTACTGTAAGTAAATGCTGTCCCCAGTGATAGGCAGTAGCAGCTGCTCCCCTCACCCCCGCTGGTATACACCTGCCTGCCTCTCAGCTGTCACATACTCCCTTGTTCCCTTCTTTCACTGCAGATCAGAAAAATAGGCATAGCTCCAGGAGCTCTTACAGGTGTTACTGTGTCTGCCAGCCTGTGTACCTGCTGACCGTAGAGGCTGGCAGGATTGGAAATGTACCTGCTGTTGGTTTGCACTCTTCCAGCTCAGCAACTGATTTCATGTCAGCTTTTCCATTGAACTGCATTAGCACTTCTGTGTCTGTACTTTCCTCCCCAAGCCTTGCTGCAAGTTCAGGGAAGATGACACAACATGGGAAGTTCCCTGTGGGATGGACAAAGATCATTTCAGTAAATTAGGTTGTGATGCCCCTGATTCTGCCTATTTACATGGAGGCAGCTCCAAGAACCTCCATAACCTCAGTTCAAGTGAAATGAGATCTCCTTATTGGGCTGGATGATTGTCATTTTGTAATGAAGCAAAAATACTCATTCCAAATTGCTTGACTGCAAACTCAGCAATAAGCGTGTCACAATTACTGACAGGGTATGCAGCGTAGAAGGAACAGGCATTTTATGTCTTTTTCTATAGCATATTTTCATGTGTGTGGCTATGATTCTCCAAAACCCTTCAAAGCTAAAGAAATCACTTCATTGCATCACCATCTTTCCCTCTTGCTTAACTGGGAGGCAATCATGTATGGGCTAAAGAGGTGGAAAAGGAGGATAAAGGGTAACTGAGGGTGAAGTTAGTCTCCTTTCTTAGCTAGATTAACACCTAAGTGCAGTCACTACCTGAGCTTTGAAGGATTGCAACAATTCCAGGCACCATTCTCTTAACTGGCAATGTCACCTGGCATTGGAGAGGTGCAGATAAATTCTAGTTACAAACTGAAAGATGGCCAAAAGCCTTGAAGTCAATCTATTTTACCAAGTTTTTCAACAGGAAAAAACAATTGCTGTTATTTTAAGAAAAATGTTGTTCATCATCCACTTGTCTTTGAATCAAACTGTATCTAGTGTGTTACCTAGAGTTTTAATAATTTTGATATCTACTTCCCATCTTTCAGAATTACCAAACTACTGATTAGTATGGAGAAGTAAAATCCACCAAGTGGGCTCTCCTGTTAGAAGTTTTCACTTCTGGAGATCCGTTGTTGGCATACAGTGACTGTATGTGTAGTGAAAACTGCCACGCTCCCACCCTAGCTGCTGCTTCTGGAGCTGGGTGTTCTTGCAGGGCTTCATGCCATGGGCTTGGCTTTCATTACCAGAACCAGGTCATCTTCAGCCTCAGGGTGGAGGCGGGAGGGGTGGTGCTGGAGAAAAAGATTAGGTAACAGAGGGATTTCTTCTTCTTTACCTCTACTCCTCCCTTCAAATTTGCTTTAGACCGCTTTGCACTTTGGTAACTAGGACTTGGGAAGGTGTATCCAGAAGCACATAACAGCCATTGGAAGGAATGAGAAACCTGTTACCCTAGCACTCTGATTATACCTATGGTATCCTGTGCAAGAAAATGCTTTTGCGATAAATCTGATCCTTGCAGAGTTCAGGGCTTGCCGTTTCTCTGGGAGCAGTGCTCAGAGAGGACAGGCAACTGCTGCAGTTGTCAGCCAGCTGTGATGGAGATGTGTGTCCAGAATGCTCTGTGCTAATTCAGCAACAAGAATGTGCAAATCAGTGTTTCTCCAAGGCTGCTATGCAGACCAGGGAGGTGAGGAAGGTGCTTTGAATAAGCTATGTTTTCTAGGAATTATAGTTAGGAAAAAGTTATCTTTTAGGCATTCACAGAGTCTTTAGATATGATTCTTCTGTCTGAGATTGTCTTCCAGTGCAAAGCTCTGTCTAGCCCAGGTGAGGAAATGCCTCTGAAGCTCCACCTGTCTCCAAGGAGCGGTGGTTAGAAAGGAAGGAAGATAGAATTTAATAATGAGCAACAGCTGAAAGAAAGCTCTGTGATCTCCAAATCCACTCGGTACTTGACCAAGTCAGAAGATCCAGGTAGTAGGGGAATCCTCTACATGAAGATGACCTCTGCCCATATCTTTCTTGCCAAAGCAAACAGGAGGGAGTCACTGTGCCACAAAACCACATTCAACCCGGTGAGTAGCCTTCCTGATACACAGTACTCCTTATTCTAGAGGAAATCTCAGTTCCACAGGGAGAGGGCTTTGCCTGCAGAAAGTTTGCTTACTGGAAGGTTGAGAAAGGATTTGGTGATTTTGAAAGGGTGGTGTGAGGACAACATGTATTAATGATGACCCTGAGGCTGAGGAGCAGAACATCATTAGCCCATCAAAAAGAGTAGGCGATATGTAAGTGACAGTAACATAAAAGAAAGACATCTTTTTATTTCCCTAGTGGTAGTTTGCCATAACAGCTCCTTGCTATATTCTTCCTTCTTTTCTTCCAGGATTCATTTTATACATCTCAAGCCTTTATCAAAAAAAGATAAGTATATAAGCATACAAGAACTAGATTAGCACTCCTCTACTATTAAGTAGAGGAGAAAAAACCTGAAAAATTATGCATCATTGTAAAGTTTCCTGGAAAGCATCTAATTTTATGTTGGTGCCCATAATTTTAATTTCTGAAAGTCCTGTACAAGTCTCAGTGATCACAGTAACTGCTACTGGAATATAAGACTTCTCCACAGGGGTTCTGATGTATTCTAGCTCCAATTCTGAACTGCAGAAACATACAGAAGGAGAAAATATTGAATGTTTTCATATGCAACATGTTGATGTAGCTGCATGGTTGCATATGGCAATCTTCCAATGCACAGCACAATCTTTCCATACCTCCAGAAACTGGTAATATTCATGCAGTGTAGTTGGTGACAATTCCAGTATATGACAGTTAACAACCAACATTATGCTCTTTCCTTAAGAACCCCTCATGATGGAGGGATCTTCCAGGCTGTATAGGAAATTTCTGCTTTAGCAGTCTGGCTATTTTCAGCTTCTGTTTTATTCACACATTCTTTGTCAATATTAAGATCTTCACAGAGTCTGCTCTCAGTTGGGAACAGAGGACTGTTTTACTCAATTCCAAGTTCATCTGAACATTTTGGTAAGAAATTGTTTTTTAAAAGAAACCCCAAAGATAAAGTAGTGACATTCTTTTGATTCAACTCTCCTGAGAGGCTGGGAGAAGAGCTCAGACATGGAGATAAGTTCTCTCATTAGCAGCAAGGAGAAATATCAAGTTCCCATGACACTGGCAATGAGTCTTCAGAGTCCCTACACGATCAGTCAGCATTTAAAACAGTGCAGCACATGGCTAAGTGTGCTTTTTTCTAAAGGTAAACTTCAGAGCCCAATAGGATACTGTAAGTGCGAACATTTACTTTTATTAGTTATTATTAGCATCTTTATGGTTGTAAACTCAGACTGTCTGAGGGGTCAAAGAGGCAAATCCCAGAGGACAGTAGAGCATACCAGAAACCAGGGGGAATTCCTCATTTTCTAAATGCATTGAAACAAAACTTGTAAGTTGTACTGTGTTTGTACTCTGACAGTTTTAAGGTTTTCCCTATTTTTTTTCTGACTTCCTAACCATTCACGTTGGTAATTTGTAATGGTAAGGAGTAATTCTGACTACTGTGATGGATAACACCATGTGTCAGAGGGGAGCCGATGTCATTTCAGTTGGGAAATGTAGGTGGCTTGTTGCTCAGCACAGAGTAACTCAATTTTTAAAAAATTTTCTTGTCAAGCTGTAGATGGCTGCAGCTGAAAGGACTTAGTTTTTCCTCTGATCACCTGCAAACAAAAGCCACTGAATGTAAAAGCAGGTCAGTCTTCATCCATTGTACTTCTGGATCTTGTGATGCACTGAAGGAAAGCACAGGCACTGTGTGACAGAGTGGTGGCTGCAGCAGACAATGGATAGAGACAAAGGGAAAACAGCCATCCACAATGTTGTGAGATATAGAAAAAAATTGCATGCATCTGATGTGTCACACTTTGAGCTATATACATTTCAGTGTCCTTCAAGTTACATACCCCAGGAAATTTGCCAAGGGTGGAGGAAAGTCTATGTGCTAGTGCATAATCCTGTGAGCATTTATTGCATAGTTTTAGGTTGCTATTCTCACAAGTTATGTTTCATATTCACTGTAGAATTTGTTAACTGAATGGCAAGTTAGATCTCTGTGTTGAAGGGTCTACCTCAGACATTATCCTGCACTTGATATTTCAACAATGAGGGCAGGAATCTCTCCAGCAGACATTCTAGATCTGAACCATAACTTTTAATGGCAATTTTTTGAAGGCATTTCAGCTTTATTACTGCAGGAAAACATCTTCAAAAGTTTCCTGATTCACTATTCTATCTTAAGAACAAAGGGAGAAATTTATATAAGATCAAACAGATAAAAATAGACTCAAAAGGCAGCAGATACCATTGATTTATTGAAGAATTCAGAACCTTACATTTGGTGACTATATTGTTTGCTGATATCACAGTTTTAGTGTTAATAACCTACACCCAAGCTGCACATATTATGAAGCTTTTTTTATCGCTGGTTTCTTGTGGCAAGTACAAACAACTCGATTTTGAGTTGCTTGCTTTACGTTTTGTCGTCAGAAACACTAATGATGATGTTGTCTGAGGTTTATTCACTTCTCAGTTCACATCCTTAATTGTCAGATAGGAGGTAGGAAGGGACCATATGCATGATACATCTATGTATAATTCTTTAACCCTTGACACAAAGCAGTATTGACCAGACGAGTTGTTTGCCCTAAACCTCAGTATTCAATTATTCAATATTCACATAATGCATCTTTTCATCTGCATGGAGTCAGAACTCTCAGCCAGTGGAATTGTTATGGGTAACAAACAATATGAAGTAAAAGCTCAAATAGCTAAATGGTAAAATTAAATCCTGAATAGAGACCTCTCTTTTTTTCCACAATGTTTTCCTGACCTGTTAGGGCTGAAAAAGACTAAATACACTTTTACTTCTTTGTCTCTTAATTGTCTTTATGAGCCGTCTGAACAGTCTAGTAGAGTACAAAAAAACTGTATCCTCCTTCCCAGAGAGTGAGTGCTGCAGTGTTCTTTCCCCAGGAAAGAGGAGCTTTTTATCATTGATAAGGACAGATATTTTACTGGACTTAGAGTTTCATTTGCTTGATTTCTCCTGCTCAGTTCATTATTTCAGGGTAGCTGTGTGTAGTTGGTTTTCCTAACTAACTGTGTCTAAAGTGATCACATCCTTTATCTATCCATCTCTTCCTAATGTGAACTTGCTGCTTCTTTTCAACCAAATGTAACTCAAGGTTTCAAGATCCTGAAGACATTAAATTTATGTTTTTTTTAATAAAGACAAGTGATGTGACCAATTGGAGGAAAGATGGATTGCTAGCTCTCCAGCTTGCGGAAGTGAGCTCAGTCTTTATTCAGTGCTGGGGAATTTCCCCACATTTCCAGCCAGGGTGCTTCACCCCTGTCAGAAGCCAAGAGAGAATTACACTGTCCTGGTAGTTTCAGTACTAACCAGAAACATGAAGGACATTTGAACAGGACTCCTTTTTGAGCATGAAAGTGGATTCTTTCACCTCCATCACAAGCTGACAGTGTGACCTAAACCTTAATTACTAAGCAGAAGCCTTTGGACTTAATATATGTATATGCCAGCACTTATCCATCTGCTCTAGAATCAACTGTCATTCATTTAAAGCAATAGGAGCTTTGAACACTTGAACTGGCAAATAACTAAATCCAAAGTGTCTATTCTCATCATGTGGTTTTACCCTCCCCTGTGCTGCACTGGATTGATTTAGCTTAGTGTCAAGATAAATGAGAACCAGACTTTTAATATGTATTTGTCCCACCTTTTGTAACGCTGTCCCTTCCTCCTCCATTTCTCTATTGATGCTTAGAAAAGAAATTTCTCCTAGTCTGGGTATGATACATTAAATTATTAGTATTAAATTATTTTGACATATTAACAGAGCAGTAAGATCTATTAGACGTAGTTAACCTCTTTGCCCATCAACCCTAGCAAGTAGAAAAAGGTGATCCTTCAGTCTAAATTACCTGCAGTGCATTTCAAGACACAAAAGTTCTTTCCTTTATTGTTTTTTCTCAGGAAAGTAGAATTCATCTCTCTCTCCCTCTGACCTCTGTAACATCTTTCCTCCTGGGAAGAGAGGAAAAGCAGAAAGTATCCTCTCATGATTGGTTTTTTCCTCTCTTTTTTTTGTCCCCTGTATCTGGCTCATACAGTAATATACTGAACCCATATTATAGAATCATAGAA
>VYZX01021123.1:0-15210 GCA_013401335.1 Brachypteracias leptosomus | reverse complement strand
TGTGACATGCTCCAGTATGACCTCACTCTGCTGCTGAAGTCATGGTGCTGGGATGTCAACACCCCAACCTGCAAAGTGCCTCGTAGCCATTGCAAGTCTGGAGGGATAGAAATGGATTTTTTTTTTCACTTTTTTCATCACGTTATGGAAGCTAATTTTGTTCTGTGGAACAGAACACTGGCACAGTACTGAGGACATCAGAAGTATTGTCTTTACTTTTCTCCAAGTCCCAATCCAACATAGCTAAATGTACAGGTGTAATGTCAAGCTTTGAGACCATTCTCATAAACAACACTTCATTTTTAAACTACACTTGCTTCCTTCCCCTATGGTAAACCTGGGGCATCTCTGCTTCTGTAGGTTGTTCTCATTGAAGTTGCAGTCCATCAAATTAACTGCTGAGTTGTCATCTGCTTTTCTGGAGTCTGGTGATCAAGCTCTACAGTTATCTTTCTGTTTTGGCTTAAATTCTGTCCATGGTTATAATTTTTTACTTTTAACTCCTTGTATGTGGCACATGTCTGTAGGTTGTAATTTTCCTTTTACTTTTCTCACCACAACTTATTTTTTACTCTTTCACTTCATTCTTTTCACTGACTATCAGCACTGAACTGCGTTGAAATTCTCAGAGGGATTGATCTAACTCTATGGCAAGCCATGGAAAAGCACACTTGGTGAGTATAAATGGAAATTTCATCTAAAAGAAAGATAATGAAATCTTTGTGTGACTTAGAGATAATTCTCATCTTTTTATTGATTTCCTTTAGAGGTTTTTTGTTTTTTTAAGTAATTCTTTTGTGATATAAATAGATAAACACCATGGCAACTCAGATTACTTGTATCTGGTGGGAACCTCAACAGAAGGCGTATGTGCACGCATGCACCTATGCATAACAGAATGGAGGTTTAGAAGAATTATGTCGTATGAATCAAAACCAGTATAGGCTATTCAGTATCAAAATGTTGTTGACACATTTGGAAAAATGGGTCTTACATCAGAAAAAATAAAGAAAATGATTGTTAATTAGCTTGAAAATGTCTCCTGGGAACTCCTTTGTACTGTTAGCCTGAGAGGCCAGGCTCTCACCTCTGACAGCTTGGGGGAGAGGGTTTGAAACTGCATTAGAGACTTTTGAGCAGGTGCACAAGTGCATGAGAAGCCTGCAGTTTATTTTCTGATGTGTTTTTTCAAGACCAAGTACCTATTTTATTCAACTTCATCATGGAGAGGAGGATGAAGCTCACAGTTATAGAGTCCTCACTACTCACCTCATGAATGAAATCACAGGACAAATAGTGGCTTGAGACCTTGCAGCTTTCCCCTGTGTGCTGCTTTTCCTGCCTTCCCCAAGTGGCCACTCACCCATCACTGGGTTTTCAAGGACAGCCACAGAAATCCCTGCTGAGGGCTGCTGACAGGCACAGGGTTACTTCTGAATGAGGATGCTCGGGTACCAAGTCTGGTGCTGATACACATGCTGTCCATTCTTAGTGCAAGGTCATGCAAACCTCATGAAAGTTGCACCCAGGGATATACAATTCTGGTGCAGACTAGCCCCACTTTTCCCATGGTAAATGATGTCCCTGGATGAACTTCTGTCTTCACTCTGTTTGATTCTGCACACATTAGAGAGTATGATGCAAATCTGTTACATCTGGGTTTTGGATTTGGATTTTTTTTTTCCTTTTTAACCTCTCTAGAGGAAAGGGAAAGGAAGAAAAGAAGAGTTGAATTCTGTGCTTTAAATTAAGAAATAATTAAACCAAAGTTGATGTCCAAATAAGGCCTTTCTAAGACTGGGGATGAGGATTGGTGGAGGGGCAAGCAAGGAAGACATTCAGAAAACATTTGAGTTTATATTTTTGGGAGTCAGACTAAGAAAGAATAAGTGATCAAGTTAAAATTTAATTTAAACTAAAGATTTATGGATTACCAGACCTCAGCACTTACATAAGAATACATGTAAATGCTGTAACAGATGGCTAAATAGCCAATTAGAGTCAGAGAGAGAAAGAAATTCTGAACTTCAAAGTGCAGGAACCATCAGAGAAGGGAACAATTCCTGACCAAGACAAAGGAATGCTCATGGCCAGACTTGGAAGGAGGTTAGACACAAGGAGGTTGTAATGAGGCTGGTGTTGGTCTCTTCTCCAAATTACTAATGATAGGATGAGAGGAAATGGCCTCAAGTGCCAGGGGAGGTTTAGATAGGATATAAGGAAGAAATTCTTTACTGAGAGACTGGTCAGGCACTGAAACAGGCTGCCCAAGGAGGTGGTGGAGTCACCATCCCTGGAGGTGTCTGAAAAATGAGTAGATGTAATACTTGAGGCTATGGTCTAGTGGTCAGGGAGATGTTGGGATGAAGGTTGGACTTGATGATCCTAGAGGTCCTTTCCAACTAATGATTCTATGATTCTGTGATTAATGGCCTGAAAAATAAAACTACGTGGCAAGAAAGGGATGGTGAAATCAGGGAGCTAGAAATTAAAAAATCCATGCAAACCAAGAGGAAACCAGTCAGATCTGTGGAGGAAGGTAACTCTGAGGAGGAGCTGCAGCTGCTCCCAGCAGGTTAGCAACATCCCAGCATTGGAGCCAGCTGCTACCACTCCAGACTATGCAATAGGTCCACCTACTATGGATGGCTCGTGTAGGTGCAATGTGCTCATCAGCTCATTTGTAGCATGCAAACCCATTCTGATGACATGCAAGTTGCATGCCTGGTGCTGTCTTTAGAGTCTGCTCTAGCTACACCTAAATTCAGAGAACAGAATAAAAAGAATTCTCTCTAGTAATGCTTTTGTCTGCCTTTTCTGTAATTACACTTTCAGCCATTCACAATGTCATCTTAAAGGTCATACTTTTATAGTTTTATCTGATTTCCACATGAATCAGTGGAAAATTAATGCCTACAACATTGTATTAAATCCCAGGCAACATTGATTTTGGAGGGAGAGATATATCTCTCTGTTAGTGGTTAGGTCAGTTTCATTGTGGCTGTTGTGATTGTTATTTATTTTTGTCACCTTATGCTCCAAAGCTCCAATCAGGCATAGACATCCACTGTGTGCAGAACCATGAAATGAAGCATTTGTTTCTCTAAATTTTCTGCATTTATAGGTGAGTGTTTTGTGCTGAATTCTGGCCAATTTAATGAGAATAACTTGAAGGGACTCCTGCGGTCTTGTAGGAGGTTATTTTGGCCAGGCAAGCAGGAGAGGCAGCTGTGTGCTCATGCTTGAGTCTATCCTGGGCAACTCCCAACTTTTCCAAAGATGGGTGTCTGGGAGGGGAAGGGAAGGAAATATTGTGAACACTGGCCTGGTTTTGAGTTTGATGGACATCGTGGTGAGGTCTTTTTTATAGTATCCCTCTATGCCCTCCTCACAAAATATGGATTTGTGGCAATTGGGACTAACTTAGTGTCTTTGTACAAATTTCTCTATTGCCAAAGAAGATTCAAATTTAGAATAAAATAACCAACTTAGAATACAGGAGCAATGCATTGTAATAATTGGTAGATTTATAATACTCACTGAGATATTTTTTGAGCTCAGCATTTGTTTATTCAGTTTTATCTATTGATTTATTACTTAGAATTGGAATATAATAGGATTCATGCCAAAGCATAAAACAGTTCATTATTATGTTTTTTATGACAGAAAAATAAATTGCATTTTTTTGAAGCAAAACAAAGTTCAACAAAATGTACATTTCTACACAGCGTACAAAATCTATACACAGTTAGTTTTCTGTTTAAATGGCAAGTAACTTATAATCCCCTGTTAGGTTAATTTTCCCTGGACTCATTCAGGTGAGACTATATAGCATAACTCACCCTTTTATATTTTTCATTGATGGCTGAGAATTTGGGCTTGGTAATTCATGAAATGTGCTCTGAAAAAAACTGTGAAATTGAGACAAATTGAGTTGAACAGAGTTGTTTAAGCCCAAGACAAAAAATTACCACGATTTTCTTAAATGTCAGGTGCTTCAAATTGGCACAAACTTGCCTTCACAGGCTTGTCATAGGTGGAATAACAGAGGTCTCTATCTTGTTCTAGTTGGAAATGTCTGGCTTCACAGATTCTTCTCTGTCCTAAAAAAATTCCTTCTTTTCATAGCGGCATAGTCAAAACATCCTTCTGAAAGCTGAAATAATACAAGAATTTACACAGAAATGTTGCCTTTGAGGAGCAAATAATTCTGCTTTTCATCTCCGTGATCTGTAACAACAACAAGCTTTCCAAGTATTTTTTAGATTATTTTGTATAACATCCCTAGAACCAGAGGACTGTTATAGTTGTGTCATCATGTGACCAGGTAATCAGTTATTCCCTGTTTCAGTAATTGGATCTGAGCATGAGGGAGGGACTGCATTCCCTGCTCAGCTCCTCAGGAACCGTTTGCAGAAGTAATTTTAATTACGGGTAAGCTCCATCCTTATTGATATAAGGATGTGCTCTGTGCTCTTTGGTGCCTGAGACACAGAAGAATCCCCTGGTTTCAGCAGGTGAGTTATGGCTCCTACAACTGCAGGTGAGAAGTCCCCCATTTCCTCATCTCCTCCAGCAAGTGATGGGGGAGGGGGTGGAGTAAACAGTGCTGAGGGTGCTGCACACAATAGATCTTCCAGGACATAGTCCTTCAAATTGTCTATAGTCCAGTCCTGCAGGCTGAAAGTCAACTGGCAGGTGAAGCATTTTTGGCACACTCCTGGAAGGTGGTGTCATCTGGCATTGCAACATGTTAGGAGAATTGGTTATTCATACACAGATGAAATAATGCCAATGAAGTCAGAAGGAAAAGAGGGAAGTTAAATAAATAATTAAAAATTGTACTGAACTAGATTGTATTCCAACATTCATAAACCAGAAATGAAGATAGAGTTCACTAATTGAGAGTAAACAAATAAAATTCAGATTCCTATGCTTTACCACCTGCCTTGCTTTTTTAAATCTTGTGCAGGCAAACTCTTAAGAATGGATTTTTCTTGAGTCATTTTTAGTAGTTGTAATGAGAAAGTATAAGAATATATAAACTTGCTTTTCTTAGTCTAGATCTGCTGAAAACCAGAATTTTAAACTGTGTGGAAATACAGATACTTCATTTAATGAGTTTCCCTTCCAGTACATACCTTATCTTTGCAGATTTATACTATCCAAGTACAGTGGATAACCTTCTTCCAGTTTTATTAGCAATATATTCTTAAAGCAGAAACATACATACATATATATATATATATGTATGTATATAATGTTACCTTAATAGGAGGAGTTTAGGAACCAGAAACTTCATAGAATCATAGAATGGTTTGGGTTAGAAGTGACCTCAAAGATCATCTAGTTCCAAGCCCCCTGCTATGTCAGGGACACCTCCCACTGGACCAGGTTGCTCAAGGCCCCATCCAACCTGGCCTTGGAGCAGCCACAGCCTCCCTGGGAAACCTGTGCCAGGGTCTCACCAGCCCCAGAGTGAAGGATTTACTCCTAATTTCTAATCTAAACTCATTATCCCTTGTCCTATCACTGCAGGCCTTTGTAAAAAATCCCTCCCCAGGCTTCTTGTAGGCTCACTTCAGATACTGGAAGGCCCCATAAGGTCTCCCCTGAGCCTTCTCTTCTCCAGGACGAACAAGCCCAATTCTCTCAGACTGTCTTTGTAGGAGAGGTGTTCTAGCCCTCTGATCATCTTTGTAGCCCTCCTCTGGACCCTCTCCAACAGATACATATCCCTCTTGTGCTGGGGGCTCCAGAGCTGGATGCAGTGCTCCAGGTGGGGTCTCACAAGAGCAGAGAAGAGGGGCAGAATCACCTCTCTTGATCTGCTGGCCACACTTCTCTTGATGCAGCCCAGGACACAGTTGGGGCTTTCTGGGCTGCACTTGCACATTGCTGGCTCATGTTGAGCTTTTCATCAACCAGCATCCCCAAGTCTTTCTCCTTAGGGCTGCTCTCAATCAATACTATGCCCAGCCTGACCTTTAAAATAGGACTAAAACAAGACCTAAGGGCCCAGTAATAGAACTCCTCCCAGTATTTAAGCATAACAAATGGCCTGGTGATTTATGGAAAGATGACAGATGAAGGCTATATTTTAGGTATAAGAAGTATGTGTCCCTTAAAATAATTGGGCTAACTATAGAATTGTAGAAAGGCTTAACAGTGAACAGGTGAAAAAAGAGAAAAGCTGTCTGTGTAATTTCTGTTATTCTCTTTTCATGGCTTCAGAAAATCAATTTGCTAATATCTTCACTGGATAATAATCATGTTCAAATGTTAATGTAAAAGCTGCCTTTTATTGTGAGCTCAGAGCTTCTGTTGGCTTTGATGGAACATAACCCAGGACACCTGTTTGTTACTGCCAAAATTACATGGTTGGAGGAAAAAAGGGTATGAAATATCCAAGTCTATTTTTAACCAGCTTTAATGTGGCTTCAGTAATTGGTGTATTCCAAAGACAATGGCAATGTAATGAAAGGATGCTCTGCATCAAGAGGTGTACAGGACTAAAGACTGCTGTGTTGGTCCATCATGTTTCAGGCAATTCAGAAGGGGTAGCTGTACCTCAGAGCACTCTGGATGGAGTCCTGCCCCTGAAGCTTGCTCTGCCTGCTGCTCCTCCTGATCAGGAGACAGGATGATGTCAAAGGACATTTCTTCCTTGGATCTCCCAGGCTCCCTACAAGGCTTTACTTTTAAGGTGAGTGTCACCATACTGCCCTTTCACACATTTTAAGCAGTGAACTTGTCCTTCCTCCTGAGGAAGATATAGTAATCATGACAGATTGCTCAAAACCATTATCTTCCCCATCCTTTCCAAACAGACTGGAACAAGTCTTCTTCCAAAGCTGACTTTCACATCTTTCCCCACAGCTATACTCAGGACCTGAGAAGATTTGTTGGGAAATGCTTGAGTCAATGTTTTGACCTATAAGCATTTGATACCTTTTGAGAAAGCATTTGTTATCCCCTCTGTGTGATGTCATTTGGAATAGCAAGGTTAAAATGATAGGCTTTGCTATGAAACATTTTTAATGGAATTAACTTGCTATCATTTTTGTTATCTTTCCATCATTTTAAGATCTTTTTTCACATGTCACAGTCACCTCAATTGAATAACGTATTTTTTCACTCATTATGCTCTTGACAGGTTCGAGACCTCAAAGATGATGGGAGGTTATTTGTTAAACAGTACTAACGCTTTTTGCTAACTTGTAGAAATAAAGTCAGCTCCTGAATGCTTGAGGTAGGTAACATCATTTAAAAACTTTTCCACTCTGTACTTCACTTGAGTTGTTCTATTCTCTGTTTCCAAATAAATGTGGGAAGTGTTTCACAGATCTGGAGCTCTTGTGAGGATGGAAAGCTGGAAGTGTTACTAGTTTTTCCTCTCTCCCTCTCTCTCTTGCACATCTTTAGCTACTATGATTGCCTTCATCCCTCTGTTATAGGCTTTTTTGTTTTAATTGTCTGAAAAATTATGTCCTGAATTGTTCCAAGAACCCTGTATTACATCTTTATTTACTTCATTAACTTTTTGCTTACTCCTGCTTGTGCACATGTGTCTGTATCTAAGTACATACATATAGCAGAGGTCCTCAACAAACACAAGTGTTTATGAAATTTACATGACCAAATTTTAAGGAAAACTTAAAAAGAGCTTTAAAAACTGTGAGAAAACATAAGTGAGTCAGTTTTGTGATTTACATGTGGCCATTAAATATTAACTGGAGAGTGTGTACATGGAAAAGGATGCTGAAAGTTGCAGGAAAGTCTGAGCCACTTCTTGAGAGACAACAAATGCGGCAAGGAGCAGAGTCTTTTCCCCAATGGGCCACTAAAACCATACAGCTGAGCTTTTTCTCCAAGAGTGAAGGGGTATTTACATCTTTTCTCTGCAGCTTATATTCAAAATGCTTACAGATAACCCAAAACTGTTACACCTCTTCTATATTTGAATATTAGTGGCCAACAGCTGAGGATATTTATATGCAAGAGGAGGGAATAGGCAGGCTGGAAACTTGACTGAATAAGCATTTATCAAAAGTGGCTTTGACCACAAAAGCTTTGTCTCCTTAGGCCCATAGTAAGACAATCCTGACAGTGCATGGGTTGTTTTTTTCTCCATGAATATTTCAAACTTCCCCTTTCTGACATTTCTGGGTATGCTGACTCATGTTTGTTTGTTTGGAAAAGGGTCTGCTCTTAAATACATTGAAACTTGGCAGTGTTTGTTTGGACATAGATAGGCAAGATCTCCAGCTTTCAGCCAGATACCAGATATTGTGGAAATCATGACCAAAACCAGTGTAAGAATACAACACTGTAAAATGGAAAAGGAAAGAGGCTACGTATGGGGCTACAGCTTGATATATCCTCACCAGGTGAAGAGTAGGGGAGAGAGGGATCCCCCGTCTCCTCATGTACAGAAACAGGCATCAAAGAAGAAAGCAGATGAGACTGCCTGGAAGAGATTTCCATGGGCAGAAGAGCTTCCTTTGAAGAGCAGATTTACAGTTTCCTGTAGTTCAAATGTCAACTAACCATCCAAGGACCTTTTGTCTTGACCCTGTGACACCAGTGCTCAATTGCAGCCCAGAAGGCCGATCACATTCTAGGCTGCATCAAAAGAGGTGTGGCCACCAGATCAAGAGAGGTGATTCTGCTCCTCTACTCTGCCCTGGTGAGACCTTACCTGGAGCACTATGACCAGTTTTGGAGCCCCCAGCACAAGAAGGATGTGGACATATTGGAGCGTTTCCAGAGAAGAGCCATGAAAATGATCAGAGGGCTGGAACGCCTCTCCTATGAAGGCAGGTTGAGAGAATTGGGTCTGTTCAGCCTGGAGAAGAGAAGGCTCTGGGGGGACCTTATTGCAACCTTCCAATACCTGAAAGGGGCCTACAGGAAGGTGAGGGCAGATCTGTTCACAAGGATTTGTAAAGACAGGATGAGGGGTAATGGTTTTAAGCTAGAAAAGAGTAGATTTAGGTTAGACATTAGGAAAAAGTTCTTTAATATGGGGGTCATAGGTCATTGGAACAGGTTGCCAGAGAGGTGGTGGAGGCCCCATCCCTGAAAACATTCAAGGTCAGGCTTGGTGGGGCTCTGAGCAACCTGACCTTGTTAGAGACGTCCCTGCTTATTGTAGGGGGTTGGACTAGATGACCTTTGGAGGTCCCTTCCAACCTAATACATTCTATGATTCTATGATTCTATAGTGCATATGCCGGACAAATTAGTGTTAACGACATCCATGGACCACATTAGTCCTAACCTGTTAAAAATAGTCTCTTGAAGAAATAGAGATGAAAAAGAATCTTTCCAGCTGATGTTCATTAGGAAGCAGGGACTTCTGCTGAGCTTGGGCTGCCTCCCAGGGGAAGCCTTGTCATAGGAATAATTTAACTGTGCCACTCGGAAAGGAGGGTGAGAAATGACTGCTTGAAGAAAAGCTTGTGAGCAGTGTTGGGGCCTTGATGCAGATGACACAAGAAGTTCTTTTTTTCTCTTTATTGCCTGCTGGGAGTTTTGCTGATTCAGCAATGCGTCCTGCACCGGCCACAGAGAGCCATCTCCCTCCAGAGTGATGCTGGGCAGCTGGGTTCCAGGAGGTCCTTACTGCCATTTGGTACCTCACATGGGCTGTGGAGATTAAAGCTACCACTGATTTTCACCCTTTAACTGTCCTAGGTGGCCTTGGAAAGTGATCACTCTCCTCTGGGTTTGATAAAACTGTATTTAAAAAGGGTCTGTGCAATTGATGCCTGCAGAAAGTCAGCCTGAACTGCAGCCAGAATCATCTTTCTCACGAGTTTTGAAAGACCATCAGCTCACATGCTTGCAAAAGGTGACATTTGACTTCTCTTTGAGAAAATGCTCCTATGTGTGTAGTCAGCAGTTCTGAAAAATATATAAACCAAGAAACTTTGTCACATTCTCAAAAAAGAGAAATCTTTTTCCAGTGCAATGGAAAATCTTGGAATTGTCGTGCTGTTTCCTAGATAGTAATCTCCAAGCAATTCACTCAATTATGGATTAATAGAACAAGAGGAAATGATCTCAATTTGAGCCAGGGGAGGTTTAGATTGGATATTAGGAGAAATTTCTTTACTGAAAAAGAGATTGAGAGTTGGAACAGGCTGCCCAGGGAACTGGTGGATCAGGTGTTCAAAAAACATGTAGACATGGCACTTCAGGACATGGTCTAGTGGTCCTGGTAGAGTTGGTTTGATGGTTGGACTTGATGATCTTAGAGGTCTTTTCCAATCTTAATGATCCTACGATTCTAATGAAATAATAGCCCAACTGAAATCAACAGCAGTGTGCCAGCATGGTGGTTCCAAACAAGAGGTGTCAGGAATTAGACCTTTGTGTGGCACAGATGCTGCTGGGCTTGCAGAGGCAGATGGAGCCTCAGGAGCAGGTACTGCCTCAGAACCTTGTCCCACAACCATGGGACACCACAGAAAGCCACAGGGCTGCCCTGTTAATGAATGGCTGAGGTGTCAGCTCTTGATTGAACCAGACAGATCAACACTCTTTGACATTTTTTGTAATAGCCCTTGAGAGAGAATTAATGTTTTTCATGATAATTTTTACCCTGAAAAGAGGAAATTACAGTGGAAAAGGAATATTCCCCAGACACCTCAGAGACCTGCTGGTTCATATAACCAGCAGCCACTCATGCTGTGTACACAGTGTGGTGCCTCAAGTGCTGCTTAAATCCATTCTACCTAGCTTTACAACAACAATTCCAGGTACCATCCAGATGATACAGCAAGATGTTTGAGGCAGGATAACCTGTTGAGTTTGTATACTTCATGTTGGTCACACCTTTCAGCCCCTGCTGAGCTTTCTGCTGTGATCCAGGTAGCAGTCATGCACCAATTAGCTACACAACATTATATTTGAGTGACTGTAAAGGACTTTTTTCTTTACTGAGAGAGTGGTCAGGCACTGAAACAGGCTGCCCAGGGAGGTGGTGGAGTCACCGTCCCTGAAGGTGTTTAAAAAATGAGTAGAAGTAGCACTTGAGGATATGGTGTAGTGGTTAGGGAGATGTTGGGATGAAGGTTGGACTTGATAATCCTAGAGGTCCTTTCCAACTGTAATGATTCTGTGATTCTATGACATGCTTATTTGGTGCTTCTAAATTTTGTTCTACAATACCGCAAGTGTATAAAGTATCTGAGATGCTAAGGAGCAAGGAAAGGAGCAAAGAAACAAGTTCCTCTTTTTCTCTACTTTGGCCCCTTAAGCACAACAGCCACTGACCTTTGGGCATTTGTTTAACTCTCTTTACTGCTAAAAGTCTCAAATAATTTTGTGTGAGGAGTGAAGTAAGTGCTTGTGACAAGTCTGTGACTATGACTGTATCTTCACATTTCGACATGGCATGGACTGAAGCCACAGTAACTTCTGATCTGTAATAGGTAATTTCCCTGCCCTCTGCAAGATGACATTTGTGATACAGCAAATGACCTCTGTGATACAACAAAAATACGTCCTGTGAAGTATTTAACTTTCTGTGAAACTGTCTGTCCTGTGTATTTCCTTACATTTGCAAATGAACATGATGTCTCTATCTCAGATACTCCTTCATCAGAGCATTTGGAACATGCCTTGTTGTTAGTCACTGAGATTCTGATATCAAAGGTCAACCTCCTGAGTCCACACTGGGCTGCTCACTCTGGAGCTACGAGACGTTCACTTGCGAAACTGTTAAACTTCTGTACCTGTGGGTGAGGGAGCCAAGCTAAGGGAGGATCTGAAGCAGTTTCCTCATCCTGTGTATCTATTTCATTTGCCTTTTTTTTCCTGTATTCAATATATACCTCTAGGACTAGGAATTAAGTCTTTGCCTTAAAAACTGTTACAGTTATACTGTCAAAAAGTCCTTAATTAAGGCTGGTTTTTCAAAGTTCTAGAAAGTGCAGATTAATTTTTGAGGGTTTTAATGTTTTTTTTTTCATTTGTTTGTTTGGTTGGTTGGTTGGTTTTTTTAATTTTCTTGCAATGTTTGTGGGAACTTATTTCAGTGACTTGTANTCCTACCCAGTGCAAAGCAAGGAACATAAATGGATGTTTAGCAGCCAATTTTGATCAGCTCTTGGACATTGTGTAAGCAACAGCAAATGCACATCTTCTGGGCTTTATTTCATGCTTCTTAACATATCACCACAACTACAAAATAAACTGGTTTTAAGTATTTAAACTGGTTTAAGTATTTAAGTATTTTGGAGAAAAGAAGGCTCCAAGGGGACCTTATTGTGGCCTTCCAGTATCTTAAGGGGGCCTACAAGAAAGCTGGGGAAGGACTTTTTAGATTGTTGAGTACTGGTAGGACTGGGGGAATGGGTCAAAACTAGAGGTGGATAGATTCAGACAAGACGTTAGGGAGAAGTTCTTCACCACCAGGGTGGTGAGACACTGGAACAGGTTGCCCAGAGAGGTGGTGGAAGCCCCATCCCTGGAAATTTTGAAGGCCAGGCTGGATGGGGCTCTGAGCAACCTGATCTAGTGAGAGGTGTCCCTGCCCATGGCAGGGGGGCTGGAACTAGATGATCTTTAAGGTCCCTTCCAACCCTGACAATTCTATGATTATATGATTTAATGACTTTTCTGTAGTGAGAAAATTGCCTCAATGTAATTTCTATCATAAAAAGTAGAGGATTTCTTTCATTCTGGAAATTAGGTGGCATAATTTAATTTTTATTTTCCATCAGTAATATCACAACACTGTTTTTTACAGCATCTCTCTGTTGGGGTTGCAGTGTGCTCTGCATCTTTGAAGTGGTTACTATTTGCACAATTTGTTGATTATTAATAAGAATCTGTATTTGGTGAGAACAAAGGTTTTTCTACAGCTGTAGGTATAGAAAACAGGGTAGTTGTAGGATTTTCAAAGATAATATCACCATCAAAGACACAAGATACAACAGTTAAAAGTATACGGCATGTTTTTCAGATGTTGGGCTGCCTGTAAATATCCACTTGACCTGTGGAGTTCTCGTATTTTTATATTTTGAGGGTAAGAAAAGTCAGTGAAATAAGAGAGAAACATTCTTACGTGTCAGGAGAAGCTGATGGTTCTTTTTCATCTGGTTAAATGCTCCTCCTATCGCATTGCTGGCTTACAACTAACTCTGCTGTTTCTGTGGATCTATAATTAAGAAATACATACTTCATGTGTAGTTTAGACCATTACAGGATTTTGAGATGAACACTAATTGCTTTCTCTCAGTGACTGGCATGTGCCAGGGACAACATCAAGACATAATGGCAACCTGTAGCATTGCTAAGCCGGCTCCTGGTTGCATTCTGCTCATTTTCTTCCAGCAGCTTTGATGTTCAGTAATTTTGACAGGAGCCCTGAAATTTTGGCAGACTGCAGCCAAAGTTTAGTTTAGTGCTGTGGGAAGAGCAGAAGTCCTGGATCAATGAAAAGAGCAGGAGGCTGAATCTTTTTGTACAAGATGAGTTGTTGCAACTCTGGCTTCAGCAAGGCAGCGGCTGCTGCTGTGTTGCCTGATGTGGTTTAAAAAGCCATCCAAGAGGAGGGCTGAACCTACAGGGACAAGGAAAGTTGAGATAATATAACCTGGGGGTCATGCTTTATCACTAATCCATCTGTTTAAGGTCCATACGTTTATGAACATTGCACACACAAGGTACATTTTGTCAACTAGGTTGGATATAGTCTAAGGAAACTTTTTTAAAAAGTTGGGATGCCATTCAGTGAGAATGTGAAGTTCATGTTCATCTTCAAGCTTTATATGAGATATTTTTCACATTTTAGATTAAATGACATTTACCTGCTTGTATTTTATGAAAGTATTTGTATTTTGCTCTAGCTTTTTTCCAGCAAATGGGTAGAAAATGTGCTATGTGCCATGTGCTACCCCTGGAAGACAGAATGTGAGTTTCACTGCTCAGTTTAACATAAAGTCGAACTTCAGAATTATCTGTACTTTGCAATAATTTTGTCAGTAGTCCAAGAAGTGTTTCTTCCTGTTGTGCTTCCCATGGAGATCAGAGAGGGGTAGCACAACTCTTGTCTCCCCTCACTGCATCCTCAGCTCTTGCTCCTCCTTGCTCCCAACAGGTTTTTCCCACCCTGCCTTAACCCACAGCCCGGCCTCCAGGCATCAGCCTCGAGAGCAGGAGGATGAGTCCCCCCCTTGACCCTCCTCTGCCCGTGCCCCCGGGTGCAGGATCCAGCACAGTGGGACTGGCCAAGCAGCTGTTACTGTCCCCATCCTGGCTGCACCAGTGTGGCACAAAATGGCTTGGCAGGATCCTCAGGACACACCATGTCCTTTAATTTCTATTCTCGTTACCCTCTCTCATATAAACAACCTGTACCCATTTTACTTTCTCTGCCGCGTTCCATTTTTCCTGATGTTAGACCTTGTTTGGTAGTTTCAGCCTTGCTCACTGACCCAATAAGCCAGAACCCCCTTTTGCCTGCACTCAGACACTGAGTGATATTGTCACTCACCCTGACACTCCCTTTTCTCTACCTTTAATGTCTAATAATTTCTCCTGGGGATGTTTTATTCTTTCAGCCTGAACTGTAATTGATTAATTGCCTTTCCCCCCTATTTTGTCCAGGATCTGGCACTTCCCCCATCAGCACAGCATCAGACGAGGGCTGGCCACCCCCAGCCATGTTCTCCTCTCTCAACCACTGGTGGGTAGTTTCTCTGACTGACACAGGTAAAATCTTTTTTTTGCTTTCTGAGGTCCAAAAGTCTTTGGAATCGTGTTTTTAAGTTTTCATGTTGCTTGTAGATGATTGGTTTACAGTTCTGAAATCCACTATTCTGAGTAGCTAATTTGGGTAATTTTGTTTGTTTGGGATCTGCTTGTGAGCATTGTTTCAATCTGTAAAAAACTTCCAACTTGTTTTAATTTCAGAACAGTTAAATTCTTGGTAACATTTTCTGTCAGTTATCATTGACTCTTAATGTTTAATCAGTTAAAGACAGATTACATTGTTTTGCTCTCAAAGTGAAAATTTTGACTTTCTTGAAACTATAGTATAATAAATAAAACATTCATGTGATCAATAATTTAAAAAATGCCATATTTCTGCCCAAATAATTTCCTGATAAAAGATTTTTTTATGGACAACAGCTATTCTCATATATTTTTATAGTAAAAAAACCACTTAACTGAGAACATTTTCTGTATGAGTAA
>VYZX01021122.1:4535-17836 GCA_013401335.1 Brachypteracias leptosomus | reverse complement strand
TTTAACTGGAGCGTTTGGAAGTTAGAGTGCTTCGAAAATCCTTGTTGTAAGGGATACAACAAGAGCTGTTGGCTTTGGGTTTAGCTTAAAATCTGTTTTCATGAGTTTGTGACAGTCTCTTAGGCTTTGCTTGTAATAATAATTAAAACAAATCCACTTCTCTAGCAGGGAGTTGTTCTTTCCCTGTCACTCTTGCATTTATACAAACACAATGATTCGTAGCTTTGTGTGCGCGTGGAACCAACTCCCATATTACTGGGAATTAGTTTAAATTGTATGAAAATGAAGCTGTTGTTAAGCAATGCTCACAAAGAGAAGCTAATACACATATTTACATTAAACCATGTATTTTGTGCCAGAGAAACACACAGCTATTAAACACAGCATCCTACAATCCAGGAGGGGGGGCGGAATTAAGTAGGCAGTGGAATGTTACTCTCAAGTGCAGTGCTGCAAGTTTACATTACAGTGGCAGTACCCAATCAGTAGTTTTAATTCTTTTAATTACTGAAATCTCTAGAGTACATAATGGTGTGGAATATACACATGTATCTGTAATAAACAACATGTATCTCGAAGAAATGGATTTAGTTTTGGCAACAACGTGATAGGGAGATCAAAGAGCTAGCTGGCATTAAAATGATTTAGATACATTTGTCATAGGCAGCTGTTATGCTAATCTCATTTATGCAGTTGTCAGCTGATAGGTTCTGATGAGCCAGCTTAGTGGGAAAATCATTAGTAGATCCCTATTGTGATAAATGTTATTTATTACTGTCAAATGGTATTAATGTTTGATTCAAAGATGGGAAATGGGCATCATCTACATGAAGTTCATCCATTCATGGTCAACGATGACAAAGGGAGCCGTTGAATTCCAGCCAAAGGAACTTCATTTCTGTAAGAAAAAAGAATAATGGATTTAATTTGCATATGTTTTAAAAGGGTAATGAAGTAATATGATGTTTATCTTGCTTGAAGAGTGGTAATTTTTGCTGGCATGGCTCCAGCAACATTTGAGTCATTGTGCAGCATTTGCTGTTCAGTTGTTGGTTGTGGAAGGGGCTTTTCAAAGCAGCAGGTGCATAAGGGGGGAGGAAACTAAAATGATTTATTCATTAGGCCAAAAAATGAGCAATCTCAGTGTCTTTCCTCTTATACTCCAGAAATATATTTGCAACCATCTCCCTTCATTTTTCTTCTACTCCATCAATATCTTTTTTTTACTCTT
Source organism: Brachypteracias leptosomus (assembly GCA_013401335.1). NCBI lineage: Eukaryota > Metazoa > Chordata > Aves > Coraciiformes > Brachypteraciidae > Brachypteracias > Brachypteracias leptosomus. Next base: position 16,605 of record VYZX01021122.1, on the reverse strand, counting down.
TCTGTCTGTTCTTCAGTTACACCCAGAGCCACACAGATTTCCACCCCATCTTTGTTGTGATTTGACTTTTTTCCACTTTATCTAAATAGTTAAAAGCACAGAGACAGTGGCAGCTTATTCCAAACTATCAGGCAGATAGAAGTTGGGTGATGGTCACACATGGCTGTAAAATGGAGTATTTATTATTTATTTTTTAAAAGAAAAAAACCCCAATATTTTGGCAAACGAGCTGTGCAGCTGGTTTTTAAGTTGTTGAAAAGTGTTCCCTCTGCTTGTGAATTTGCATGGAGACATCCCTCTTTCTCCCCTCTATTCCAATACAGCTGCAGTGCTGTAATGTTTTGGGGTTTTTTTAAGTTAAAAATCTCTAAACCCACAGAAACCCTCCCAACCAAACCTAATTATGGTGCAACCAATCATACATTGGCTAATTTTAACTACTCATTACCAGAGAGGCATCAGAGCATTTCAAGTTTTGCAGTCCATATTCTGCCACTAGTATGTGTATTACTTATATAGATAAATTACTTCAGAGTACTAAGTTTTACATTATTTTGTAGTGTAAATAAATAATGTGGCAATGGTGATCCAAGGAAGAGCTGGCCACAGAAACACTGTATTTAACACTAAAAAATACAAAATCTCACAACTCTTCCTGCTGGTTATGTCCTGAGCCACTCATTAATAGCCTTTATATTTGAGTAATAAGCAATTCCTGTTAATCAAGACAGTCTGAGTCTTTTTAAAGGTAGGGAGATTATAAATTCTACGGGACTTTTATTGCATGATCCTTTTATCTAGACATACTCGAGTTCCTATGGAAAACAATCAGAATATCTTCAGTTGCCAGTAGTAGTATTGGAGCATGGATGGACATAGGTACTGGATGCAATTCTGCATATTAAACCTAGTAATTTATCTTGCAAATCAACTGGTGGCCGTTAATGTTCCATAAAATGTGTGGACAACATTACAGAGGGTTATGCATGTCTTGACTTCAAAGGATTTGGATCCTGTTTTAGTGCTACATGTGCTCTGTAGCAACAAAGTTTCTGGGAAGTTTCCCAGGTTAGCTATAAAGAGGCCTCTGTAATATTAATTATTGAGGTTATTAAAGAACACGTTGCCATTCAGATGTGCACAGAAAGCCTGCAAAGTGCAGTGCTGCAAATGAAGTTATCCTGCAATTGCTGCTGCTTCAGAGTGTTCTGACCATTCTCAGCCCTGTGTTTTAAACATCTCATGAGGCTGCTCTGATGTCACACCCATCTGTCTCAGGCNTAGGAGAGGTGCTCCAGTCCTCTGATTATGGCAATTTGATGATGGCAACAGGACTCTGCCATCCAGCATGGGAGCTTGTGCATGCCCAGTGGGTCACTGTGCTGCCAGGCAGGGCTGAACGGGCTGGGTTTGTGCCTTCTCTAGGTGGATATAGAAGCTGATGTTTGCTCCATTCACTGTCTCTCAAAAAGCTGCTCTCTGATGCTGTAGGTGTAGCTGCTATTTGCTCAAGTGTTGAGAAGTCTTCCAGACCTTGTGAACAAGACTTAGCAAAGATCCACAAGTTACCAAAGCATGAACCTTGACTTGCCCTGATTTCCCACCCCACCACTGCCTCCTGACCCATATTCACTGTGTCCTATTCTTAGTACTCTAGGAGACTCTGCTCTGTCTTCACTGGGATTTGTAGACCAAAAATATGTTTCAATAAATATGTATAGGCTGTTTCTCCCAACAGCTGCATCTTTTGGAGGCTTGCTGCAGCTAGCTCTCCAAGTTTTCAGGGTGGATTTGAGTCAATTTTCTTTGCTACCTCCCCCCATGTATGCCTTGAGATAAGTGGTTTCCTTGGTTACTTCTGGCAGAAATTACAGCTGACCATAACTTGCTATTATGATGCTATGTAGAACAATACATGGAATGTAAGACCTCAGATCTTATCTGTTTCTTAATTAGTCCCTGGCACTTCTCAGGGTTTTTTTGGTGGGGTTTTTTGGGTTTTTTTAGATTTTCCTAGCTGTGAACATACTGGTTTGAGTTAAGATAGATTTTTAAATCTTGGTGTGGGAGAGCCACATATATCTTTAGCTTTCTTTGATAGTCCTCTGAGGCTGTTTCTTAAAGTAGATAGATTTGTCTCAATCTGTCTTTCCATTGAGATGTGCTGGGCTTGCTCCATTTGTTGTGATAAGAGTTGTTTTGTAGGTCAGAGGAGATAAGCGTAGATCTTGTTGAGAGATTTGCTTGTCAAACTGTGTGATATATTCCATGACTACTAACTTCTGGAGAGTGTGGGATTGTTATGACATGTATAATATACTGTAGGATTCATTCTGAAACCACTGAAATTCATCACTCATAGGCTGGCATATTGAATCACTAGTTTATCAGGGATACTGGAAGTAGCTAAAATTGCTTCCAGTTTACTAATAGCTCATTAACTCTGGCATTAGGATTATTGCTGGCACTGGTGCAAAATGGTCAGTAAATAAACACATTTCAATGTTTTTTCTTTTCTCTTTTCTGCTCTCTTTAATCTCTCAGATGCTGCTTAGTTTTGCTGTGGTGTCACTTTTAGCATTGGGGTCTATACCCTCTTTTTTGAGGGGTAAGTTTTAGCAACACTGTGGACCATGTTTGTAAGGGAAGTCACTTTCTGGCTGGCAGTTTGTTCTTGTAATATTTAGTGACTTCTAGGTGAAACCTGAATTTGTGCTAAGAGGTGACAGTCTTATAACTGTAATGTGGAACAGATTTGTGCTAGTTCTCTCTACTTCAGAGGATTAAACAGTCTCTTGTAAAGTCATTCTTAAGCTGACGAAATATATTTTTGCTCCCTAAAAAGAAAAGAAAAATCTTGCTTTAGTTAAGAATTTTCATGTGTGAGATGATGAAACTTTTCCTGGTTGTGTGCAGTTAGCAAAAGCATGTATGTGGCATGAGTTACCTGCAGAGGATCTTGTGGATGATTTAAGGAAGGAAAGAAAACAGCTATGCCATCAGGGGTTTGCTGGTTGCATCTTCAGAGAGAAGTCTCTGAAAGAAATTGGAGGAAAACAAGGTGTAGAATTAGGCAGTATGAGGACGGGGGAAAAGGAGGTGCTGTCATTTATGAAAATAGCAATAAGGCAGTTGAGCAGTGAACTTCTCTCTTCTTCAGTCTAGATCCAGTCTTGTGGTCCAAGACTGGTGAAGTGAGATAAAGAAAAATGTCTCTCTCAGCAGCCTGATGCTGCATCTAAAGAGGGCAGCTCCTCTTTCCCTGTGTGGCCCTCCCCATGGGATGTGGTGTGGGGAAAAGGTGAGGGACTTACTGGGGAGCTGTTACTGCTTATGGGGAGAGGAAAAACAAGAGCAGCAGTTCAAGGGAGGAACTTAAAGGCAGATGTTAGGGTGTGGGTTTTAAATACATGAGATAATACCAGTAGACTTAAGTGCTGTATCCAAACCTTTGCACCTTAATGTTATTTGTGTCAATATAAAGCAAGTGGAAATCACTCTAGACTGTAAAGAAGCCACTTTCTAATGCCCACTTTAGGTGTCTGTGTAATATGGTAATGGCCATGCTGAAGAGGATAAATGCAGAGGAAATGCCTCCTCAGGAGGACCTCATCCATAACATCAACTACAGCCCTGATACTGCCCTCTACTGATTAATTTTCTTCCCAAGTCAGCAGTAGTTATAAAAGGTATTATGGCTTGATTGTGTTTATCAGATATATAACATCTATAACTCTCACTTGGAAATCCCAACTTGATCTAGAAAAGAAGGCATTGCAGTAACTTGTGAAATAACACTGTAATTACACAAGATATAGAACAACCACAACATAAATGAGAATCAATGGTAGCAAAATATTTCTTGTTCCTTCTGAGTACAACTAAATAGTTTACTTAGAGAACACAGTTTTTCTTCCAAGTGGGCAAAACCATATGGCAAGTTCAGCTTGCCACTGGTGTCCATGTTTGTAGCAAGTATTTCTAGGCCATATATGGCTATTGACTTGGTATTCTATTTTTGGGGGGTTTGGAAATATTAAAACTGACTCTCCCATTCCAGTAAGAATTGTTCTCTCTCAAAGCAGATTCCATACGTAGGTAGTCTGAATACCTTTTTGGTTTCCCAGTAACTGATTGTTCAATTGGTTCTGATTTGAAAAAGTTAAAAATTTTCAAGTTTTTAAAATCAGAATCAATTTTTAAAGATTTAAAAATTCTGATTTTAAAAAGTTTCTGCATCTGTTGAACATCCTGCTGATCACACACATGCACGTGTACACCCATCTCCTCACAAAATCCATGTGCCTCTCTCTCATCTAACAGCTTGGTTGAAGAGGATAGAAAATATGGGTTTGTATCTTAAGCTTTTCATCATCTGACTAGGAAATAAATGGTAGGAGTTAACAAAGAAGAAATGGTCCAAATAGTTTCCTTACTTGCTAGGTAATAAAAGTAGAGTACTGCCAGCTCCTCTCCTGGTTTTGAGGTACTTTCAGTGGTCTGCTCCTGGCAGAGGAGATAGGTCACATGCAGGAGAACCTTCAGAACAAGGTGTTCTCCCCCCAAACATGTTTTCTACAATTATTCTGCTTGGCCATTAAGCTCAAGCAGGCCCTTAAGGAAAGAGTGCCCTCCTCCCAACTCCTGCCACCACTGTTTGTAGCACTTGGTGCTTTCCTAGTAAGGGGTTAAAGATCAAACTTGACAGTGCATCAAAGTAATAACTCTTTCACTTCTCTTTTCCTTCTTTCCCTCTCTCCCTTCAACCTAAGGCATTGCTGCTGAATTCCTTTGAGACCATGTTTGAGCTAATGGGAGTCAGTCATGTTTAGATAATTAATGCAGATGACAGGAGCACAACCTGTATATTTGCAGGTGGTTATCACATCAGGTGAACTTCTCTCTCCCAATTCACTTTATCAGACTGGTTGGTGACTAGTGTGGTGTTGAAATTCTTTCACAGCATTTCTTTGTTGTTGTTGGGATTCCAGTCTGTAGTAGTTGAGAGAGTCACTTCATGGAGGCTGAAATTACATTACAGCTGACACTGCTAAGATTAACTTCACATTTGGTGATTTTAATTTTGGTGAAAATGTATTTAAAAAGATCTTTTGTCAGATTGTTCTATTAAACATAATTAAAATTGATAATATTCTAGTAAGCTGGTTCCAGTAGTTACTGAAGCTGGTATGAAAGGACTATTCAGGCTAAGAAAATAGTAGATTTAAAAACCATTTAAGAATTAACAGTATTGCAATAAAAATCATGTTTTATAGATCTGGTCACTTAACACAGTCATGCTATGAAGTAATTGTGAGTATATTGCATGTATTGAGTATATGTATAAGCAAATGAGTGTATAAACAGTACTGTTTTCCTCTGAAGCTGGTCAGAATCTTCCATTTCCAAGAGTTTGATCAGACCTGCATTCAAGAACTGAGGCTCTTTTGGAAAGCAAGTCAGCAAGCTGAGGGAGTAAGGGGTGGCAAAGAGCTTTCCTGAATTCTTTTCAACTCACTGTACCTCCTTCTCCATGGGTCAATGTATCCTTTCCCTTATATTCTCCTCAATATTCTGTGTATTTCAGAAAGATTTTCATCTCCTAGGATCTTTTTTCAACTCACTCCGTTGAACTAAATTTTTAGAGTTCCTGTAACGCTCTGATTGCCCTTTTAATATTTTCACTCTTATAATATTCTTCTTATACTAACAGGACAAGAGCTATGGCTGCATTCCAAATGTGGCTCCAAGGCCCCTGTGTAGTATTAGGATGATTTATTCCGAGTCTTACTCATGTTTACTATATCTATCCTAGACTCTCTCTTGCCTTATTAATTTCAATATTGTTAATCCTTATGCAGATGGTTTAAAAGTTTTTTCCAGTACCAGGACCACATTAAACTCCTGTTAAATGTTTTGTGGCATATGGCCATTGAGAGAGCACTGCCTTTTATTATTTTTTGTGTCATCTCATAACCTTATCTTCCTGGAGAATGAATTGCAGATGCCAGTGAAGCCACTAACAGTATCGGCCTGTGATCCCAGTCTATTTGTCATTCAGAATTTTATTGCCATTCTCTTTTTGTCTCCACGAGCTCTATTCTCGGGTTTTGTTTCATCAGCAAATTTCCTCCCCTTCATCCATATTTCATGTCCTAGGTCAGTGATATATAAAATGAACAAAAATGGGCCTAATGCTGATTCCTGTGGTCCTCCACTGATCTCCCTCTCCCCAACTGCTGGGTCTCATCAGCAGCTCCTGGCTGTGACATTTAAGCCATTCCCTATCCACACACGTGGCTCACCCCAATACTGTGCTTAATGACTTTGGACCAAATGGTCTTTCAATTGTGTGGTGCAGAGGGAAATAAGAGTGGAAGAAGGACAGAGAGGGAATGGAGGAGGAAGCAAAGACTTAGTGACCTTTTTAAAATCCATGCAGCTCAAATTCCTTCTACTGTGTCTCCTTAATTAAAAATCAGCCTTTTCAGGTGATTCTTCTGCTTCTCTTTTTACTCTTGAGAGTAAACTCTCAGCTTGTTGGCTCAAGACAACAATTTAGTTGCTTGTTTACCTGTATTATTTTGATTTAATGACTTTATGGTTACTATTTCACTTGCATCCACATTCATTTTTGAACCATCTACCCTGAAAGCATGTAAGTTAGCCCTGGTTAATAAGACAAGAGAAGAAGTTAGATATTTTTTTAATTTAAATTGAAAAGGGGACAGTGTAGAATAAGTGTTTCTCATGCTACAGCCAGATCTAATCTAACCAATGAAAAGTTATATAACAAATAGTTTTAAGAGTTCTTTCTATTCTCCTAGGGTAATTTTTTGTTTTAGGTGGCTTTTCTCTTTTCAAAGTTCTTCCATTTGCAGAGATTGTTACTTTTTGGTCTTCCTGGTTCATTGCAAACCTCAAAACAAATTGTTTGCTCTATGACTTCCTAATGTACCTCATGTACCCTATAGGCACATTGTCTTTTCTAGGCACTCATTTTTGTCTGCTGTGAGTACACGACACTCCAGTTTGCTTTAGTTCTAACAAAGATTAGGAGAAGATTTCTAATAGCCTCAATGTCCATAAGAAAGGAATATTTCTCTCTTGCTTTATCATCAGTTCAGTTTGTTCCTGGGGCTGTGACAATCTAAGATCTCAAAATGACAACACTAAATAATTTGTCCCTGTAGAAAGCACCCTCAAAATCCTATTTGAAAGACAAGCTCCTCCTTTTCCTAGATTGAATAGCACAGTTAATGCCAGGGGAGAGGAAAAGCTTCTTTCTTTCCTTGATAGAATATGTTCATTTTTCTTGTGCTTACACCAAAATGTTTTACTTCTCCCTCTCCTGCCCATCTATGCCCCTCCAAATTGTAAAGCATCTGTGCCTAGAGAAAATGCCTTTACTTGCCTACTTTCCCCCCTTTATTTCTAAGAGTATTAAAAGAAACAACATTTATCTGGAATTAAAAATCCCCTTTTGTACCTGGATGAAGGTTGATTTCTCAAGATAACAGATAATAAAGTTTCACCTTCTCTTCTGGAGCATTTCCTCCATCACCTATTGGCAAGTTTGTAATTTTAGTTCTTGCTATTTTTTTGTCTCATTCTTCAAACTCTGAACCTTTGTGCAGTCAATCATTCTTCTTGTCATAGAGATGATAATAAAATTTTACCTGCTCACAGTTTTGTAGCCCTGTTCAGGTTTTATTGCTAATGTGATAGATATTCAATACACTTGCTGGCCTATGGTGATCTTGAAGCGTGCAGATTTCAATGGGACACTCATGTAATCCCATTAAGTTTATTAGAATGATGGTTTGGAAATTGTAGGGTATTTATTAGGAGTATTTTAATGGGCTCTTAAAAAAAAAAAAAATCACCCAAAAAGCAAACCTTTTCCCCAGTTCTTAAGCCCAGGGGGTTGCAATAGGCATGGGTGTGTTTGAACTAGGTGCAGATGTACAGCATGGGGCCTTCAGAAGCTCCACTCCTTGTACCCCAAGTGTCATGGCTCCAACTCAGTGAGTTTTAAGGATATAAAATATTTGTGCTAGTTTTTTTTCACTGAGCAGGGACATAGCTGATGTAGAGGTTTCTTTATGGCTAAATATTCAGCAGAGCCTCCAACTGCCTNGCCTCAAACATTCTATGATTATTGGCCAATAATTAACAATACAAAATAATTTCTGTAGATGTAGTCACAAGACTTATTTCTGCTTCAATTCTCTCAAATGTGACCTGTCCACCCAGGAGAAAGCATTTAATGAATTCACCACTGACATGATTTGGCTTGGTGGGTAAGTCCTTACCTGAGGGCTCCTACCTCTGCTGGAGGCTGAGGGGGCTGCTCTGGCTGCTCACCAACAAGGGGTTCTAAGTATTTATTTCTATTATTATATATTTTCAGAATGTAAGTGTGTGGTCTGTGGCTTTTCAGATGTTGACCATCCCCAACTGGGGACACTCAGTGAGAGCAGTTACTGCTTCCCAGAAGACAGACCCTTCCCCCAGTGGTTGGTGTCTTACACAACATCCCACTGCCACCATTTCCCCCTGTCCCCAGTACCATGGGAACAAAGCACCAGTATCAACTCTTCCAGTTGTTCAACACTTGTCATTTCAGCCCCCAAAGGTGTTTTCTCATGTTTTTCCTGCTAAAAGGGCCCTTTCTGCCAGGGCCAGCTCGAAGCTGAACGCTGCAGCTACCAAGACACTCCTTGCTGGAATCATCAGCTTGGTTTTAATTAAAACTGGCTTAGTGCTGCTGAAAGCTGCTGGGATTAAAATGAAGAGTTTTGCTGAGTAATAAATGTACATGAGAAGATAGTTGTGGTTGCTCTTCTTTGAACTCTGTTCCAAACCAAGACACAAGTTGACTGTACAGCATGTTACTGGTAATTCAGAGGAGATAGTTTATCATGAGTTTATCAGCCTACAAAAATAACCAGTTTGCTTTCCATCAGAGAGATTCTGAGGGGAATTAATCGCCACCTTTCAAAAACCTGATTGGAAAAATGTAAGCTGTGCTTGAGGAGTTATTATTTTGGTTTGCTGTGGTGGCAGCTGAGCTGTAAATCAGTGCACAGAAGTGCATGCAGGCACCTGGAGACGTGGCTTATTTTCCTCTATGTGGGAAAGATACTGACTTTGTGTTCTACAGCTTGAATATATCTGTCTTCCTCTATTTACAGCATAAATATTGCAGCTAGAGGGGTTGGAAATTTGAGTAGAAAGTGTAGGCAAGGAATTTTTTATTGGCTTTTCACCAGTTTTCTGTAAGATAGAAATATTCTATGTCTGCCAGTTTATTTTAATGAGGTTTTGCTGCAATTGCAAGTGAAATCTCCCTGTGTTGCAAAAATCTGATTTGTGTATGACAGTGGAGTGTGTGAGCTGCAGGTCAAACATTCAATATTCCACCTACAGCTAGGATGCTATTGTGTTTATGGCATTATCTTTTTATTTATCTGTGTTTCAGTATGATCCCCACACTGTTTTCTGAGCTTTGGGTTTAATTTCTGATGTAAATGTAGATTTTTTTTTTTTTTGGATGACTTTTAGTTCCCATTTCAGTTTCACAGTTTTTAAAGCTAGATAATATTTCCATGTGTCAGGACTCCAAAGTTCCTATTTCTCAGTGTTACAGGATTGAAAAGTGACACAAGAACAAATGTCAAAGTTACTGAGAGTGACCTTTAACACTGCCAGGATAAAAAGATATAACAGCAGTTGCTATTATAATTTGAATTTTATTTTGAGAATGAAGTTTTAAATTAAAAAATTGGAGTGCACAGAGAAAACATAATTTGTATACGTCATATGGTGGTTGGTTGATGTTTCTATGAATGCTTATTTGAATTTTCACCTCCTACTGCTGGGAAGTTCTAAATAGGAAGCAGTTCATGATGGCACTAGCCATAAATAAGTTTAACTTCTGTTTATTGTAATCAGGAAATAACTTATTAAAATGCCAAGGCTGAATACTGGAGTGGCAGAATTTCCTTTAATCTTTGAAGGAAAGGCTCTAATACCATGAGATACATTTTAGTTTGTACTTTGCAGGTTATATAATGTTTCCTAATTTAGTTTGCTGTCGGAAGGATGTGATGGTGTGGACAGCAGTGGTACTTAAGCACATTGTGCCTCCAAGTTTTAAGGCAAGTTGAGGGTTTCCAAGGGGAAGAAGCCCAACAAGCCAAACCTCCCCCAGTTAGAATGCTGTGTATGGTTCCTTCCTCTTCAGGGATTTGTGAGTCTTTCATCAGTGGTCATTCTGCTGAGGAAGATATTGAGAGCTCCAGAGAGTTTCAGCTCTTCCAGGTGATGGGGAAGTAGCTGTTTACTGGTGACTCAGCCTCATCCTTGAATATCCTGAAATTCCCAAGAGCTGAAATAGATCCTGTGGAGGAACTCAAGGGTGCATCTCTCAGGACCATTCATGTCCATGGTAGAAAGGGTCAGCAGGGCATAAGGTCCTGCACCCTGCATATGTGTTGGTAGGGATTGCTCACATGGATCTGAATTCTTGATAGCATGATATATGGACAGTCTCTCTGTTGCAATAACTAGAACTATTTTCTTATCAAAGGCTTAAAAAAATTAATACCTAGTAGGGTTGTATAGCTGAGACCAAGTGAAACTGATGCCAGCTTTTGGTCTGACATTTTATTAAGCTTCTGTTTCTCAGGAAAAAAAAAAGACACAGAAATCTGACAATCAAAAGCCACTTCATATATTTTTTTCCTTTACTTGTATCAGTTTTTTTCAGTGTTGTAGCAAAGGCAGGAGCAGATGCTGGTTTAAAACCCTTTATAGTTTTTCCTTCTCACTGTGATGCTAAAACAGAAATACTGACTGCCTGTCACATATCAAGCAATTAAGATGCCAAATTGCCCCTGAGATGTTTGTAACAGGAGATTTTAGTACCTCGGCTGTTGTAGCAATACATAGATACTATAAACTGTGCCCTCTTACCTGCTATAAAATGAAAGGTAGAGCCCAGCATTGGAATATGTTCCAGGCCAGGTATAAACGGAGTTTTAAAGTTCAAATTTGCATATTGTTTTACATGTGGTTTTGAGGTAGGTGATGTTGAGGAGGAGACACTAGAACTTAGTGTCAGAAGCTGTTCTCTATGGAATTTTGTACCTGTTACAATGATGATTGCTGGTAAATCAGTGTTAGGTGTTCACTGAATATGTCATAGTTCTGGTTATTTCATATTTCACTGTCTGAAAATTAAAAAAAAGAAGAAAAAAAGCTGTAGAAGTGAGCTCTCATGAAAAAACTGATTTTTTTCGATGGAAAATGGAAGCAGGCAGGTGCAGCAGAGCCAGTAAGGAAGGCCAGGTCCTGAAAGTCATGTCTTAAAAAAAAATTGTGGATCAATGTTTCAGCAAGTAAAGCCCAAGCTGGGGTTTTGGTCACTGTCTACTGGAGGCATGTGCCATGTTTGGGGAGCCAGGGTGTTCCTTCAAACATTCAGCTACTCTATATAGGAAGACTGCACTTCCTTTGTTCCCCACTCCCCATCCTCATGTTTCTAGAGCCCACTGGGTATCAAATGCAATGAGTGAGGGTTCAAAACAAACAAGAGGGTTTTCCTCTGACTGTTGAGCTGTGGAATCCTTTGTAAAAGGGTTCTGTGGGTGCAGAAAGTTTGAGAGTTGCAAGGTTGTGGAAGGAACAAGTGTGCTGTTGAAGTGAATGATCATAGTAAGGAAATAAGTAGAAATGTGCTGCTTAGAAAATAGGAAATTCAGTGTTTATTCAAAAAGGAAACAAATCTATATTTAGCTTTGTGTTGATTAAATACAAACGTAGCCTGTGGCACGACTAAAAATATATGGTCACCTAGGCAAAAGTTGTCATAATATACTCTAACACGTAAANAGTGAGTCTCAGCTTTATCTTTAACAGATGAGTACATTTAAAGGGCTGGATATGAACTCCTGAGATTTCTTTGCTGCTTTTCACCTGAGCTGCTCTGTGATGACCAATTCCTCTATGTTTCTGTCTGAATTTATGGAAGGGAATGAAGCAAGAAACAATCGCCCTGCAAATG
>VYZX01021118.1:0-10550 GCA_013401335.1 Brachypteracias leptosomus | reverse complement strand
GAGTGAAGACTCTGCGGCCAGGCTCTGTGATAATGGTGCAGAGATGGGAACTCAGTGATACTTCTAAAACTGATAAACTGTACTTTTGCTACCCTGAGCCAACAGTCTGCCATCTTTTGATGAACTTCTGTCCTTTGTGCGAACTTTGCTCATTATAATGTCATCATAATACCAAAACACACCTCCATCCCAAAAGCTACCCATCCCCAAGGTGAGACCACTCCTTAGTGAGCATGCACTCTGAATTTTAGGTAATTTATACCTTTAAACTGAAGCAAGAAAATTTTACTCCAATCCTAACAGAAGTATATATGACTAGAGTCGCTCAAGCTCCACCTTGAAGGTAAAAATACAGTATAAAAGTAGCCTAAGAAAGGGGGGACGCCAGGGAAGACACCATCATGGACAAGTCAGGGAGGACCCTACTGCAGACCTCTGACTCCTGGGATCAGTCGACGGGCTGGACCTTTCTTCCCTCCAATAGGGATGCCTTTGGGTAAGATTTGAACCCCCTCAGGAGCTCTTTCAGAACTTAGAAATCTCTATAGAGTTGCTTTTAACTTAGCATTTTGGTAATTTACAATTTTGACATTTGTGTACACACACTTTGCAGACAGTGTATTCATCACCGACAATCCACAAAGAACCTGTACTCTGTTGCTTTAAATAAATTACACTATTCGCATACCCAGCCACACCGTTTCTCACTGGATGCCGTGTAAGTCCATAGATAGTGGCTGGGCGGGAGTACAACACACTATTGAGTGAATCCGAGATACCGGACTCATAGTGTCAAATTGGGTATTAATCAGGATTTAAACCTAGCCGCTCCCAGCCCCTCTGATATCTGAGGATAACCTGGAAAGCAAGGGGGCTTATCTCCTGCCAAATTGCTTTACTGATCTTAACGCAACAGGAATAAGGGGTAGAATGTCCTGGTTTGAATTAGAAGCAAACCAGTTCTGTTCAGAGATTTTACTTTCCATCTAAGTCTCTGCTAACTAACTGCACTTTCTGAAGCTAGCAGCAGGTTTTTGCAGACAGTGTCTGCTTCTAGGAGTGATGTTTGATGTTTAGAGTTACTACCAAGGATTGATGTGCAGACCAAGGTCACTGATAGATCTTGTGTACCACATCGGGGGGTGCAGAAAGTGAAAGGCTACACCTGTGGGGAGGAGCAGCCAGGATAGGTGACCCTAAACTGACCAACAAGGTATTCCATCCCATATACGTCATATTCAGTATAAAGCTGAGGGAGGGTCTTGACCCTTAGGCTCCTCTCCCTTCTCTTTCCTTCAGGATCCTTGGGCCTCCATTTTGCCTTCAGTGGACCCATCTTTCCCTTCAGCCTTGGCTTCTCAGTCCTGCCTTCGGTTCTTGTCTGCTGATGAGCCCAGCCTGGGACTTTGGCAGTGCCTGCTCCACAGCCTCAGTGGTGATGGTGATGCAATTGTTGTCAGGGGGAGGTTGGGTTTGATACTCGTTTTGTATATATTCCCTTTTATTATCATTATTTCATTAAAGCTGTTTTAGTTTTCTTCTCTAATACAGAAGCCTCTCTCTCTCATTCCCTTCCTCTCCCGTTTGGGAGGGAAAGGGGCCATAAGTCTCTCTCCCTTATGCTTTTTTCTCTTCCTCTAATTGGGGTGGGGGAATGAGAGGTTAACAGAGAGCATCTGTTTGTAGGTGGATTGGATCTAAACCTCGACAGCCACTCAGTGGATCACTCCCTTGCCGTGAACAATCACGCTTTATGTTGACAAATAAAAAATGCATCCTTTTCCTTAGTTGCCTGAAGGTGAATGAAAAAGTTATGAATAGAAGTATTATAACCATTTTTTTTTCCTTAAATTGAATCATTAATCACCTTCAGCTTCTATTCCAGCAGAACAGACATGGCCATTTGTCACTGAGAACAAAACTGCAAAGACTTTTTACATGGAGTAGAATATCCTACCTGGAACAACTTCAAAAAGGAACTTCCCTGGACTTTCTTCATTGTAGGGATGTTCAATTACTCTGTTGCCAGGCAGAAAGATGGTACCCTAAAGAAAACAATAACAACAAACATAGGATTAAAACTGCTACCATGCTTCTGACAGACTAAAGTTTCTTTTTGGACTGGGGTATACATGAATTTGTGGTGTTGTGCCTGGGTAGCTGACTTGCAAAGTGAGGTTGAGGAAGGATTATCCCAAAAGCCAACATCATAGATCCCCTTAATTGACAGAGGTATTCAATAATGGCTTTAGGTTTTCCTGATCTAGTGAGGTTTTGATACTATGCAGATTTTAGCACTAATCACACATACTAATTCCACTGTTCTGCAAGGAAAATACAAGACTGAAAGAAAGGGTTAGTTTGAGCCCATGTGTGAAAAGCTATGAAGTTGTACATGTCAGGAGGATGAACTTACCAGTTAGGCTGTCTGGCTAAAGCCAAAGGATGTGTGGACAGAAGAGTAACCTCAATTTACAGGGTGCGTACCAGGTTCCTGCTCTGTGCCATTTCCCCATATCATCCCTGAGAAACAGTACAGAGAAAACATCTCACTTCTATCCCCTGGCAGTACCAGCAGACCGGCATGCTGCAAAGCTACAGCAGGCACAGCTGGGAGTCCTATTCAAAGATGCATCTGCTACAGACAGATAATGTTGGATGATCTCTGTGATGGGCACTGAATGCCTTTATCACAACTTTACCACCTTGAGAAAGTAGATGGGGAATTTTAATTGTGCATATTTGGTAACACTGGTTACCAAAAAACAGTGCTTCCAACAGTGAAGAAACTTCCCACCCTCCCTTGCCTTGCTACCACATGGGAGAGATAAATGGTCCCTTTCCTCTGAGAGCTCTTTTTCCTTTTCAGATACTACAACTCCTCCCGTACCATTTCCTCCTCAGCAGGCAGTTCTTAATGAAATGATGCTGGGATGGCTGTCCAGGGGTAAATTTTCAAGATGACATCCTTCAAATTTTATTAGGTATAAGCACTCTGTCACTGTTAATGAGAGAGAATATTTACTTACCAGTATTCTCCAATTACTGCAAAACAGAGCCTCTATCTCCAAAGTAAACAACTTAAATAATATGCACAGCTTAAACATAGAATATCTTGAGTTGGAAGGGCCCCATAAGGACTGAGTCCAACATGGAGCACCATATTCCATAGAAGTTTCACCAAATACTGTTTCTAAGCATCTGTCAGACACCTTTTCTAAACACCAGTAAAGATACCCCTGTACAGGAAAAACATCAATTCTAATATCCAGTATTCATGGCTATGGCCTGCAACCTCGATTACAAGCAGAGGTATTTACAATTATTGGGAAGGCAAGAATGCTACAGTCTTCCTGCAAAGGAGACCTCCCAGATCAACAGGAAAAAGTCATCTGAAGTAGCTAGTAACAAATGTTTCACCAAATCGGTATTTGTACCAGCTGACTGAGCTGTACGCTGACTTGTCATTGTGTTGCTGTCTGCCAGCAGGTACAGTGTGGCATGGGAAGCCAAAGACAGGGTGCACAGATCATATGAAATCGCCACCATTAAACACTAGGATACTTTTTACTGAAAAGGGATGAAAAAGAACAATATTCTGCTGGGGTGGTATTAGTACAAACAGTAGCGGTTATGGATACCTTTCATCACCCACTGCACATACAGATACATTATAAGAATTAAGTGCCTTGATCCAATAACTACTAGAAGCTATTTTCTTTCATTCCTGCTACAAGCAGCAACTGTTAATAGTTGTCACACTCCAAAGCCTTCTGTGAAATACTTTATTAGGCAAGAATAGTATCATAAACAAAAAAGATTAGATGAACAGGAAAAGATAAGCCAGAAAATAGCTCAACTTCTCATGTAACAGCTGAAGAAAAAACAGCATATATAAGGAATACATTTTTCTAAAAATTGTGGGAGACCAGAAATAAGAATTTCTAAAAACCATTTTTAACTACTTATATTTTATGTAATACATCATTAAGACTAGTATAATTTTCTTGTACCCTTTACCTTTCAGCTTGAGCTGCTTTTACCTAAAAAAAAGCTCCACCCAGCACACAGGATGAGCAGATCAGAGTCTTCATGCTGTAGTAAATTTCTCTGGCTCAGAAGCTTGTGTCACTGAATGCATGCAACATATTCAAGCTAATTATACATCTTCCTATTCAATTAAACAAAAATACAAAATTAGGAAGCCTACAGCACTGTAAACTAAAATCAATTCACAAGACAGTAAATGAAAACTGCATTCAACTTTGCTGTCAACTCATTAGCAACAGACGTGCTTCAGTCTCATTACAATGTGATGCTTTCTGATTCTTTGATGTAAAACCCTTTTAGTAATTACTTTAGCAAGCTGTCTTAATGACAGATTTTTGAGAATATAAGAACAAACCGGTTATAATGTTTATGACCTTAGCACCTTAATTTCATAGATGAAACTTATTTCATCTACTAAAATGTGAAGCCTAAAGTCACACATGACAGTTAAGTTAACATGAAGGGTATCCAGGCAGCAACACTATACAGAATATTGCTGTGGTTTAAAAAGAAAACATGTCCTCAAATGGTAATTTTATTTTTTTTTACAGAACTATTATTGGAAACATCAATGCATGTGAAATACTCAAATATATATGTGGGGTTTTTTAAATAAGAAAATAGCTTTGTTTGTGCAACATGCACCTGGATGTCTCAGACTAGTGCGGAAAGTCTAAGAGAATGATTGTGGCTCTTTCACTTCCCGTTCTGCCTCCTTTCACACCCATCTGTCTGCCTTCACCATACAGCAACACTTCCCCTTCAGTAAGTTTTGTAGCTATCTACATGACCTTACCAAGGCTATCTGGAGTGTCCCTTTGCTTAGTTTCTCAGCAGCTGGCAGTGTGTTTCACATGAGCACATTGACGCCCAGGGAATGCATCTGTACTGTAACAAAACCACTGCAGCCCCTCACATGGCACAGCCCTGGCTGCCAGATATTTGATAAAAGTTAGGGGGTGGACTCCAGTCCCCATGTCACTGTTGGTCCCCTTGCTCAGTTGTCTTTCTGGGTCTTTAAGGTACAACATCTGGCCCATCTTATAGCTTGGATAATCCAAAGAGCACAGACTATCAGAGAGTTGCAAAAGTTCTACAAGTTAAAGATCCGTTTTTCCCCTTGAGTGTCTAGTTCCAGGGTGAAAATAAGAGAAAAACACTATATAGCCTTAGACACCTAATAAGATAGTAATTTACATATAAAAGATGAAGGTAATTTCCAGAGGAAATACATGTTTTGAACTGAATATCAATGCATGTACATGTTCCATAATTAGAAAACTTCACTTTGCTTCATATCAAACTCTACCAATCAATGAAAACTTTTAAAAAGTACCTCAATCCAAGACTACAGATTTGACCAGATTAACAATCTCTTTCAAAAAAGAAAGAATAAAACACAGTGCCAGCAGGGAACAAGACATGAAGTCTACAGAAATATAGAAAAAAGAGGAGTGGGAGAAAAATGTGGTCCTGACCTGAGACCCTCCTCTATCTCATTGCCATTCTGTTAGCGGGCTGTGCCTTCATCAGGTGAACAGTGATTTGCAGTGCTTCTGCTGTGGTAAACCCAGGTCGTTTTCCAATTTCCAACACTACTTGCCCTTACCAGGGCAGTTCTGTTTCTCTAGCTGAATGCTGAGGGTTCACAAGATTCAGAAGTCTATGTTGCTCAAGAAGCATCAGCCTTTCCCCTAACCACATGTCAAGCCCACTTTCAAAGGACCTTCTCACACACATGGCTTTTACTACAGTAAAATGTTGCTTCAAACCAAAGATCACCCAAATAGCAGAAAAACATTTTTGTTAAAATTAAAAATCTGCCTGTAGGAAGCCTTTAACTGAAGAAAAATTATTACTCAGATAAAGTGCCTAATAAAATACTGCAGTGCCGCAAGAGTGACATAAATCTGATTTGGATTAGAGTCACAGCATTATGGTCTTTCTCAGAGAGATGTTTTATCCAACACTAGTCCCCTGCAAAACTTTCAGCACCATTCAGCAGATGAACTTCGTGCAGAAGCATGGAAGAGGAGACAGGAAAGCCACCAGACAAGTACTTCATGACAACCAGCTGACAGATGGTATTCCTGGTTTGCACACTCTGTATAACACTAACAGTGAAGCAAGCCTATGCCTCTTTCTTTTCCACTCCTCTTCCCTAGGTACACTTTCCTAGCCTTGTCTGAATTTCATTTTCTGAAGCAGACTTATCACCTGTGTTCAAGAGATACCAGGTCTTCCCCAAGAAAGGTTATGATACAAGGAATTCCCATGCCTTTCAGATGCCAGCTGGAAACTACAAAGACAAATACAGGATTTTCAATACCTCTGGATGGATTTTACTCAGAAAGCATGAGGACACAAGAGGAAATTAACTTGCCAAAATAATGTCATCAATATTTATTCTAATAAGCCCCAAGGCTTAACTGGTCTATTTGCTTGCTTGTAGTTTGTCCTGCCCTCCCCTTAAATAAGTTAATTCAGAAGTTCACAGTATCAGTAGTTGTATCAGATATTCTTCTTGCCCTTCCAACTTCAATGACTTATCAAAGATCACTTAATTCTATTTCATCTTTCAAAATAAGTGTTGCATTTGCATATCTGGTTTTCTCGTTTCATGAGAAACTGGTCCCAGGAATATTTTTCTGGTACATTTCAATAGTTTCAGTTAAGTTAAGAGGACCTTCACACAGTTTCTTCCTCTTTGTCTGTTGATAGACATTAGTTAACCAGTTAACCATGACAACACAGATGTGGCTGCAATGATTTCACAGCAAAGTTTTCCAGGGTTTTATCCTTACCAGAGTGCAGTCTCTGAACAAATGCAGCCCAGCTATTTGTGTCTCTGCAAGAAGGCTCCCAAATCTGCTGGACTGTGTCCCTCAGAAGAAAAAACAGTTTTCAGAAATAGTTCTAAGAAGGTCTGCAGCATGCAATCAACTGTTATTCCCCATGCCAAGCAGACCCCATCCCTGGGCAGTGCCAGACTAAAAATCTCCACAGCTCTTAGAAAAGGTCTGCTCAGAAAAGGGGTAAAGAAGAATCAGCTCTCAAAGAAGCTGGAAGGTCATGAAGCCAGGAAAGAGGCAGTTGATGGGGAGGATAAAGAGGTAGAAAGGATCTTTGGGTTCATATGTCTTACATGACTCACAGCCATGTACAATGCATGTTGCTGCAGTGCTGGTTTCTCCTGTCGCTATTGCTGTTTCTGGAAAATCTTAAGTGTCATACTTAAGAACAACTGTTCCCTTCAACTTGGATGGAATCTTAGAACTGAAAAATACTATATTTAGTGCATAATACTCTCAATGTCACTAGTATTTACAAGATTGAAGCCTGAAAGGCATTCACTGTATTTCATAGTAGAGTTCATTAATCAACACAGATTAAATAATATACCTGATACATATGCGCATATATAAATACATGCATATTTCTACATGTACATACAGATATGAACATGTACCATGAATTCATAAACAAGTGATGCACAACAAAGAAGGATGAAATAAACACATAAGCTGTTATCAGTTAACATTAAATCCTCATTCCTTCCATAATTAGTGGTATTGCCTTTAAACTATCACAAAAATAGATTACTTGAAGTCCAAACAAACCCTTTGTGCTGTCAGGAACCCACAGATATGAGATAAGGAGGAAAGTTCATAGCACAGGCAGAAACCCATTTATACTGAGGTCAATAGTAAAACCTGCGCTGTGCTCACTAAAAGCACAGTTTGACTGCAGTAACATCTTAAAAATCCAACTTATTTCCACCATTACAATGTATTTCTAATACCCCTGTAAAATCACTTGCTGCAAAAGGGCACAGCAACTCTGAAAGCCAGCCCTTTCATTTAACTACCCACACAGAGATATCTGCATGTCAAACTGAGACCTGGGTGAGTTCACCAGCTGGCTCCAAACCCTGCTGTGACAGAGGCAGAGGACTGCCTAGGCTGGCTCTAGCTTGGCAAAACCCTGCAGATCCAAAATGCACTTGACCCCGCAGCACACTATGACCCAGAATTGTTCACAGCATGCTTGCTGATGTGGTTTGGCTTGCTTTGTCCAGTGCAGTGCCTCTGGCTTGCTTCAACCCATGCATAGCTCTGGTGTTTGCATATCATGAAAGCAAACTTACTTTTAGATCCTTAGTCTGCAAAAAAAAAGCATCCTCTGCCAGAGGCCAGCTCTTTGTTTCAAATTCACTACCCTCTCTGTCCAATTAAATAACCATGGTCGATTTCAAAACATTTCAGTCATTTCTCTTGCTGTCCTACAGTTATAATCTACCAAGTAATTTGGTGTGATTACTTAGCAACAAATCTATAAACAGGTAATTACCATGAGCAGACCTAAAAGGTTGTAACTGTGACTCAAGCTGTGTACATGCTCTGACTACTAATCTGCAGCAATATATTGAAGCTACATAATTGCTGTTCTTCAATTAAAACATGAGTATTGTCTAGAGATCTCTTATACCTCAAGCACATTAGGGGTTTTAAACAATACATAAAGAAAACAAGTGTTACTAATTTTACTGAATTGACACTCATATATACATAGTGTCACATTTTCTAGCACATATTACAATAGCGGGACAACAATTAAAAAGTGAATATAAGCTGTAATTATAAAAGAATGAAGATACCAGATGTTTGTGGTTTTTTAATTATAAAAGAATAAGATTTTTTTTTACTTTTATTATAAGAGTGGATTTTTATGTCACTTAAGCAGCCAAAGCTCTGGATGAAGTACAATTATCATAGGAGGTGATACCGTCTTTATCTTGCAGTTACTGCAGCCATTTACAGTTTTGCAGAACACAACACAGGGACAAGTGCTATCATATTTGAGGCCCCGGAGGGGAGGGGATGGGGAGCACTATTCAGATATTAGGGTTATGTAACATGCCAGACATGAAGACAGAAGAGGACAGAGAAACTACAAAAGAAATAGGATTGGTTAGATAAAATTCAGTCAATACATTTTTCTGGCATAAATTCCACTACATTTGACTTTTTCTCATCCTACTGTGTTTAACACCTTATTCTAGAGTGTTTCTGTTGAAGAACAAGAATTGTCATTTAGTTCTCAGAAATTCCACAAACAGAAGTTTAAAGGAGATTTTTCCTTTACCTAAGGAGAGCTTCAAACCTACCTCAGAGCTTAATTTTCCAAACAAAAAGTAAATTCATCTCTGTGGTGCTGAATACCACATGTACTGTTAGCTTGGCAATGAGCACCAAAACATTTCTTCTGACATGAGAGACAGAGTTGGCAATTTTACTAGGATGTGATTTTTCTATCTTTCTCTCCTGCCACACATTTCACCTAATGGTTGAGTGCCTCTCTCTGTTTGAAACTTTTTTCCTCAAGAATGAAACAGTCTTGCCTAGATCAGCCATTAGAAAAAAACTCCCTTTTTTGCTCCACAAGAAAAAGAAAGCTCATACAAAGTTAAGCTAGAACACCACAAAAACCAGTTTGTCTTAAAACCAGAGGCTAGATACAGGCATATTGCATGGCTACCATTTTCATTTCTCTAGTAAGGGGCAAGAGAGAAGAGTGACCATTTCTTGACTATATCTGAGACAACGCCTGAAATAATTGAAAGATTTTTCTCTTTCTGAATCTGCATCCCAGCACCAACCTCTACCTTAGAGTTGAAAGTAAAACTTAACACACTCTCTTCCCACCTCTTAATTCTGCCTGCTATTTTAAAGAGTTTCAGACAGACCTTGCAGTTTTGCTTTCTAAAGCAGATTTTATGTGGTATCTAGAAAAGCTTTAGCACTTCTGTTTTATCCACCCTGTCATGGCTTCTCCCTAATGAATGAGCTTATACGATTATATGTCATCAGCTTCTGTGAGAAAGAAACACTGCTACTCCTGCTGACATTTTGCTTTTCTTTACCATGTTTGTCACAAAAGGGTATAAGGAACTAGGGAGATAGTTATAGGCAATAAGCCAATTCATGAGTAACACTCTTGAGAGCGACCTCAGGCATGAAGGAATAGTGTGCATCTGCTCCCACAGAAGCGCTTCCAGAAGGAGTGATTAGGACTCTGAAGAAGGGAGATTGATATCATAGGACTGAGCTCATTTAAGAGAATAGGACAGGTCACAGGGTCTAGTGGCCAAAAGAAGTTTCAGGAGCTCTAGATCATAAAGTGTGCCTTCCTGAAGAACCCATTCCGCAGTTGCTGTGTTGCTTGCAGGAAGGACCCCTTAGTATTTTCTGAGGGCAAAGAAAAAGGAGACATATATAAATAAATACAGAGATTGCATTGTCTTTAAGGCCTCCAACTACTCTATGCCACTGATTACAACCCTCTCAGCTCTGTCATTCAGCCAGTTTTCAATCCACCTCACTGTCCGCTCATCTAACCCACATAGCTTAGCTATGAGGATGTCACGAGAGACAGTGTCAAAAGATTTGCTGAAGTTGATGTAGACAATGTCCACCCCTCTCCCCTCATCTACCCAGCTG
>VYZX01021106.1:20688-44442 GCA_013401335.1 Brachypteracias leptosomus | reverse complement strand
TCAAAGACAGATGGAGTTCTGCAATGCCAAGATTGAAACTATAACCCAAAAGCTTAAAAGACTTTGATTAATGTTCCAAGTTGCACCTGAACGCAGATTAGAAAATCATGCATAAATGCAACGCGCTGTCAGTAATAGGTGAAAACTCAAGACTAGATTCTGAGTGGTTTGAATGGAGCTATAAACACGTTATTATAACCCAGCAGCATATATGCAAAGTACATCTGACAGTGCAACTGTCAGCAAAAAAAGGAATAAAATAGCACTTTAGGCCACAAACTGCCTGGAAGAATCCAGAACTAATCAGCCATCCAAGACTGCAAATTTCTCTAAAAAACTGATCAAACTCTCTTACTCAAGGGACTAACAACTTTCTACATTTTCTGCCATGTGCATCAAATTTTGTACCAGTGCTACTGCCTGTGGCACGCCACAAGACCCACAGAAGACTAACAGAGGCAAGGTGAGCTACACTTGACATGTGCTGGCACCCCAAGCAGGGAGAGATTGCTTTCTGTGTGGTCATTAGTTTAGTTACGCTGGGCTTAGAAGAAAGCAGCAGTGGGTGCTGAAGCTTTAAAGTTCTGTTAGCAATACCAAAAAAATGAGACACATTGCTAAAACATAATTAAGTGTAGATGAGAGAAAAGCTGTTTAAACTTTCAGTATTACTAAGTTCTATATAGAAATATAAACTTCTATTACATAGTTATTTCATTACAGCACATGTACAATATAACATTGTATATAAGATATAATGTATGTACTACAATTATTATATTATTATTCAACATTATTAGAAAATGCAAAAAGACATCTACAGGAAAAGTAAAAAGCCATCAGACTCTGCTGTGAAACATGCACCATCCCTCTATCTGCATCAATGCTTAATTGACTGGTTTTGAGTCGGCTGAACAATTCACAGTGCTTTTTAAAGAAGCTGACAGTACTTACATAGTCAGTGACTAAGGAACAAGATCATGTTGACACAAAAAGCCAGCATTATTCTGCACAGCACTGCACTATGCTGTGTAAACGCACTGCTTGCCCCTATTTAGCTGGAAACTCTCTCTGTATCACCATGTAACGTCCATGTAGATCTGTCTTTAAGGACCCTGAGCCTGTCCCACCTTATTTCTTCTTTAGAAATTCAGCATTACAGTGCACTATCTCTCTCTCCCACTATTTCCTAACCCTAAAGGTGCTTCAGTGGCTGACATTAAATATTCACAGCTATGCTTCTCGCTGTCTTCTGGAGAACCCCATCAGTGTTTCCATCTCCACTGGCCACCAGCCCAGTACCTCACTTACTCCAACAACCCACTGAGGCCAACAAACTGCAGCCCGAGTAAGCTAAAGTACCTAAGGTCTTCTATTCCCACTTCTCCAGGAAGGGATCAAGAAACCAAGCTTAAGTAGCCAAGCAGTAGTCTAGATACGAACACCATCTCTCCCTCCTGCTGAAGGAAGGCTGCTTTCCAAACACTTCTCAAATATTTAATGAGAAAAGAAGACAAGCAGAGGGCATCCATGCATGAATATATGTACTTCATATACAATAATCACTGCATAAAATACCGAAACACTCATTGTGATCCAGTTTCTATTTAATACATCTCTGAAGTCAATGTCTCAACTGTTAGGGTGGAGAGTAATATGTATTCTCTCCCTTTCCCCTCAACCCAAGAGTTACTAATCCAAAATACCTAACAGTGGGTCTGCTCTCCCTGATGGCTATAAAATAATCATTATCTGTATCTACCCAGAAAGTATTAGCATGCTGGAAGTTCATATTAGCTAAGTCCCCTTAATTAGCAGTACTAATTCGTATTTCTTTTAATACCACACATCGATAATCTGCAATATCTAAGAGGGTGCAATGAACTGTGCATGACAGAAAAAGGAGCTGAAGGAAGATTAGCAGGAACTCTAATATCTTAAGGCTCAGATCAAAATGCTAGGTCTGCAGATCTTGAACACAAACATATTTTAAGGATTGCAAAAGGAAGCAGCACATAAAAGATTGCAGACTGAACCCTGGGCTACTACCACATTGCAGTTTCGAATCCATGCCTAATGAAAGTATAACAGAGGAGTATATAATATTTGGAATATACAGAATAATACTACTTTTTTTTCAGTCTAAGAAGTAATTTTACATAAAGTATAAAATTCAGCATGGATATACTTCAACAACAGAAATCAGGTTAGGTGTCTCAGAAGCACTGTTTCACAACAAGTACTTCTCTAGCCTTCTATCTAAAAAGAGTCAAGCACTAATGATGAAAAATATCAGCCAACCTACTACAATTATCTTGTGGTTTTATGCATGAAACAGATCTGCTAGTATTTCTTTGTAATGATGCCAAACAGATCAATTTCTAGCAGATAAGACCTACCTTTGATAGACTCTGTAATGGCTTTGACAATAGCCAAGGATTCAACTCACTTCAAGAATACCAATCTTTTGTCCTATTTACAATATATAAAGCTATATTGTATGTATTTAATATTTATAATATCTTACCAGGTACTCTCTGAATCACTGAAATTGCCATTAATAAAAGGAAGCAAAAAGACTTCTGTGATAATTTTGCACTGTTAAAACTCAGCATGTAACTCCTAGAAATGCTTTGACCCAAACATAGCAGAGAAAAGGCAAGTGCTTCATGTTCCCTCTGTCCTCTTCCTTTCTCTTTACAGTAACTGTGAAGAGAAGCTGATGAGCAGGACTTCTCTTTCCTATGCCTCTCAAATTGGAGTTTTACATGGAAGAATTTTAAACAGATGAGATATTCTTCTGCACAGGAAGGACATATCCTTTCTCTTCATGAAATGTTTTGAAGTCCACAAATTATTTTCAAAAGTCTCCTGATTTAAATTTGGGAACAAGATCCATGCTCCCTAGACCCATAAGTCACTATGGTATTATCAACATTTATATAAAATAATGAGGTAGATGTGTAAAAACACTTATCAGGACAAACCTTGTAAATGCATTTGTTCGGTTTTGCTTTTTCAAGCATAGTTTGAACATACATTTATATAAAATTCTGTAAAGTAAATGCCACTGCCCACACTTCTTGCATTGAAGAGTCAAGAAGAACCAACCAACATCTGCTGCAATGAAAGATGCACTCTTGGAAGATGCTCTGACATTACAGCAATGGGAGTGAACATGGAACACATCACAATGACTGCTACACACCACAACACGGCAAAATAGCCCTATAAAACATCTACAAGTTTTTTATTTGCCTTAAAAGAAAAACCTAGTCACTACAGATGAGCCTATAACCATGTAGCCTCCAGAAGAAAAGCCATCCCTGTTCCAGCAAAACCAGGTCATAGAGTCCATCCTTACGTATTGATTTCACACAGCCTTTTAGCTTCTAACAGTCCATTTAACAATAAAAAGGAGAGATCAATAAAAGTCACACACAATTTAAAGTAAAACTACTATGCTTTAATGAGTGTTATTTCATGGACATACTATCTAGTTTGGAAGAACAATAGTCTATCAGACTAAGCCCAAGACTTGTCAGCTGGAATGCTAAAGGCTACTCTGACTTTTCAAAATCAACTTACCACATCCCACAGTTTTTTACTTCCTTTGTTCCAAAACAGAAGGCAGATCACCCAGCTCACACACTTCATAAAACACGATGACCCATGAATTGTGAGGATGCTTGCTAGGCTATAAAAGGCTACCACCACTAGGAGGAGCTGAAGAGTTTTGCACCTTCAAATCTACCTACTCCTGGATTGCAGTGGAGCACCATCACCTTCCACCAAGCAGTGGAGTAGAGATGCACATGCATGCTCAACTAATAGAGCAAGATTATCAAGTCCACACAATTCATGCCACTTGCAACCTGTTCTTTCTGTCATGTGAGAACATGCAGACAGAAAAAGACATCCATTATCAGTACCGGAATCTGAAGCTAACTCAGGAAGCTGAAGCAAAGCCAAAAGCAGCAGAACACACCAGCTGAAGCTGATGTAAAAGGCAAGGAAGAAGTTCTGCAAAAAGCCAAGGGCAGCTGACAACATGAACCTCTGGTGCACACACCACCCTGTGTCAAAGAAACATGTACAGTTCAACAACCTTTAACTCACAGCAGGAGAGCACACCCCAATGGGAGACTCAGATATGGAAGAAGACAGTATTTTTCTATTGGACACTTTCAGCTGTCCTGCTCATTTTTCCACAAAATATGCTTCATATCTACAGGTCATTAAATTTAATTAAAGAGAGATAGATGATAATGCTTGTTGTTAAAAAAAAAAAGAAAATTAAATTCTTCTAGAAAAATACTTTTCCAAATTGGTCTCTACCTGAAGATCTGGACAGAGCTTTTATTTGCTAATAGGCATTTTCTTTAAAATAAGCTGTATGTGTTATTTTCTGTTTTGAAATTATTTCTGATTTCACCTTTTGGTATTTTGATTTTCACTTTATTAAATGTAGATAATCTGTCATGAAAATGTTATCTATCAAAAACCACTCATACACATATGCATTATACCCATATGAATATGGGCCCTCAAGAATGCTACTTACACAATTTCTTGATTGTGAGGTGTCAGTCATCTAACCATGCATAAAAAAAGAAGAAAAAAAAAAGAAAGAAAAACACAGAAACCATCCTGCAGCCCCATCTAGTGCATAAGTGAGAATATTTCATCGCTGACAAGTGTAAAGCCAGTATTATTTTAGGTCAAGCAAAACATGGCCCATGAGGTTTGGTATACATCCAGAGATGGTATAGCAAGCCACATTACCATATTTTCTATTTAAAGTCTGATAAAGACACCTGCATGGTCATTTGCATGAAATTTTAGAGCTTTAGGGTCAGATAATGGTCCATTATCCATTTAAATAGTTTAAAGCATGCACATCTCATGGTTCCTTAAGATTGTTTTATCTTCTTTTTAACATAATATAACCCCTACAAAAAGACTGTTCCTTTCAAAGAGAGAGTGAAGCAAAGTTAATTACCTCAAAAGTGAAACAAGCAGAGCACAACTTTTAAGGACCTGGCTGATAGCAAAGTAGCAGATGCTGGTGGAGAGCAGAACTGACCTCTTCGTCTCACACCAAAGATCAGTCTGTTCCAAAGCTCATACAGATCAGGAAATGGTTCAGAAAATCAAAAGCTGATTTGTCTTCACAAGGTGCTTTAGAAATTGCCTTTTCTTTGCAAGACAGACAGAATCGCTCACAGAACAGCAAGTGAAGCATGAGAAATTTTGTTTCCTCGCACTCCTGGTAAGCTGGTCCCAAAAGCTGACTGTAGCAGGGTAAATTCAGACCAAGACAAGGATTAGGGCAGTCAAAGACATCTGATCCAGTGAGTCTGGGCTGCAGCATGCCCAGCATGGCCATCTCTCCTGTGGGCAAGCAGCAACAAGCTAGCATAGCTTTGCCCCCTGTGCAAGCTCTGGCCATGTTTGGGTTTGGTCACAAAAAAATTAGGAAGCTGAGGTGACAAATTAGTGTGTAAGCAGAAAAGATGCAAGAGAACTGAAAGCCAGCGTGGACTTATTGTTAATTCATAGTTCAGATATACTTGGAAGATTCCCAAATGCTACAGATTCAGACAACTATAAGAAAATTTGGAAATTCCACTCAGAGGGAATGTCCCTGGCTCTCAAAGAATATTATTTATTTCATCAAAAAGAGATGGGACAGATGGAAAGGAACTGGTGTTCTGTGTTGTATAGCTCAAAATCCTCCTTTCTGAGGGAAAGCCATAAGATCTGACAATTTTGTTCACTTTTCTTCCCTCTAAAAGCCACTGCCAAACAACAAGTTAATGGGATTTATAATACACTAAAAGTATCACCATGTATTAAAGAGCTGTAGTGATGACTATTTCCAGACAAGGTACTTATTTTCAACCATTAACTTATTTTCTAATGCTCAGGAAAACGTCAGGAAGAGAATCTTCAGGCTGCAAGCCTGAAGCCTGAAAAAGTTTAGGTGATGGTAATAGATTTCTGTTGCCTGAAGTCCAGTAAAATCCATCAACTGTCTTTTAGTTATCCAAGTAGAGGAAAGAATTTTCAGCCTCAACGAAAAAGTTCAATCTACTCAAACTAAGTAAATCACAAAATGTATACAGAAAAAAAGAATAAAGTATTTGTTTGAAAATTATCAACTACACACACTAAATACAAAATTTCTCCTTCATTCTTAGATTGAAACTTACATGCAGGTGTGAGACTCTGCTCTGGGTAATCCCAGCAGAACTTTTCATTTTTATTTACAGACACCAGTTGGTAGATATCAAAGTTAAGCACCTAAGATATTTTAAGTCCCTTACAAACCTGGTATCTAAAATTAAAAAATGTAAGTGGGATGCCTTCAAGCTGCCTTTTCAGGGTCTCATTTGGACATCCCACTGCTATTTGAATTTGCTGTTCTTCTCTACCGTTTTTTTCCTTCACCTTCTATTCACTCTTGTTCTCAATCACAGCAATGCAGAGAGGTATGCCACGCCACTCAGAATTTAATTTCCATGCACAGTATTTCTGGCAGCATCTTCTTGCTCCTTTCTGGAAAGTATTTTATGATTTCACCGAAAGAACAAATCTTTAGCTTGGCTTCAGTATATATACAACTCCAGTGATTTCTCGAACACCTATACATTTTCCACTTCAATTTTCCCTCATCCTTTAAGGAGGTATGATTTCATGTATTCAGAAAATGAAATTCAGAAAATCCACTTCAGAATACTATGACTGCGAAAATGCAAAGCCTGGTTATTACTTAAAAACTGCTTTTCCCTCTTCTAAGAAGATTGGTGGACAAAATTCCTGTTGACATGGGAATATTAACAAGGCTGAAATTCAGTGTATATCTGCTGTACACAGTGTAATGTTTTAGAGAGATACCTATGCTACCTCTGAACAACCTACAGGTTATATTGCATTGTTTGCCCTAAAAGTCTTCACTAATTGCTGTTTTTATTATTAATTAAATAGCATAACTATTAATAGTGAGCTTTCAAATACTAAGAAATTCAGAACACCTTTTCTCCATCCCCAGTTTCCTGCTGCTTTGTAGAGGAAATGTATGTTTTGTGCTACTTCTTCATGGAAATAATCACTAATCTTTCTGGTCTTTGACTCATATGGCCTATTATCTTGATATTCATTTCTTGACTTTACTGAAATGACTATCCACTGCTGCTGCAATAATTTAGTTCTCCTACAGCTTCTTTGTCATGTAGCCCATACAATTATTTTTTAAAGAGATGGACTCACAAAGTTTTGAAATTACATAATAGTTTCACGTCATTCTCATTGATGTAGTGCCTAAGGAGTCATCAAACACATATTAGTAAAACTTTGTTTACAAGCTCAGCTATATAATCAAGTTAACTCTGCCAAGCCCAAGACATAGGCTTACAATGCTCTACCTGTTCTGCAGTAACGTACTCTTTAAAAAATGTAAGGTATATTACTTCGCTGTAAATTATCTGACAAAAGAAGACGCAAGTGCAAATACAAACCTGCACAGTGACAGACAAAGCCTGAATTTCCTTCAGTATCTTTATGCTTGTAGTATCTCTTGCTCTACTCACTGACTTTTCTATATAGATACACAAAGATACAGAGAAGTCATGTCTAACACAGATCAGGATAGCAGGACCTCAGTTTTCAGAGGAATGTAGAATGCAAAAGACTAAAATCAGGTTTTGCCACTATCCCGATGCTTTACAGAAGATGGATAAAGTTTGGTCTGAACAAGGTAAGTGAATCAAGACCTTCATGAAAAAGAATGCAGCCTTGCTTTCAACTTGCAACTATATATAAACCTAATTCCAAGTACAATTATTCACATTATCATAGTGCATATTCTTCACTAAAGATATCAACCTCAGAGATACTATGTAATTGAAGTGAGAAATTAATCCACAACTCCAGATGTAGCAGCACACGTGAACACTTATTTAGCACAATCTCAAAAGCTTTTATGAGCAACCTGATGTGGGAAATTTGATTCCTTCAGCCTGCCACTGAGACAGACTTTGGTGGCCACAATACCAGCAAAAGTTGGTATGGCAATGGTATCAACAGTCTGGAAAGTATCACAGAAAACAGCATTTAAAGCTAACAGATTTCTGATACATCTCACTAGAATATAAAACAAAAACCTCATACCAGTAGTCGTAACTCTCATCCCAGTTGTCAAAATGAACCAGAAAACGATTGTCCACCATGTCTGTTACTGTAGCAACACAAATGAAAGTGGGGTTCTTCTTGTCTACAGCTTCCAGCTTCATTCCCACTCGAAATCCTGATGGAATCACTGTCTACATAAAGACATTTAATTGAAAATAAATACTGTAAGTCCAGAAATCTCCCCAGTGTCCACAACCAATATATTAATGTCATTTTTCTGTTTCCCAATTAGCTCCCCCAAAAGCCTAATTCATTGACATGAGAGATGCTCAGAGACTTGTGGTTTATGAAACAAAAAAGCCCTAAACATGCTCCTAAGATTAAATATGTTGGTTGTAACTGTCTTAGATACCCTCTCTGAAACACCGTGCTTGTTCTACATCATTATGGTGCAAGACACAGTACTAATAACAAGTCTTATATTTCATTTAATATACCACTTCTGAATGTTCCAGATCAGATGTTTAAAAAAAGCTTAGTAAAAAAACTAATCTGCAGAGGTGAACCAAAGTGGAGGTTATTACTGAATTTGCTGTAAAAATTTTAATCTTAAATTTCAGGTCTCAAGTCTGCAATGTACTCTGAGTTTCTACCACGCACATAAGCATATTAGGAACTTTCCACACCATTAGTAACAAGTGAATACTTACTGCATTCTGGTTTTCAAACAGTGATTTAGGAGCAGCTTGAGCCTTGCACGCCTTTAGGTATGAGGGCCAGCTGAATTCTTCTTCCTTATATCCTAAATGAGGATCATAACAAGACGACAGGCATGAGACAAGGTGCATGAAGGTGGTTTGATCATAACTGATGAAATTACTTTTTCCATTCAGTTCTGAACTTTTTCTTACAACTTCAAAACTGAAATCTGCACTGTTAAGTACTTATTCTAATTTTATATAAACTACACTTGGAAAATTTACTTTGAAACTACTTACAAATTCTACTCCAATAGAACTCAATGAGTCTCTCAGGGAGCACTTGTTCAGTTTATTAGAAATTTTAGCAGGACACACTTTATAGGAGTTTATAGAGTTGAATGAAAGTTGAGGAAGCTTGTCTAGTTTTATTTGGGTGTCTGGTATTAGAAAGAGGAATCATGTCCTTCATTTAGGGCTGGCTGAGCTTCCTTACCAAAATGCCAAGCTTTCTTTACACTAACTGAGCAAAGTACTCTGCTTTCCTGAGCTGCACATTATTAATTTCTTATAGCTGGCTAGGATTGACATTTGAACTCTTCCTAATCTTCATCTGGGAGGAAGAATAGCCATATAAATAAAGCAACAGACAAGAACTCAGGAGATTTTAGCTCTGTTTCAATTTCACATTCAAAGCAAGCACTTCTGAGAAGCACTTACAAAATCACAGCCAGTTACACAGAACTATGCCCAATGAGAGCTCCCATACCAGAACAGCAGCACAGAGCACTCCTGCCTGGAGCCAGAGTGGAGCTCGCAGATTGCTCAGAAGAGCAGCACGTACTCCTTCATACTTCTCCAAGGCTCAACTGCAGAAACACCACCTTCTCCCACACTGGCAGGCCCTCTGCCTGTACACTTTCAGAGGCTCTACTCTCACCTTCCACAACCCAGTAGTTACAGCCACAGTTTCAAAATTCTCCATAACACATCCTCTTGACTGTACACTCATCATTTTACAGCCTTTCGAAACCACATTATCCTACCCTCACTCTGTATGTTAAAACACCACATTCATTTATTTGTCACTCTCCTGTCTTCAGAACTTGCTCCCTTCATCCCCACATAATCCTTCCTACCCCAAAAGGGAGCCCATTTATTCTTTTTTTTTGTGCTACAGTTCAATGAAGATGTAACCTGTCTCCCAAAATAAAGGGGTTACATAATCTGAAACAGAATAATTAAGCAAGCAAATTACACATATTTCAATGCATGTATACATAAGCTACATAAGCTATGTACAAATCATACTTTAAGGCTTGCAACATTACCCTTTCTTCTCCCTCATCTGTTCATTCTTCTTTTTTCTCTACTTCAAGCTTCTGTGTGGCAAGAGCACAATCTTTACTAGTCTGTACCAACACATGTACAATAATGGTCAATATCTAGCAATGAAAATATCCTAAGACCCTCCACTAAAGGATTCTCAGCTGCCTGTGAGACCTCAGTCCAAGCATACATGTCACCACTATGCTGCCATTTGACTTGCCATAAGCATTCATCAGGGGTCTGTTACATAACTTTCTTTCTTAACGCCTTATGAATTACTCTTATGGTTCATTTTCTCATTTTCATTAAATTTCTATTGAATAAAAAAGTTAGGATTTCAACTTCAAGATTTCAGCAAGACTTCAAGTAGAGTTTAATTTGCCACTTTCAAATACTCTGACCAAATGAACAAAAAATTTTCAAACAAAAATATAATTACAGCATTACACAGATCTCAGAACTATGGAAAATACACACAATCCAAACTAAACAATACCTTTAGGTGGATGAAGCTTGTGACCTGTTTTCTCACACCATCCAACAGGATGAATGTCTGAAGAATCAGCGTTCACCCAGAAATCATAACAATCTGGGTATCCATCAAAATGAAGTCGTATTCTGTAGCCACAAACCTAAAAGCAAAAATGTACAACATACAACACTATGTTTTAAGATGTTTGCCTATATGTAACATATTCTCTTCAGTATTATGTATAATAACTGTGTCTTCAGTCAGCCTTTTAATTCTGCTCAAGCCAACACTGGATGAATAAATTCATTTGATAAAAAGAAAAAAATAAAAAAGCTAAGCTATTCTCAGTCTGAGTGCCTCCTCTTCTGGTGAAAAGAATTAACTAAAAGCTAGATATTGACATTAGCATTCAAAAACTTGAAAACTGTTCAACTCAACATCAGAATAAAACAGAAACACTACAGAAAAGCATAAACACATATGATACCATCTCTGACAAAGTGCAGATAATGATGCTCTCAAGCTATCCCAATTAATCAATATGTAAGAGAGCACTCAACAACAACTATGTTCAACAGGCTCTCCAGAGAGATACTAAGAACTGCTATTAAAGATGAGTCAGTGGAGGTATCCCTCTGAATTTCCATTATTCCATGAGGTAATTAAGTTAACCACCAAGAGGAAGAGAAAAACAGGACACAATCCCTCTCTCTGTACAAAAGCTCTCCATATCTTCCTGAGTGCCAAACGCCATTGCTTTCACAGGATGACTGCAGAGTCATCAGTGAAAATCTCTTGACATCAAAGTGTCTCTATTTATGTTTAATTTATACTCTGACGTAACTTTCAGTTTGCCATCTCAGAATTCTGTGGAACACAGGTCATGCTGCAGTAAAACATGACCCATAACTTAGTGCCAAGCACAAGGTACACAGGAAATACTCACCCACTGACACACCATCCACAAGAAAATGGAAGAGATATCCACAGGAATGGGGTATGACTATGGGCCATGAAGAGATACAGAAATGGGAAAAAAAGGCCTGGGCTATTAAAATATGAACTGCAACAGTACAGCTGCCTAGAATAGCAGTGATACAGAGCAGAGTACCTACCTATTCCTACTTCCCTATTTTAATTCACAATGCAAAACCAAAAAAGGATCCTTGGTAAAACTACATAAAAACTAATGTAAGGTATGTTTGAAAGACATACAAAACATAACCGAGAAACTGGTTCTCATTTATACTATTCAAAGCAAAGAAGCTACACATCAGAAAAACTATTTCATAAACTGCAGTAAAAAGACAAACAGTTTATATTGTATACTAACTGGTAGAAGTTGTCAATACAGGCAATTTCTGAGGCCATCAGCCTGAAAAACCTGTAGCACAACTGCAACCGAAAAAAGTGTTAGGTATTCAAAAGGGTTTTTAACGATAGGACCAGGAATAATGGTTTTAAGCTAGAAAAGAATAGATTTAGATTGGATATTAGAAAAAAGTTCTTTAATATAAGGGTGATAGATCACTGGAATTGGCTGCCCAGAAAGGTGGTGGAGGCCCCATCTCTGGAGTCATTCAAGGTCAGGCTTGATGGGGCTCTGAGCAGCCTGACCTAGGTAGAGATGTCCCTGTTTGTGTAGGGAGGTTGGACAAGATGACCTCTAGAGGTCCCTTCCAGCCTAAAACATTCTATGATTCTATGGTTTTATGATTTGTATCAGTGAATGCAGCAACTGTAAATACTATCAAACTTCTATAAAACTGTTATATGTCAGTTGTCATATTTTGGGGTTTTCTACTTATTTTCTCTTTTAAATATAGATTTAAACTATGGAATTACAGAAAAAACACACATCATCCAATTAGTGGAATACTGTTTTCTCTAGTTGCCTATGTTAAGTGTATGTAAATAGTCACTGCTGCATGGCACTGGATATAGTCTTTACACGTCTGTCAGGGAGATTTAATATGGCATTATTCATTCAAAAGCCATCTTCCCACACACAGTTTCTGCCTGCTTGTTAGGGAAAAGCGAGCACTTTCAGCTGCTGCTGTTTTGGTTCAGTCTCTCCTGTCACCCTGCACCGCAGGCGCTGGCAGCCTCTGCTCACCTCAGCCACCGTGAGAACACAGTATATCGACTGGTGCTCAGGGTCCACCCCCTCCAGCTTCATCCCTGCTTTGAATCCGTTTTTGTTGTATGGGAAAGACTGATACTGCAATAGAAAAAGAACAGTTTCAGTACTTCTGAAAGTGTACCAGAGAAAGACAGAATATCTTTATAAGGAGAAGAACAGTGATTATTTATTATTCCTGTTTCTGAAAGAACTAATAGATTACTTTAAAACAAGTTTCACACTTTTAAAAAACATACAGTGAAGAGAAATTGATGATTGTTTGAAAAACATGTTTCTACTAGAAGGACTTAGAACTTGAGAGTATGTAAGAACATTATAAATAATTAACAAAAAGGTTACTCAAGGGGAAGAGGATGAGATGATTTGCCCTCAACTTTTTTCACTAATTTTCAGTAGAACATTTTAACAATGTAATTATTTATTTTTCAGCCTGTACAGTGACACTTTGACACCTTCCTAGTGGTCATATTTCCTATAATAATCACAGCAATGATGCTGTACTTTCATTGCTGTCTTTTCACTTTCATATCAAAGGCAGAAATATGAAACATTGTTTGTATATAGGGATGGACTCTTTGATGTTATTTTCTCCTTTGTATGTTCAGTCCAGATTAGCTAGTTAACCAGGAATATTTTTGCATCAGAGAAACATGACTACCCTTTTATAACATTAAAACAAATCCAGAGGAACATCTTTCAAAAAATAGAAAGTGGAAACAAGGCTAAGCAGAATGGATGTTTTCCATCAGAAGGCATCACTGTCCCATGTATCATGCTCCCTGCCCTCTGCTAAAGAAAGAATGAGGCCAGCAGATATTAAGGTTGCATTGGAGGGAATATCAGAAAAATAACTGACTAAAACTGAAGAGGGTTTTCCATGGATTAACAAATTCACAGCCAGACAGTTTTTATGTCCCAAATGATTACAGGCAAAACACAGGAGAAGCATCTTATATGCCCCCCCTTCCTTCTGTTCCTAAGAGCTACACATGCTCCTTAGCCATCTGCAACACTTCAGCCGTCAACAGAAAGAGAAGGGTGCCAAGCAAGGTACTCAGAGAGGTCTCACCTACTTGGGAGGAAGGGAATCCTCTCTTTGGTGGCTTTGGCTGCAACTGATACAACTGAGTAACAATCGCAGGAGAAAAAATGCAGTGCATGGCGCAAGAGCAAGAATATGCAGTAAAGAGGAAGGGAAATGAAGACCAGTTTAAATTACCTTAAAGTGGCCAGCTAACAGATGTCTAACCACAGCTCTAAGTCCCTATCTAAAAATAGCTTAGATCATTTTGTAGACCTCAGTTAAGAGATCAGAGCATCTAACTGTAGTACATGCATTTGAAAAGTTATTTCATCCTAAGATCACCAAACTTAACATTTTTATTATCAATGAAATTTTAATGAAGTGACACTATGCATAATTCTAGATTCTTCCACAGGAGGAATGCAAAAGCAGAGCTTTTTTTTTTAAAATCGATAAGCTGGAATTTTTAAAGTTCATCTTGGTGCACAGGCTTGCAGTTAATGCCATCTATATCATAAATATTTTACAGATAAAAATCTTCAGTGGAAAACTGAAATGCTAGAAACACTAACACATTGAGGAGCAGTGGCCAAAAATGTAACCGAGATTTTTCAAAGGCAAATAAAATTACAAAGAAGGAAAAGAATAACAGATCAATGACTTTTTGATTCTTTCATTACTATAATAAATATTACTGTACAAACAATACAAAATTCTACAAACAATACACTAAAAATCAAGCAATTATCACACAGGTATTTCCTGAAATTTAAGATATGAATTTTTCACTATTCTTCCCACTGTCACCTCTATAAAACTTCTAAAGCAACACAATTATTAATTTGTTTTTTGTTACAGCAAAATAGTAGGCAACTTTTAGAAGACTANGGTAAACCCACCACAACTATTTATCAGATTTCAGTTTTATGCGTTATTCTCAATACATCACCCAAAGCTACAAATTCATAATCACACATTATCTTGACAACAATGAAAAAAAAAGTACTGCTTCTGAACTGGAAAAATAAGAGAAAAAAAACCCCAGTAATTCTCACAATCCAAATGGAAATCAGGGATTCAAAACTAGTGGTGATGTTTGGGGGGTTTTTAAGCCTTATTGTTCCTGTGTCTTGCTTGTCCATCTGTAAAATGGGGAAATATCACTTGGCCACTTTTGAGTGTTACTAAGAATCCCCTCTTTACCACAGGCTTTAAATACTGCACGCTAATAAAACCCTAGAGTTACCTAGGGGCTAAAGACTTTAAAGGAAAATATTAAAGATGATGCACTGAGTGAGAAAGATACGCTGTGGAGAAAAAGAAAAGAAAGAGTATAACATCTTGTAACTCCAGATTTTACCACCACATGCAGTGCCCAGAAACGCTGGTATATGCCCGTGTGGGGCATTTCATGGAACTTCAAACTGACAAAGCGATAATTTGTAAATTTACCTTCCAAATAGAGACACTACTTATCCAGATTTTTTTCTTGTTAATTTTTCAACCAGTATATAGTAGAGGGGGATTATGACTAAGGATGGTCAGGCAACTGTTACTCTTGTACCTACGAACCTATGGATTCTGTACATTGCAATCCTAGTTCTTTATACTTTTGTACCCCAGTAACGTCTAAAAGCACCAATTAAAGGTCAGCATCACATGCACACACAAGCTGAAACGCTAATCCCTGCACAAATGACTTGAAGTGTAAAGCAAATAGCAAGAAACAGACTACAAGAACAGAATTATGAAAAAGTAATACTGTATATAAATAGCAGAAGTACAGCAGTTGAGACACATTCACATGTTTTGCCAGGTTTTGCAAGAGATGAGAACAGTATGGAAACTTTGTGGATTTGTATACAGAGCTCTCTTACAAGCAAGAAAGAGAGCACTAGGGAAAGCACTGAAACGAAAAATGACAAAGACTACCATAGCAGGCAAAGGACAAGCAAGAGATGATGATGTGACATCCAAACAGATGACAGGGAAAATGAGAACAAGCCAAACTAGTATCTGATGTAGTAACAAAATACGTCAGCAGAAGCTGCAAAAAGGTAATATAATCAAAGCAACAAGCTAAAAGCCGACCTTTGTAGCACCTTTCTAAACATATTTAAAAGATAATTATATGGCATGAAAACATGAGGGTTATCTATCAGATTTTCAGCTTCAGAGATGAGAAGAAAAGCCTAAAACTTGCAGATTTTGGAAAAGCATATGCTTTCTATAGTCTCAATTGACAGCATTCACCAATACCTACAGAATTCTCTAATAAACAGGAGAAACATAACTAATTTCACACGTTCCAACTACCTTGACAATTGATGATGTACAGAATTATTGTCATCATGTAGGTTTTTCCCCCAGAGTAGTGTAACATTCCTTTTTTTTTTTTTTTTTAATTGATTTCCTATAAATGTCGTGGCCTTAGGTGGTTTACTGATTTAAACTTAGGAAGGCCATACCTCTTTAAAAAGCTTAGTAGGTACTGCAACAGCCTTTTCTTCCTCCAGATAGGATGCCCAACACCATGCTTGCCTTCCTTTAGACGGTACAGCTGTAAAGAAGCACACAATAGCAAAAGAATTCTGTAACTGTGAACTTCTCAAGAAAAGAAAAAAAAAACACCCACACTTTGAGGTTTATAACATACCTATATCAAATCTTCATTTTATTAAATGCATTCATTGTGTTTCTTAGAACTTATTTCAGGAAAAAAAGTAGCTCTGTGTGTTTAATGCACCAGGTTCCTGGTTTGTATAGAAAGGTTTCCAGCAGTTCAAATCTTGATTAGTAACACTCAGGTAATAAG
Organism: Brachypteracias leptosomus; assembly: GCA_013401335.1. Taxonomy (NCBI): domain Eukaryota; kingdom Metazoa; phylum Chordata; class Aves; order Coraciiformes; family Brachypteraciidae; genus Brachypteracias; species Brachypteracias leptosomus. The sequence continues at coordinate 27,828 of VYZX01021106.1, read as the reverse complement.
AACAACTTATGAAGTCTTGCCCTCTGTCCCTTTTCCCTTATTGTTCATAAGAAGCTTTACGATAGATATTTTGCAAGTGTGTAAAAAGATCACTTCAAATCACAAAGTATCTCAATATTTTAGTATTTTAAAACTGTCAGCAGTGCTTTTTTCTCACATCATGCCCTTAGCATAGGACAGAAACGACCAGTTTCAGGTTTGCTCATGTAGTATGAACACTTGCATAGTAACTGTAATATTGGCTACAGTCACATCAGTGAGTAACAGTTTCTAGGCCTTGAAAATAAGGCCCTGAAGTGCTGAGGCCTGGGCTCTGGGCCCTGAGTTGGAGTTGACCTATGGATGACTCACAACCCAGCAACATGGTTTGCTCCCCAAGTGGCTCCCCAAGGCCCCAGAGGCAGAACCTGGCCCACCTGTGTGAGGCCCTGCCTTCCCCCAGGTAATCATGGTTGAGGTGGTGGGCAAGGCTAGAGATATATTAACCAGGAACCGAACCAAGAAGCCGATCAGTTTGAAGAGAGGTCCTGTTGGGGCCAGCTGGAGGAGCTTCTTGTTGGGGGCAGCTTGCTGAGCTCTCAGTGGTGAGCTGATTTGAGATGGTGAAGAGCAAACAGATGAAGAATAAAAGATGAAGATATGTTTCTTATTTGAGATTGAGAAGAGCAAACAGATGATGAAGGTATGCTGAGGGATGTTGCTGAGTTTGGTGTTGGCCTGAGGAGGAAGAGAGCTAGCAGCATAGGCACTAACTGCACTAGCAAAATCTAGGAACTTCAAAAGACAGATGGCTTGTGAGGCTGAACATGTATGCTTTTACTTTCATACACCTCCACTCTGCTTTACTGATCTTCACCTAGAATGCCTCCTTTACACATGCAGTTTAGCATTTCAGACCATGATCTCAAGCTGCCAGGATTCCTCACAGTCCACAGTATGATTTTGGCCTGATCCTGACTGTGGGCTACTCATAAGTGAAGTCAGTCCCTTAAGTAACTGCCTGGCTAAGCATTTTTGTAATTAAAACCTGAATAGTGACAACAGCAATGCCAAACTCTTCTGAAGAAAGTTGATAATGTAACAGGAATCACTCAACATTAAAGCACATTCATTTTATTTGTGATTTACCCAGTTTTTATCTGTTCCACTTAAGAGATGCAATGCTCAGCACAGTAACGTACGGTTATGGGCTTGGTATAAATTGGTCTTTTATACCAAATCTCTTGTGCTGAATATTTTCCCAAATAAAATTAAAAAACCAAAACAATAGAAGAAATCTATACAGATCATTCTGTCAGCAGACAGCAGTGATTTCCATAGAGTATCAGCTTTGTGCATTTATCTCATACACCTCTTAACTTCAGCTCTGGAAACAACTGTAGAAATAATATTTGTATTTCAGGAGTAATTCGATCTCAGGAGGGGGCTCTTCCATAACTTCTATGTGTTCCACCTTCAATCAGTATTTCTTCTGCCTAGTGTGAAACAGAGCTACTTGGAGCTCTGTACTGATTAGTGGTTTGGCAATTTCTGGTGATCATACAACGGCGCCCAGTCTACCATAAGAATTATTTTAGAGGGCAAGATGTAGGTTTGTGTTTGGCATACTACTGGATATAATAGCGGCTGATTCTCTTGATTCTTCCTAAAAGTACCTATTATACAAATAGCTTGAAAAAACAACTCATTTAAAATATGTTTTATTATGCCACTTGATGTAGTGTGTGTCCCTTTGGACTGATTATTCCAACTATTCCTAAACAGTTCCATAAATGTGTCTATTTCCAGCACATGCTGTAGATACAAAATTGATCCCGAAGGAATCAAAAGTAAACTCTCACTTCTGCCTATCTTTCAACATCTGGGAACTCAATGGGTCTGATTCCCTTTAATACTAGCACTCTTTAGAGGGATGAAAAAAAGAACTTAAAATGTGCATCACTGGCATTTACAGTCACTCCACACTGCCAGAGATACATAAACAGGCTCTTTGTAAAAGATAATCAATCTCCAAGTAAAAGAATTTTTCCCCAGTTTTCACTTGGCGCTCTTGGTTCTACAATCCTTAAAACTTAATTGCTGTAAATAACACCAGCACTTTCTTTTCACAGAACTGAAAAAAATTTATTCAATAGTGAATGCAAATTCAGTGAAACAATCCTGGCAATTCACAGTAAGATATGGATATTACCTAAAGAAGTGATAGTTGAGATTTTTGTTTCATAATTCAACTTACTTTGTTTCAAAACTGTTATGTCCCCTTTTCTTTTTCTCCTGGCTCTCTGTGAGACTCTCAAGATCCTTCCTTCAGGTTTGTCTTCCTAAATTAAATAAATGACAAATCACAGCAAACATGGTTAAAATGACAGACAAGCACTCTCAACACCTGGCACTCAGTCAGCTAGCCCTGTTTAAGCCAGAAACAGATCATGAAGCCTTCAGCAGGCCTGGCTGAGCTGGAGATAAACAGCAGCATCTTTGATATGTTCATCCTTTCAAAATAATTTAAAAGTAAACCTCTCACAGCCTTAGTCTGCTTTATTCAAACGTACAATTGCTTTACTAAATATAAAATGGTACTGATCTTTTTTATTCATTATTTGTATATTTATAGTTTTGTTAGCACCTAAATAGATGAACAGAGTAAGCTGCTCATTTGGGAGGAAAGATACATGGAGGCAAAGGACCTTTTGCCCAAGATACTGCTACAGAGAGAGCTATCAATTCCTTTCTCACAACTCTAGTGACTTCAGCCTTTTGACAATTAGGCAGTTGCAGAGCTCTCCTCTTCCCCCTCAAAACTCTGCTCCTCCCAGCAGTGCCACAGCTGTTGGGAAGAAAATATTACAGGAAAACAATCATTATGGGGAGATGCTGTGATAACTTTTCTATGCTGAAGACACAGCAAGTCTAGGTTAGTATCACTTTTCCTTTGAACTCTTTCTGTTCTCTTCTTAAAAAAGGAAGGGAAAGAGATAAAAAACGGCTCTTATCAGTTCATTGTCCAAAACTACAATTTACTGATGAGGCATAATTAAATTGGTAACTGAACCAATTACTTAGTGTGGCTCCGATAGAGTGATGCCATCGCTTCTCTCTGTAGACTGATGAAGCTACTGACACTGCAATATAAAGTAAAACTCTCATCAAAATACTTGCAGGAATGGATTTATGATGCATACTAACAGTTTCAACAGGATTCTCTTTCTTCTGCCCATTATCCCTGGACTCTTCTTTGAGAGGTAACTTTGCTTTTCTTTTCCGAATGCTTTTGGAATCATCTTCCCCATTGCATGCCACGCTGGGCTTTTCCTCCTTTGGTTCTCTGTTACAATAGTAACACAATGACACAAAGACAGTATTATTTCACTTTTCATATCCATAAAACAAGTAAAAAGCAAGTAAATCTGAAGGTCAAGTATTTGTAGGTCCCAGGGTACTATACCAAACATATTCTTAGAAATACTACTGAAAATTACATCTGTCAAAAGAATTAATCTGAAAGACACACAATAGCAACTGCAAAAGGAAAGCTGCCAGCTTACACTGAACAAGTTCTGCATGTCTTAAACAGTGTGTCTTTTTCCATGTACCATCAAGTCTCACAGAGAAGCAAACTGTGAAATGTTTAGGACTGCAGGGCAGTTTACAGGCAGGAAAGCAAAAGGTAATTGCTAAGACTGACAAATTGGGGAAAGCTGGTATGTGACTGTACAAATTGCTAAACAAGCAATCAGAATGGAAAACTTTGAATCAATTAGCTAAAAATTAAGTGAAATGCACAAAATCACAGATGTTAAAAACTGTTGTAATGCAGTAATATGCAATGCAGAATGGACATGCTAACACAAACCTTTTACGGTGAGATGAACTGCACTAGCTGAAAGAAAAGAAACTGAGAAACTACAGTATGTTCATGTTTTCATTCACTGTCATCTATAACACAGCTCTTGCACTTAATTATAATTAACTTACCACACCAACCACCTCATTACTGATTATCTTAATTCCAATGATTATGAAACAGAGTGGGTGTTTGACACTAATCTATGCATCCCATAGACTGTTTTACCGCTTGCATCTGACAGTGGAACACAGTACACTGAGCAAAACATACTGCCTTCAACATCAGCGTTAGACAAAAATCAAACTTTGTTAACATATTTACATGAAAAACATGGAAAGAACATTATAAACCAATGAAGACACACCAAAACATGGCTGCTTATTATCTCCCTCTAACCCACTATTAACTTTTTATCATACTTTTATCTCATGACGCATTTATGGCAGATCCTTTGTTTCTATTCTTTGTAATAGCACCTACTTGTTTTTTATTTGCTGGGCACATTTCTGGCTGCAAAATTTCCCTTCAGGAACAAATTCTTCTATGGTACCATAGCAGTAACAGTTTTCACAGAAAACAAGTCCATCCATCTTTGCAGTTTCCTTCAATCTTGTGGAGATCCCTGTCTTTTCTGAAAAGGCTGCAAAATGAAAAAAGTAACTACATTTAGGTAGAGGTGATACATTTCCAAGCATCCTCAGGGGGCCTTGTTGGGCGAACACTAAAACAGAAGTCCCATCACTCTTGTTACAATGAAGAACTGGCAGTTAGGGCCTGTATTCCTGACAATCAAGTTGGGTTTTCATGTTGCAACACAAGGGAGAGGAATCTACTGATTTCACATATCTGTCATCAGTGGCACGTTGACACTGCTTGATGTGGCTACTCGTGAAAGGAGTGAATTTTGTGATAGGCACTGCACTGACTGCCCACAGAGTCATCACTGCATGGAGTTCATCACCTCACCTCTTGCCGACATGTCTCATTTTTCACCTATATATAGGGTCATTTGGGAAAACGGTTTTGGGGGTGGGGGGGTATCTTTCAATAGGTGAACTTATTTCTGGAATTATATCACTGACTACATTCTACAGTCTTTCATAGCAGTACCTATTGTTCAACCTGACTGAGGTCTACCAGAAGTAAAATATCGCTAATTCGTAAAGAAATTTTCAAATACTAGTTACTCATCCTAAGGTACAATCTGTCCACAGGAGGTGCACAGCCTAGGAGCGGATGCCATTTCTTTCACTCACAGGCAAGAATGAAGCACTGTCAAGTTCCCCAGCTTCTAGAGCAGGTTATTGACTTTGCACCTCAACAAAATGCAAAGTTCAAGTCACAAACTATTTGTTTTGCTTGAGCACTGTACTGTCTTTGAAAGTGGAGTCAAATGAACTCTTGTGTGCAGATTATCTCTGCTAGAAGAATATATAAGTTTTGGGCTATATTTACACTCCAGCACCATCAGTGGTTCAAAACAACTATTTCCTCTCACAATGGAAAATATTAGCAGTATTTTTATTTTTGAGGACCATTAAATTAATCAAAGACCGTATAAGGTAGTAGTAGGATGCTTACTTAGTATGTTTGTGTCCATATGTTTGTGTCCTTGGCATGTCTGTTTAACAGTGGAATTATTTCCTTTTAACCTAAAATGCATTTATTTTCCTACTTATTCACACTCCAAGAAATAGGTAACATCATCAGAGATACTCAGTGCATTAAAGTAACTAAGGGGGTTTTTACTTATTTCGGGGAGGGGGGGGAGGTGGCAATCTTTAAGAAAAAGTGATATATTACACAAAATACAGTCTATCACAGAAAATGTTTACTGCCTCTTCACTGACCTTCTTGTGCAGTTGGAACCATCCAGGTTGTGGTAGCAGTTGCCTTTTTAACGCTTTCCATTTCGGTTTCATCTGTAATCACTTCCAGGGCCCCAAATTCATTCACTCTAAACTGTAAGACAAAACATGGTATATAGTAAAAATTTACTAATACTTTCTTATGGCATCTTCTTCTATTCACCAAGATAGTTTTCTTATGGCATCTTCTTCTATTCACCAAGATAGTTTTTACATGGTATCCTTAATATATTATCTCATTTCTACGTGTTTTTGCTTGTCCCCAAGGAACGAGAAACAAGTCTCGTTTCTATCAAGCAAAATGTAAACTCATTTTATTATCTAAAAACATTAATTTGTAATAGATACTGATATAAATGCCTCCACATGCAGATTGATATCTAACCTACACAAAAGAATCAAAAAAATCAGTAACAGAAATTCATGGGGAAATCTAACAGTATGCTTTTTATTGCCAGCAAAATAATGCATTCCAGTCACTGGGTACTTTTGTCAAGGAAAAGGGAACCGAACATCAAATACAAATGCTTCCAGAATACAGAAGTTTCAGCATCCTCTGAAAACACAGTACTTCTCTGCTGTAAAGTGCACATAAACAAACATCTCAAGGCAGTTTATGAGCTGTTTAATTACATGCTGAATGTGATATTACTGCCAGCCAGAAGCAGGGCTCAACAATACCCCACATGCTGTGCTTACGCAGGAGCACTGGGAGTTATATCCACCCTGCTGCCAGCAGAAAAGTGTCTTCCAAATGCCATTATGATTACAGTGCTACCAAATGAAAATAGACTTCAGCTTCCCAGTCACTACATGGTTTGCAGGCCCAGCTGGTTACACAAGTTGAACTCAATGCAGTGTTTTGTCCATGAGAGTCTGCTCTGAACAGCAAAGGGGTGCAACTCTCTGAGCTCTGCCACAGAGGACAGGTCTCTAGCAGTGAGGTTCTCTCATCAGTGAAGCTCAATAGGAAAAGAGAGAGTCTTTCAAAGCTCCGCAGCATCCAGCTCTGGAGCCCCCAAGAAGGATGCAGACCTGCTGGGAGTATGTTCAGAGGATCATGATCAGACAAGCTGGAGCACCTCTCCTATGAGGACAGGCTAAGAGAGTTGGGGTTGTTCCCCGGAGCCTTCTCTTCTCCAGGTTGGAACTTACAGTAACCTTCCAATACCTGAAAGGGGCCTACAGGAAAGCAGGGAAGGATTATGTTCACAACGGTTTCTAACAATAGGATGAGGGGTAATGGTTTTAAGTTAGAAAAGGGTAGATTTAGGTTGGACATTAGGAAAAAGTTCTTTAATATAAGGGTGGTTGAATCCTGGAACAGGTTGCCCAGGGGGGTGGTGGAGGCTCCCTCCCTGGAGACATTCAAGGTCAGGCTTGATGGGGTTTTGAGCAACATGACCTAGCTAGAGATGTCGCTGC